>JAVJIF010004409.1:0-163413 GCA_038442645.1 Agave tequilana | reverse complement strand
CCTTTGAATTATTCACGAGGTTTAATCCTAATCAAAATATTGAAGTGATTTGTACGGTTGCTAATCACTTTATTTCACATCTATTATCCGATAAATAACTGTGATCATTAACGATCCTAGATCATGTACGAGGTTACTGAATGGGTATAAATCACTATGCAAGTACTTCTTTAGATTATTAACCTCTGTCAATATTTAATACAAAGAATCAGTCTTTTTAAGTTAAATCACTAATAAGTTAGGTCGCTATTTTTTTAATTAACATCTCAGGATACTACCAGGAAGCCCCGCAGATGGTAAACAAAAGAAAGCGTGCTTAAAATTTCTACGTGATATTTTCGCGGCCCCTAGCCATACATAATTTAAACTAGATACAAACTAACAAATCATACCAACACTATTACATCCAACGAGGTCACCCAAGATTCCTTAGCGAACATAGAAATTAAAATATAAGGGAAAAAACAATTAGGAATATAGTGGGTGCAAGTGAATGATACTAGGAGGTCACTTGCTAGTGTGGAATATCGAACGTGAAATAAAAAAATAAATGAAAAAGCGAAACGTAGAAAGGCGTATGATCTTTCCCTATCTTAAACACTTCATTCTTGCAACCTAAAGGTAAATAACTTAAATGAACACGGGACTTCCCATCCTAGCAAGTGAAATATTGATTGGTGCGATCATAGGAATCGCCTTCCCACATCTGATCGAACTATTTAATTAAATCTTTTCACTCGATCTCCACCTGTTCCCTGGTTTTATTTATTTATTCATTTTGTTTTTTATTTTTATTTTTCCTTTTCTTGTTTTCTATAATTTCTATTTATTTTAATTAACATCAAGGGCTATTAGGAAGGCGGGCCCCGCCAATGGCCCATAGCGTGCCTTGCGGGAGCTTTCTTTTGCTTAGTCACAGAGGTTAAGTAGAAAGGCGTACCTACTTGATCGGGTGCGATCATACCAGCACTAGTGCACCGGATCCCATCAGAACTCCGCAGTTAAGCGTGCTTGGGCGAGAAAGTACTAGGATGGGTGACCTCCTGGAAGTCCTCGTTTTGCACCCTCGCTTTTTTTCATTTATTTTTTGATTTCCATGTTCGCGTGGATTGGTTCGAACATAGTGATTTAACTTTTTTATTTTGTTTATTTTTTTCTATATTTCATTACGTATATTTATTATTAGTTTTTAATTATTTCTTTAATTAAATCGTTTCGCTCTATCTTTCCCTGTTCATTCTTTGTTTGTTTATTCTTTGTTTGTTTATTCATTTTTTTTTTGTTTTTTCTTTTCTTATTTTTCTATAATTTCTATTTTTAATTAACATCTCGGGATACTAGCCAGGAAGGCCACGCCGACGCCTCAGCGGTCCCCACGAGATACCTTCTTTGTTAGTCCCAGCGTTTAAGTAGGAAGGCAAAACAATCTTGGATGGGTGCGATCATACCAACACTAGTGCACCGGATCCCACAGAACTCCACAGTTAAGCGAGCTTGGGAAGGTATCTGTGCGTGGAATGCTCTCCGAGATGTCCTCGGATTGCTTTCGTAGTACTATAGGATGGGTGACAAAGAGAGCTTTCTTTTGCTTATTTATTCATTTTGTTTTTTATATTTCGTTCGAGTATTACATCGCAAGGCCATTAAAATTCCTAATTGGCAATGTTTTTCTATAATTTCTATTGATAAATACTAATATATTTTTTATTTATAATTAATAATAAATATATGTAACTAAATATAGATAAGAAAATAAATAAAATAAATGAAAATATGTGTTGAAGGAAGGCCTCGTGATGACCACTTTAACTGCGGGCCCTGCGAGATCCCCTGTGACTTATGATTTATATTTCCTAGTGTTACTAGAATGGTTAAAACCCGAGCGTACTTTGCGTATGTTATTATAAAAATACTAATTAAAGAAAACAAACAAAGTATACCCCGCCGATGGCCTATAGCGTGCCTTGCGGGAGCTTTCTTTTGCTTAGTCACAGAGGTTAAGTAGAAAGGCGTACCTACTTCGGACGGGTGCGATCATACCAGCACTAGTGCACCGGATCCCATCAGAACTCCGCAGTTAAGCGTGCTTGGGCGAGAGTAGTACTAGGAACGTGACTTCCTGGGAAGTCCTCGTGTTGCACTCTCGCATTTTTTCATTTATTTTTTGATTTTCACGTTCGCTATTCCACGCTGTTCGAACATAGTGATTTAACTTTTTTATTTTGTTTATTTTTTATCAATATTTCGTTATGTATATTTATTATTATTTTTTAATTAATTATTTAATTAAATCGTTTCGCTCTATCTTTCCCTTATCATTCTTTATTTGTTTATTAATTTTGTTTTTTCTTTTTCCTTTTCTTGTTTTTCTATAATTTCTAATTTTTTAATTGACATCTCGGGATACTAGCCAGGAAGGCCACGCCGACGGCCCTTAGCGGCCCCGTGAGATACCTTCTTTGTTAGTCCCAGCGTTTAAGTAGGAAGGTAAAGCAATCTTGGATGGATGCGATCATACCAACACTAGTACACCGGATCCCACAGAACTCCACAGTTAAGCGAGCTTGGGCGAGAGTAATACGAGGATGGGAAGTCCTCGTGTTGCACCCTTACTTTTTCACTTTATATTTAATTTCTACATTCGCTATTCCACGAGGTTCCAATATAGTGATTTAACTTTTTTATTTTGCTTTTCTTTTAATTATATTTCGTTAAGTAGATTTAAAATTAATTTAAAATTAATTATTAATTAAATCTTTTCACTCGATCTTTCCCTGTTCCCTGGTTTTATTTATTTATTCATTTTGTTTTTTATTTTTATTTTTCCTTTTCTTGTTTTTCTATAATTTCTATTTATTTTAATTAACATCAAGGACCATTTGGAAGGCGGGCCCCGCCGATGGCCCATAGTGTGCCTTGCGGGAGCTTTCTTTTGCTTAGTCACAGAGGTTAAGTAGAAAGGCGTACCTACTTCGGACGGGTGCGATCATACCAGCCACTAGTGCACCGGATCCCATCAGAACTACGCAGTTAAGCGTGCTTGGGCGAGAGTAGTACTAGGAACGGTGACCTCCTGGGAAGTCCTCGTGTTGTACCCTCGCTTTTTTTCATTTATTTTTTGATTTTCACGTTCGCTATTCCACGCTGTTCGAACATAGTGATTTAACTTTTTTATTTTGTTTATTTTTTATCAATATTTCGTTACGTATATTTATAATTATTTTTTAATTAATTATTTAATTAAATTGTTTCGCTCTATCTTTCCCTTTTCATTCTTTGTTTGTTTATTAATTTTGTTTTTTTTTTTTCTTTCCTCATTTTTCTATAATTTCTATTTTTTAATTGCCATCTCGGGATACTAGCTAGGAAGGCCACGCCGACGGCCCCTAGCGGGCCCCGTGAGATACCTTCTTTGTTAGTCCCAGCGTTTAAGTAGGAAGGCAAAGCAATCTTGGATGGATGCGATCATACCAACACTAGTGCACCGGATCCCACAGAACTCCACAGTTAAGCGAGCTTGGGCGAGAGTAGTACTAGGATGGGAAGTCCTCGTGTTGCACCCTTACTTTTTCACTTTATATTTTAATTTCTACGTTCGCTATTCCACGAGGTTCCAATATAGTGATTTAACTTTTTTTATTTTGCTTTTCTTTTAATCTATATTTCGTTAAGTATAAATATAATTAATTTATAATTAATTATTTAATTAAATCCTTTCACTCGATCTTTCCCTGTTCCCTGGTTTTATTTATTTATTCATTTTGTTTTTTTTTCTTTTCCTTTTCTTGTTTTTCTATAATTTCTATTTATTTTAATTAACATCAAGGGCCATTAGCAAGGCGGGCCCCGCCGATGGCCCATAAGGTACCTTGCGAGAGCTTTCTTTTGTTTTAGTCACAGAGGTTAAGTAGAAAGGCGTACCTATTTTGGACGGGTGCGATCATACCAGCACTAGTGCACAGGATCCCATCAGAACTCCGCAGTAAAGCGTGCTTGGGTGAGAGTAGTACTAGGAATGGTGACCTCCTGGGAAGTCCTCGTGTTGTAATCTTGGGGATCGTATTAATTACTTTATATTTAGTACAGTGGTGGGTGTGAGAAGTACTACCGCTACTTTCGTACGCATTAATTTCACGCAACTCTTATCATATTAACCTACTTTCTTGATACAGCCGAAGATATAATTGATCTTAACGTACTAGGATGGGAAAAAATCAATATACCTGGTTTAATTAAATCACTTCCCATAACTGAGTTATTTCCCAGGAGGTCCTAGTGCACCCCATCCGTTAATTACGAGGATCGTTCGCTCATTCTTTGTTTATCTATATTTAGTTACATCTATAATAAACGTAAACTAGTAGATCACTAAATAATAAGTATAATATACCAGAACTCCAAATATAAGTATAATATATTGATTACTTTCTAGCATAATTATAACTTCGCCTTAACGAAAAGCAAAAGGGTTAAGCTTGCGTAGGCGAAATACAAAGTTATAACTGTGGAGTTCTAACCTTTTTTTAATATCCCGTAGTAATTGAAAAATAGCGAACGTAAATCTTTTCACTCGATCTTTCCCTGTTCCCTGGTTTTGTGGGATCCTCGCTTTTTAATTATATCCTTATAATAAACTAGTGTTGCTAAAAGATATATAAATCACTATGTTTTGCTTATTTTTTATCAATATTTCGTTACGTATATTTATAATTATTTTTTAATTAATTATTTAATTAAATCGTTTCGCTCAATCTTTCCCTTTTCATTCTTTGTTTGTTTATTAATTTTGTTTTTTTCTTTTTTCTTTTCTTATTTTTCTATAATTTCTAATTTTTTAATTGACATCTCGGGATACTAGCCAGGAAGGCCACGCCGACGGCCCCTAGCGGGCCCCGTGAGATACCTTCTTTGTTAGTCCCAGATTTAATTAAATAGTTAAGGGTGCAACACGAGGACTTCCCATCCTAGTACGACTCTCGCCTAAGCTCGCTTAACTGCGGAGTTCTGATGGGATCCGTTGCACTAGTGCTGGTATGATCGCACCCGTCCGAAGTAGGTACACCTTTCTACTTAACCTCTGTGACTAAGCAAAAGAATGCTCCCGCAAGGCACGCTATGGGATATCAGCGGGGCCCGCCTTCCAAATGGCCCTTGATGTTAATTAAAATAAATAGAAATTATAGAAAAACAAGAAAAGGAAAAAGAAAAATAAAAACAAAATGAATAAATAAATAAAACCAGGGAACAGGGAAAGATCGAGTGAAAAGATTTAATTAAGTAATTAATTATAAATTAATTATAAATATACTTAACGAAATATAGATTAAAGAAGAAAAAAATAAAAAATTAAATCACTATATTCGAACCTCGTGGAATAGCGAACGTAGAAATTAAAATATAAAGGAAAAAAAGTAAGGGTGCAACACGAGGACTTCCCATCCTAGTACTACTCTCGCCCAAGCTCGCTTAACTGTGGAGTTCTGTGGGATCTGGTGCACTAGTGTTGGTATGATCGCACCCATCCAAGATTGATTTGCCTTCCTACTTAAACGCTGGGACTAACAAAGATGGTATCTCGCGGGGCCCGCTAGGGGCCGTCGGCGTGGCCTTCCTGGTAACACACTAACTAAGATACATGAGGTAGGTACGCCCGAGAACATTGTGGGACTAAGGGTTAATAGATAAAACGAGGATGATCGCACCCATAATAGGCCAATTGAAATAGTAGAAAAATAAGAAAAGAATAATTGAGGTTACTGTGTGAAATTCTAGTGCAACACTTAAGCGTTCTTACCGATCCTCGTACTAAACCCTAACGAAAATACAGTATCCAATTAGATATTTTAGGACGGGTGCGATCATACCAGCAACCGCTAACTTAATTTGAGCAGAGGTTAATACCGCTAACACTTGAAATATAATAATTGTAATAAATAAATTATTAATTGTAATAAACCTTACAAATATTAACTTCTTGGGCGATCTTTCCCTGTTCCACATTTCACAGAGTAAGGTTATATTAAATTTGTTGCCGACGGCCCATAGCGTGCCTTGCGGGAGCGTTCTTTTGCTTAGTCACAGAGGTTAAGTAGAAAGGCGTACCTACTTCGGACGGGTGCGATCATACCAGCACTAGTGCACCGGATCCCATCATAACTCTGCAGTTAAGCGTGCTTGGGCGAGAGTAGTACTAGGATGGGTGACCTCCTGGGAAGTCCTTTTCAATCACAATAATCTTTGTTAGTCATCACGCTATTAATTGCTAGAACTAATTATTCAGATAGTGGTATCATATTTATTTTTCTTGTTAATTTCCAGGTGTACAATGGTATTATTAAAAATGTTAGATCGAGGGAAAGATCATATTGTGATAATAACCTCCATATAACTATTGCCAAAATTAAGCCGAAGTACTTGGACGAGTTTAACATCTCACTGGGATTATATATACACGGTGATTAAATTAATATGATTTTTTAATTAACATTCGCGAGATATGACTAAGGGATACTTAGAAATTGCCTTACCTAAGAATAGAATGAAAAATCATATTAACTAGTGCACAGTGTTGGTATGATCGCCCAAGATACCTTTAACTGAGATCCCTTAAACCATAGACTGGGCGATCTGGTGCACTAGTGTTGGTATGATCGCACCCATCCAAGATTGCTTTGCCTTCCTACTTAAACGCTGGGACTAACAAAGAAGGTATCTCGCGGGGCCCGCTAGAGGCCGTCGGCGTGGGTATTTCAATAATTTACAGTATTGAATATCTAATCAGTTAGTACTTCTTATTTATTCATTCCGGGCTAATCGGTCCACGAGGTTAAATTAAACAGGGTGTTATTATTTAATACGTAACGCTAGTCCTTAATACACTAGTGAATAAACAAAAAAGTACACTATGGGAAGCGTGCTTGGGCGAGAGTAACAAAAATGATCATATATACAAAGAACGCTCCCGCAAGGCACGCTATGGGCCATCGGCGGGGCCCGCCTTCCTAATGGCCCTTGATGTTAATTAAAATAAATTGAAATTATAGAAAAAGAAGAAAAGGAAAAATAAAAATAAAAACAAAATGAATAAATAAATAAAACTAGGGAATAGGGAAAGATCGAGTGAAAAGATTTAATTAAATAATTAATTATAAATTAATTATAAATATACTTAACGAAATATAGATAAAAAGAGAAAAATAAAAAAGTTAAATCACTATATTCGAACCTCGTGGAAAAGCGAAGTAGAAATTAAAATATAAAGGGAAAAAGTAAGGGTGCAACACGAGGACTTCCCATCCTAGTACTACTCTCGCCCAAGCTCGCTTAACTGTGGAGTTCTGTGGGATCCGGTGCACTAGTGTTGGTATGATCGCACCCATCCAAGATTGCTTTGCCTTCCTACTTAAACGCTGGGACTAACAAAGAAGGTATCTCGCGGGGCCCGCTTGAGGCCGTCGGCGTGGCCTTCCTGGCTAGTATCCCGAGATGTTAATTAAAAAAATAGAAATTATAGAAAAATAAGAAAAGGAAAAAGAAAAAACAAAATGAATAGACAAACAAAACCTGGGAATGAATAGGGAAAGATAGAGCGAAACGATTTAATTAAATAATTAATTAAAATTAATAATAAATATATGTAACTAAATATAGATAAAAATAAATAAAATAAAAAAGTAAAATCATTATGTTTGAACATCGTGGAATAGCGAACGTGAAAATCAAAAAATAAATGAATAAAAGCAAGAGTGCAACACGAGGACTTCCCAGGAGGTCACCCATCCTAGTACTACTCTTGCCCAAGCACGCTTAACTGCAGAGTTCTAATGGGATCTGGTGCACTAGTGCTTGTATGATCGCACCCGTCCAAAATGGGTACGCCTTTCTACTTAACCTCTGTGACTAAGCAAAAGAAAGCTCCCGCAAGGTACGCTATAGGCCATCGGCGGGGCCCGCCTTCCTAATAGCCCTTGATGTTAATTAAAATAAATAGAAATTATAGAAAAATAAGAGAAGGAAAATAAAAATAAAAAACAAAATGAATAAATAAATAAAACCAGGGAACAGGGAAAGATCGAGTGAAAAGATTTAATTAAATAATTAATTATAAATTAATTTTAAATATACTTAACGAAATATAGATTAAAAGAAAAGCAAAATAAAAAAGTTAAATCACTATATTGGAACCTCGTGGAATAGGGAACGTAGAAATTAAAATATAAAGTGAAAAAGTAAGGGTGCAACACGAGGACTTCCCATCCAAGTACTACACTTGCCCAAGCTCGCTTAACTGTGGAGTTCTGTGGGATCTGGTGCACTAGTGTTGGTTTGATCGCATCCATCCAAGATTGCTTTGCCTTCCTACTTAAACGCTGGGACTAACAAAGAAGGTATCTCACGGGGCTTGCTAGGGGCCGTCGGCGTGGCCTTCCTGGCTAGTATCCCGAGATGTCAATTAAAAAATAGAAATTATAGAAAAATAAGGAAAGAAAATAGAAAAAACAAATTAATAAACACAACAAAGAATGAAAAGGGAAAGATAGAGCGAAACGATTTAATTAAATAATTAATTAAAAAATAATTATAAATATACAACGAAATATTGATAAAAAATAAGCAAAATAAAAAAGTTAAATCACTATATTTGAATCTCGCTTTTGCCATAATTGAGGTTGACATATCGAAAGTGGACTAACAAATATGGTATCTCGCGGGGCTAGAGCAAAAGGTCCCTATTTCGCTCTATATTTCGTTAAGTTTCTTTTATTTGTCTAGTCAAACGTCCCACTTTTTATTTCACTTGAATATACTTATTTAATTAATTAAAATTTAATCAAATAAAATTAAAAAAGAAATTACTTCACGAACATATTGTCAAAATGAATAACCAGAGGACAACCCAGAAGGTCACCCATCCTACTAACGAAAAAGATAACTTAATTTATTTACTAGGATGGGTGACCTCCTGGGAAGTCCTCGGATTGGTTTGCCTTCTAAGGGATTGCTAACAGGGATCTAATGCTAAACAAAATATCCCATCCTACTACTACTCTCGCCCAAGCTAGTATCATTCACTTGCACCCTTACGATGCCCAAATTCCTGTATAGTTCACGAGATGTCAATTTACATCAGAACTCCAGCGTTTTTTAATTCGGGTTAATTCTTTTTCCTTTTCTTGATGTTAATTATCTCGTGAGAAACTTTTTTATTTTGTATCAATAATTATGGTAGGATAGGGAAGGCACAGATGAAAAATTTATTTAACTATTTATCCGCTAGGGAAGGAAAATAAGGGACCTCAGAACTGCGGAGTTCTGATGGGATCCTGTGAACTAGTGCTGGTATGATCGCACCCGTCCAAAATAAGTACGCCTTTCTACTTAACCTCTATGACTAAAACAAAAGAAAGCTTTCGTAAGGCACGCTATGAGCCATCGGTGGGCCCGCCTTCCTAATGGCCCTTTATGTTAATTAAAATAAATAGAAATTATAGAAAAACAAGAAAAGGAAAAAGAAAAATAAAAAACAAAATAAATAAATAAATAAAACCAGGGAATAGGGAAAGATCGAGTGAAAGGATTTAATTAAATAATTAATTATAAATTAATTATAAATATACTTAACAAATATAGATTAAAAAAAGCAAAATAAAAAATTTAAATCACTATATTAGAAACTCGTGGAATAGCGAACGTATTGATAAAAAATAAAGGAAAAAAGGAAGGGTGCAACACGAGGACTTCCCATCCTAGTACGACTCTCGCCCAAGCTCGCTTAACTGTGGAGTTCTGTGGGATCCGGTGCACTAGTGTTGGTATGATCGCACCCATCCAAGAGTGATGGGTGCACAGGATTTAACTTTTTTCACCCGTCCAAAATCTTTTCATCTGTGCCTTCCTATCCTAGTATTTATTGATACAAAATAAAAAGTTTCTCACGAGATAATTAACATCAAGAAAAGGAAAAAGAATTAACCCGAATTAAAAAATGCTGGAGTTCTGATGTAAATTGACATCTCGTGAACTATATAGGAATTTGGGCGTCGTAAGGGTGCAAGTGAATGATACTAGCTTGGGCGAGAGTAGTACTAGGATGGGATATTTTGTTTAGCATTAGATCCCTGTTAGCAATCCCTTAGAAGGCAAACCAATCCGAGGACTTCCCAGGAGGTCACCCATCCTAGTAAATAAATTAAGTTATCTTTTTCGTTAGTAGGATGGGTGACCTCCTGGGTTGTCCTCTGGTTATTCATTTTGACAATATGTTCGTGAAGTAATTTCTTTTTTAATTTTATTTGATTAAATTTTAATTAATTAAATAAGTATATTCGAGTGAAATAAAAAGTGGGACGTTTGACTAGACAAACAAAAGAAACTTAACGAAATATAGAGCGAAATAGGGACCTTTTGCTCTAGCCCCGCGAGATACCATCTTTGTTAGTCCACTTTCGATATATCAACCTCAATTATGGCAAAAGCGAGATTCGAATATAGTGATTTAACTTTTTTATTTTGCTTATTTTTTATCAATATTTCGTTACGTATATTTATATTTATTTTTAATTAATTATTTAATTAAATCGTTTCGCTCTATCGTTCCCTTTTCATTCTTTGTTTGTTTATTAATTTTGTTTTTTTCTTTTTTCTTTTCTTATTTTTCTATAATTTCTAATTTTTTAATTGACATCTCGGGATACTAGCCAGGAAGGCCACGCCGACGGACCCTAGCGGGCCCCGTGAGATACCTTCTTTGTTAGTCCCAGATTTAATTAAATAGTTAAGGGTATAGTAATTATACCACAGACAAGGCCCGCTAGTAGTACTAAGCTTAAATAACACGTACCCGGGATACCTTGCTTGTGTACACCAGATAAACAAAAAACAAATATATTTTTAATTATTTATCCGGTGAACGTGGTATATTTAATTTATTCATACCTGATCGGGTATACCGGTATCTCGGTTATTTCACCCTCGCTTAACTAGAAATTATGTTAAGCGAGGGTGAAATAACTGAGATACCGGTATAGTAGCCTGTGCTAGTATGGGTTAAATTAGAGGGTTCTGTCGGTTATAATTTCCTTTTATAACCCAACCGCTAGGCAAACCAATCCTATGGAATAGCAATCGTGGTATCCGCGAAATACCAGATATAGGCCACGAGATAACTAGTAACACTAAGAAATGTTGAGAGTGGACGACGTGCCTAGTACTAGGTGCTAGGAAGGGCTACTTAATTCCTGCAATTAGTAGCGTTTAAGTGGGACGTTTGACTAGACAAACAAAAGAAACTTAACGAAATATAGAGCGAAATAGGGACCTTTTGCTCTAGCCCCGCGAGATACCATCTTTGTTAGTCCACTTTCGATATATCAACTTAAATTATGGCAAAAGCGAGATTCGAATATAGTGATTTAACTTTTTTATTTTGTTTATTTTTTATCAATATTTCGTTACGTATATTTATAATTATTTTTTAATTAATTATTTAATTAAATCGTTTCGCTCTATCTTTCCCTTTTCATTCTTTGTTTGTTTATTAATTTTGTTTTTTTCTTTTTTCTTTCCTTATTTTTCTATAATTTCTATTTTTTAATTGACATCTCGGGATACTAGCCAGGAAGGCCACGCCGACGGCCCCTAGCGGGTCCCGTGAGATACCTTCTTTCACTGATTAATAATATGGGTGGACAAACTATGGTTTTTAAATGTCTTTCGTTTACAAACAATACACTTGCGGAGTATGATCGCACCCATCCCATATTTAATTAAACATTGTGAAAGGAAGGCGGGCCCCACCGATGGCCCATAGCGTGCCTTGCGAAAGCTTTCTTTGTTAGTCACACTATTAATTTTTTAATCGTCCACATCGATATAGTCAATGTAACGCAATACTAACAAAATCGAACACTAGTGCACGGTAGTACTATTTTGAACAGGGAATGAACACGCCGACGTCATTCCCCTAAATTTGTATAAAAAGTAGCGATTTTATGACTAAGGCAAACCAATCACAGTACCCGTACAGAATTAAAACGTGTTGTTTATTAATTTGAGTGAAAGGATGATTTTTGTACTAGCAATCCCATCAGCCTTTCACTCAATCCGTTATACGTAGGCTTTTCTCGCCCAAGAACACAATAACACGAAGCTTGTCCAATCTCACCGGATCCTAGTGGGTTTAAATTACTTTTCACTCCACCCACTTAATAGAATTATAGCTTGTTCACTGCGAGATACCTTCACTCGATCTTTTATTCGCTAGTCCTCTCTCTATCTCCTTGTTTATATCTTGCATTCAATTATTGTGCTTAGTTATTCATGTATAATTTTAATGGAAGCTCCAAATAAAAAGGTGTGTATTTGTTTAGTCACAGAGGTTAAGTAGAAAGGCGTACCCACTTCGGATGGGTGCGATCATACTAGCACTAGTGCACCGGATCCCATTATAACTCCGCAGTTAAGCGTGCTTGGGCGAGAGTAGTACTAGGAACGATGACCTCCTGGGAAGTCCTCGTGTTGCACTCTCGCATTTTTTCATTTATTTTTTGATTTTTCACGTTCGCTATTCCACGCTGTTCGAACATAGTGATTTAACTTTTTTATTTTGTTTATTTTTTATCAATATTTCGTTACGTATATTTATAATAATTTTTTAATTAATTATTTAATTAAATCGTTTCGCTCTATCTTTCCCTTTTCATTCTTTGTTTGTTTATTAATTTTGTTTTTTCTTTTTTCTTTCCTTATTTTTCTATAATTTCTATTTTTAATTGACATCTCGGGATACTAGCCAGGAAGGCCACGCCGACGGCCCCTAGTGGGCCCCGTGAGATACCTTCTTTGTTAGTCCCAACGTTTAAGTAGGAAGGCAAAGCAATCTTGGATGGATGCGATCATACCAACACTAGTGCACCGGATCCCATAGAACTCCATAGTTAAGCGAGCTTGGGCGAGAGTAGTACTAGGATGGGAAGTCCTCGTGTTGCACCCATACTTTTTTCACTTTATATTTTAATTTCTACGTTCGCTATTCCACGAGGTTCCAATATAGTGATTTAACTTTTTTATTTTGCTTTTCTTTTAATCTATATTTCGTTAAGTAGATTTAAAATTAATTTATAATTAATTATTTAATTAAATCTTTTCACTGTTCCCTGGTTTTATTAATTTATTAATTTTGTTTTTTATTTTTATTTTTCCTTTTCTTGTTTTTCTATAATTTCTATTTATTTTAATTAACATCAAGGGCTATTAGGAAGGCGAGCCCCGCCGATGGCCTATATTGTGCCTTGCGGGAGCTTTCTTTTGCTTAGTCACAGAGGTTAAGTAGAAAGGCGTACCCACTTCAGACGGGTATGATCATACCAGCACTAGTGCATCAGATCCCATTAGAACTCCGCAGTTAAGCGTGATTGGGCGAGAGTAGTACTAGGATGGGTGACCTCCTGGGAAGTCCTCGTGTTACACTCTTGCTTTTTTTCATATATTTTTTTATTTTCACGTTCGCTATTCCACGCTGTTCAAACATAATTTAAGAACGCTAGGACTTCCCAGGAGGTCACCCATCCTAGTACTACTTAACCTCTGTGACTAAACAAACGACTAAGTTCCATAGCTTAACATAAAAAAATATGTTCATTCGATCTTTCCATACCTTAACACGTCCTAGTACTAGGATGGCCCATAGCGTGCCTTGCGAGAGCTTTCTTTTGTTTTAGTCATAGAGGTTAAGTAGAAAGGCGTACCTATTTTGGACGGGTACGATCATACCAGCACTAGTGCACATGATCCCATCAAAACTCCGCAGTAAAGCGTGCTTGGGTGAGAGTAGTACTAGGAACGGTGACCTCCTGGGAAGTCCTCGTGTTGCACTCTCGCATTTTTTCATTTATTTTTTGATTTTTCACGTTCGCTATTCCACGCTGTTCGAACATAGTGATTTAACTTTTTTATTTTGTTTAATTTTTATCAATATTTCGTTACGTATATTTATAATTATTTTTTAATTAAATATTTAATTAAATCGTTTCGCTCTATCTTTCTCTTTTCATTCTTTGTTTGTTTATTCATTTTGTTGTTTTCTTTTTTCTTTCCTTATTTTTCTATAATTTCTATTTTTTAATTGACATCTCGGGATCAGGAGGCAACACGAGGACTTTATTTACTTAGGGAGTCTTTCGTGTTGCACCCTCGCTTTCTTTAATCGTTTCATTCTATCGTTCCCTGTTCATTCTTTGTTTGTTTATTCTTTTTGTTTTTTGTTTTTCTTGTTCCTTTTCTTATTTTTCTATAATTTCTATTTTTTTAATTGACATATCGGAGTACTAGCCAGAAAGGCCACGCCGATGGCCCCTAGTGATTTACCTTATCCGCCCAAGCAAGGTATTAAAAAATAGCGAATAAAGTGGGTACACAAGGACTATCTTCATTAAGTATATTTATAATTAGGATTTATATTTTAATTTATAAATAACTCCGTTATATTACGTGCCTTGCGGGAACTTAACCTCTGTGAAGGGAACAGGGAACGAGGATTTCCTTATTTGCTATTCCATCCGGTGCACTAATTAACAAAAACAACACGAGGACTAATCTTAGAATTTATTTATAAAGGATCGTGGTATCTCACGGGGATGATCATACCAGCACTAGCAAATAAAAAATAGATTGTAATTATAATGCAAGTGAGATTTACATGACCAAAAAATTAACTTATTTCCAAGGGAACTTCCACGAGGACATCCTGAATTAAAAAATAAATATAAAACAAGTGGCCGTATATTTAGTTACTAAAGGATACTAGCGAGAGTAGTACTAGGATGGGCGACCTCCTGGGAAGTCCTCGTGTTGCACCCTCGCTTTTTTTCATTTATTTTTTGATTTTCACGCTCGCTATTCTACGCTGTTCGAACATAGTGATTTAACTTTTTTATTTTGTTTATTTTTTATCAATATTTTGTTACGTATATTTATTATTATTTTTAATTAATTATTTAATTAAATCGTTTCGCTCTACCTTTCCCTGTTCATTCTTTGTTTGTTTATTAATTTTGTTTTTTTCTTTTTTCTTTCCTTATTTTTCTATAATTTCTATTTTTTAATTGACATCTCGGGATACTAGCCAGGAAGGCCACGCCGACGGCCCCTAGCGGGCCCCGTGAGATACCTTCTTTGTTAGTCCCTGATTTAATTAAATAGTTAAGGGTGCAACACGAGGACTTCCCATCCTAGTACGACTCTCGCCCAAGCTCGCTTAACTGCGGAGTTCTGATGGGATCCTGTGCACTAGTGCTGGTATGATCGCACCCGTCCAAAATAGGTACGCCTTTCTACTTAACCTCTGTGACAAAAAAAAAGAAATCTCTCGCAAGGCACGCTATGGGCCATCGGCGGGGCCCGCCTTCCTAATGACCCTTGATGTTAATTGTTTCCCTCTTTCATTTAATTGAACTAAATATATTAACGAACATATAGATTATGGGCCAGCGATTGGTTTGCCTTAATACGGTGATCTCCTGGGAAGTCTTTCGTGTTGTACCCTCGCTTTTTTTAATCGTTTCGCTCTTTCATTCCCTGTTCATTCTTTGTTTGTTTATTCTTTTTGTTTTTTGTTTTTTTTGTTCCTTTTCTTATTTTTCTATAATTTCTATTTTTTTAATTGACATCTCGGGATACTAGCCAGAAAGGCCACGCCGATGGCCCCTAGTGATTTACCTTATCCGCCCAAGCAAGGTATTAAAAAATAGCGAATAAAGTGGGTACACAAGGACTATCTTCGTTAAGTATATTCATAATTAGGATTTATATTTTAATTTATAAATTACTCCGGATGGGATACGAGCGATTTCACCCATGTCTATTCATTTTGACAATAATTAACTTTGCTGGTATGAGCTGGCGGACATATTAAAAAACGATTTAATATAGTGCTATAGTGTTGGTATGATCGCACCCATCCAAGATTGATTTGCCTTCCTACTTAAACGCTGGGACTAACAAAGATGGTATCTCGCGGGGCCCGCTAGGGGCCGTCGGCGTGGCCTTCCTGGCTAGTATCCCGACATGTCAATTAAAAAGAAAGAAAAACAAAAACAAAATGAATAGACAAACAATACCTGGGAATGAACTGGGAAAGATAGAGCGAAACGATTTAATTAAATAATTAATTAAAATTAATAATAAATATATGTAACTAAATATAGATAAAAAATAAATAAAATAAAAAAGTTAAATCATTATGTTCACACCGCGTGGAATAGTGAATAAGGAAATAAAAAATAAATGAAAATAAAAGTTAGGACTAACAAAGAAGGGACCTCGCGGGGCCCAGTAGGGGCCATCGGCGTGGCCTTTCTGGCTCGGAATACTAGATTTATTGTACACAGCGTGTCATACCAGTAAAATAAAAAGGGACTTCACCTTATCTTTTGTTAGTCCCCAATCGTTTCGCTAGTGCACCCTTACACGAGGACTTCCCAGGAGGTCATCCCATTTTACTTATTTTTTATTTATTTAAATAATTAATTATAAATTAATTATAAATATACTTAACGAAATATAGATAAAAAAAGCAAAATAAAAAAGTTAAATCACTATATTCGAACCTCGTGGAATAGCGAACGTAGAAATTAAAATATAAAGGGAAAAAGTAAGGGTGCAACACGAGGACTTCCCATCCTAGTACGACTCTCGCCCAAGCTCGCTTAACTGTGGAGTTCTGTGGGATCCGGTGCACTAGTGTTGGTATGATCGCACCCATCCAAGATTGCTTTGCCTTCCTACTTAAACGCTGGGACTAGCAAAAAAGATATCTCGCAGGGCCCGCTAGGGGCCTTCGGCGTGGCTTTCTTGGCTAGTATCCCGAGATGTCAATTAAAAAATAGAAATTATGGAAAAATAAGGAAAGAAAAAAGAAAAAAACAAAATTAATAAACAAACAAAGAATGATAAGGGAAAGATAGAGCGAAACGATTTAATTAAATAATTAATTAAAAAATAATTATAAATATACGTAACGAAATATTGATAAAAAATAAACAAAATAAAAAAGTTAAATCACTATGTTCGAACAGCATGGAATAGCGAACGTGAAAATCAAAAAATAAATGAAAAAAGCGAGGGTGCAACACAAGGACTTCCCAGGAGGTCACCCATCCTAGTACTTTTCTCGCCCAAGCACGCTTAACTGCGGAGTTCTGATGGGATCCGGTGCACTAGTGCTGGTATGATCGCACCCGATCGAAGTAGGTACGCCTTTCTACTTAACCTCTGTGACTAAGCAAAAGAAAGGTGGTTCTTAAATTAAGGAACTAAATATAAGGCCGCTTGTTTTATATTTTATTTTTAATTCAGGATGTCCTCGTGGAAGTTCCCTTGGAAATAAGTTAATTTTTTGCTCATGTAAATCTCACTTGCATTATAATTACAATCTATTTTTTATTTGCTAGTGATGGTATGATCATCCCTGTGAGATACCACGATCCTTTATAAATAAATTCTAAGATTAGTCCTCGTGTTGTTTTTGTTAATTAGTGCACCGGATGGAATAGCGAATAATGAAATCCTCGTTACTAATATATTTTTTATTTATAATTAATAATAAATATATGTAACTAAATATAGATAAAAAATAAATAAAATAAATGAAAATATGTGTTGAAGGAAGGCCTCGTGATGACCACTTTAACTGTGGGCCCTGCGAGATCCCCTGTGACTTATGATTTATATTTCCTAGTGTTACTAGAATGGTTAAAACCCGAGCGTACTTTGCGTATGTTATTTTAAAAATATAGATTAAAAGAAATTGTTTACTGGATGCATTGGGTAGGCCCGGGGTATAAAATATTGATATACGTAACGTGATGTGAACTTAAGTAGAAAGGCGTACCTACTTTGGACGGGTACGATCATACCAGCACTAGTGCACCGGATCCCATCAGAACTCCGCAAAGGTTCGCGAATAATTCTGAATAATTTAAACTTGCTCAAGGGTTAAGTATAAAGAAATCACTATGTTACTAGCGAGGGTGCAACGCGGATATATTAAGTTATCTCACCGATATATGCTATGGAACTTAGTCCCAGCGTTTAAGTAGGTCACCCATGAGATGTTAAAGATTATAGAAAAACGTGAAGCTATCCCAGCACCCACAGAAAAAGTACCCATCTTTGAATTAACATCCCATATAGTTACCTTCTCATGGGTGACCTACTTTTTTGAAAAAAAGCGAGGGTGGAATATTTAATCGCAGGGAAAGGTTATTCCACTGTGGACTAACAAAGAAGCAATCTTGAAAGGATGGGAAGTCCTTGTGCTACACTAGTCCACAGAGGTAGTACTAATTTTAATTAACATCAAGGGTATACTAGTGCACCGGATCCCATCTGCAGAGAAAAGCTATTCCACAGTGTATGTGGTTCGAATATTTTATATTTTAATTTCTAAAAATTATTCGCGAGATGTCTATTCCAGGAGGTCATCGGATCCCGAGATTTTTCTACATCCGCGGATATTAATAAAAATAAAATATTATTTGTTTATTAATCGAGTGAACTCCACAGTTTGGAAGTCCTCGTGTTGCACCCTCGATTTTTTTCATTTATTTTTTGATTTTCACGTTCGCTATTCCATGCTGTTCGAACATAGTGATTTAACTTTTTTATTTTGTTTATTTTTTATCAATATTTCGTTACGTATATTTATTATTATTTTTTAATTATTTATTTATTTAAATCGTTTCGCTCTATCTTTCCCTGTTCATTCTTTGTTTGTTTATTCGTTTTGTTGTTTTCTTTTTTCTTTTCTTATTTTTCTATAATTTCTATTTTTTTAATTGACATCTCGGTATACTAGCCAGGAAGGCCACGCCGACGGCCCCTAGCGGGCCCCACGAGATACCATCTTTGTTAGTCCCAGCGTTTAAGTAGGAAGGCAAATCAATCTTGGATGGGTGCGATCATACCAACACTAGTGCACCAGATCCCACAGAACTCCTCAGTTAAGCGAGCTTGGGCGAGAGTAGTACTAGGATGGGAAGTCCTCGTGTTGCACCCTTACTTTTTCACTTTATATTTTAATTTCTACGTTCGCTATTCCACGAGGTTCGAATATAGTGATTTAACTTTTTTATTTTTCTCTTTTTTTATCTATATTTCGTTAAGTATATTTATAATTAATTTATAATTAATTATTTAATTAAATCTTTTCACTCGATCTTTCCCTGTTCCCTGGTTTTATTTATTTATTCATTTTGTTTTTTATTTTTATTTTTCCTTTTCTTGTTTTTCTATAATTTCAATTTATTTTAATTAACATCAAGGGCCATTAGAAAGGGATACCAAAGAAAGCTCATTTGGTACAAATCTTGGATTTTCATGCGCGATCCATCAAAAACTCTCGCAAGGCACTAGTGTAGGGACTGGTTTAATTAATTATTTGTTATTGAGTATTATATCGCAAGGCCATTAATATTCCTAATTGGCAATGTTTTTCTATAATTTCTATTGATAAATACTAATATATTTTTTATTTATAATTAATAATAAATATATGTAACTAAATATAGATAAAAAAATAAATAAAATAAATGAAAATATGTGTTGAAGGAAGGCCTCGTGATGACCACTTTAACTGCGGGCCCTGCGAGATCCCCTGTGACATATGATTTATATTTCCTAGTGTTACTAGAATGGTTAAAACCCGAGCGTACTTTGCGTATGTTATTATAAAAATATAGATTAAAAGAAATTGTTTACTGGATGCATTGGGTAGGCCCGGGGTATAAAATATTGATATACGTAACGTGATGTGAACTTAAGTAGAAAGGTGTACCTACTTCGGACGGGTGCGATCATACCAGCACTAGTGCACCAGATCCCATCAGAACTCCACAAAGGTTCGCGAATAATTCTGAATAATTTAAACTTGCTCAAGGGTTAAGTATAAAGAAATCACTATGTTACTAGCGAGGGTGCAACGCGGATATATTAAGTTATCTCACCGATATATAGAACTTAGTCCCAGCTTTTACTTGGTCACCCATGAGATGTTAAAGATTATAGAAAAACGTGAAGCTATCCTAGCACCCACATAAAAAGTACCCATCTTTGAATTAACATCCCATATAGTTACCTTCTCATGGGTGACCTACTTTTTTGAAAAAAAGTGAGGGTGGACTATTTAATCGCTGGGAAAGGTTAAGATGTATATTTTCTGGAAGTGATGAATTTCTTTTTTTTTCCACAGAGTTAAATAAAGGGACTACATATCACTATTAAAGAGCGGCCCGCCAAGGGCCGTCGGCGAGGCCTTCCTGGCTAGTATCCCGAGATGTCAATTAAAAAATTAGAAATTATAGAAAAACAAGAAAAGGAAAAAGAAAAATATGTTCATTCTTTGTTTGTTTATTCATTTTGTTTTTTTTGTTTTTTCTTTTCTTATTTTTCTATAATTTCTAATTTTTTAATTGACATCTCGAGATACTAGCCAGGAAGGCCTCGCCGACGGCCCTTGGCGGGCCCCTCTTTATACCTTCTTTGTTAGTCCCAGCATTTAAGTAGGAAGGTAAAGCAATCTTGGATGGGTGCGATCATACCAACACTAGTTCTTTAAATAAATTGATTATATGGGTGACCTTGATGCACAAGCGAGGGTGCTTCGCCGTCCTAGTTTTTTACTTTTTTCTTTACTTTGGTTTATTTACGTATAGTTAAATTTAACATTTTTATTTTTTATAATTATGTTCCAATATATGCGAACATAATTAAACCTCTGTGACTAACCATTATTTAGTTCCAAGAATCCATAACATAGTGATGGGCCAGTCACTAGTGTAGGAAGGCCCATCGTGCACCGGATCCCATCAGAAATGGCCCATCCAAGATTAATTTTCAAAATGGCCTATAGCGCTATTCCACGCTTAAATTTTTTATTTTGTTTATTTTTTATCAATATTTCATTACGTATATTTATTGGCAATATTTCCTTTTCTTTGTTTTTTATTTTTCGTTTTCCTTTTCTTGTTTTTCTATAATTTCTATTTATTTTAATTAACATCAAGGGCCATTAGGAAGGCGGACCCCGCTGATGGCCCATAGCGTGCCTTGGAATAGGATTATGCCTCGTGATGTCAACCTTGCGAGAGTAGGTGATTAGTTAAATAAACCGGATCCCATGAGGTCTCGATTTCTATTTAATGAAATTAAAATATAAAGGGAAAAAGTAATGGTGCAACACGAGGACTTCCCATCCTAGTACGACTCTCGCCCAAGCTCGCTTAACTGTGGAGTTCTGTGGGATCCGGTGCACTAGTGTTGGTATGATCACACCCATCCAAGATTGCTTTGCCTTTCTAATTAAACGCTGGGACTAACAAAGAAGGTATCTCACGGGGCCCGCTAGGGAGGTTTGAGTTCTGTGGTTTCATTTATTTTTTGTATATAAAGATTTTCACGTTCGCTATTCCACACTGTTCGAACATAGTGATTTAACTTTTTTTTTTGTTTATTTTTATCAATATTTCGTTACATATATTTATAATTATTTTTTAATTAATTATTTAATTAAATCATTTCGCTCTATCTTTCCCTTTTCATTCTTTGTTTGTTTATTAATTTTATTTTTTTCTTTCCTTATTTTTCTATAATTTCTATTTTTTAATTGACATCTCGGGATACTAGCTAGGAAGGCCACGCCGATGGCCCCTAGCGGGCATCGTGAGAGCCCTTTCTTATTTTAGTCCCAGCGTTTAAGTGGGAAGGCGAAGCAACCTTGGATTGGTGCGATCATACCAGCACTAGTGCACTGGATCCCATCAGAAGGGCCCAGTTAAGCGTGCTTGGGCGAGAGTAGTACTATAGGATGGGTGACCTCCTGGGAAGTCCTCGTGTTGCACCCTCGCTATTTTTCGGGCCCCGTCAGATACCTTCTTTGTTAGTCCCAGCGTTTAAGTAGGAAGGCAAAGCAATCTTGGATGGATGCTATCATACCAACACTAGTGCACCGGATCCCACAGAACTCCATAGTTAAGCGAGCTTGGGCGAGAGTAGTACTAGGATGGGAAGTCCTCATGTTGCACCCTAACTTTTTCCCTTTATATTTTAATTTCTACGTTTACTATTCCACGAGGTTCGAATATAGTGATTTAACTTTTTTATTTTTATCTTATTTTTATCTATATTTCGTTAAGTATATTTATAATTAATTTATAATTAATTATTTAATTAAATCTTTTCACTCGATCTTTCCCTGTTCCCTGATTTTATTTATTTATTCATTTTGTTTTTTATTTTTATTTTTCTTTTTCTTGTTTTTCTATAATTTCTATTTATTTTAATTAACATCAAGGGCTATTAGGAAGGCGGGTTCCGCCGATGGCCCATAGCGTGCCTTGCGGGAGCTTTCTTTTGCTTAGTCAAAGAGGTTAAGTAGAAAGGCGTACCTACTTTGATCAGGTGCGATCATACCAGCACTAGTGCACCGGATCCCATCAGAACTCAGCAGTTAAGCGTGCTTGGGCAAGAAAAGTACTAGGATGGGTGACCTCCTGGGAAGTCCTCGTGTTGCACTCTCGCTTTTTTTCATTTAT
Source organism: Agave tequilana (assembly GCA_038442645.1). NCBI lineage: Eukaryota > Viridiplantae > Streptophyta > Magnoliopsida > Asparagales > Asparagaceae > Agave > Agave tequilana. The sequence goes on along the minus strand of JAVJIF010004409.1, from coordinate 140,827 downwards.
TTTTTGATTTTCACGTTCGCTATTCCATGCTGTTCGAACATAGTGATTTAACTTTTTTATTTTGTTTATTTTTTATCAATATTTCGTTACGTATATTTATTATTATTTTTTAATTAATTATTTAATTAAATCGTTTCGCTCTATCTTTCCCTGTTCATTCTTTGTTTGTTTATTCATTTTGTTGTTTTCTTTTTTCTTTTCTTATTTTTCTATAATTTCTATTTTTTTAATTGACACCCTCGCTTTTTTTCATTTATTTTTTGATTTTCACGTTCGCTATTCCATGCTGTTCGAACATAGTGATTTAACTTTTTTATTTTGTTTATTTTTTATCAATATTTCGCTACGTATATTTATTATTATTTTTTAATTAATTATTTAATTAAATCGTTTCGCTCTATCTTTTCCTGTTCATTCTTTGTTTGTTTATTCATTTTGTTATTTTCTTTTTTCTTTTCTTATTTTTCTATAATTTCTATTTTTTTAATTGACATCTCAGTATACTAGCCAGGAGACCACGCCGACGGCCCCTAGCGGGCCCCGCGAGATACCATCTTTGTTAGTCCCAGCGTTTAAGTAGGAAGGCAAATCAATCTTGGATAGGTGCGATCATACCAACACTAGTGCACCGGATCCCACAGAACTCCACAGTTAAGCGAGCTTGGGTGAGAGTAGTACTAGGATGGGAAGTCCTCGTGTTGCACCCTTACTTTTTTTCTTTATATTTTAATTTCTACGTTCGCTATTCCACGAGGTTCGAATATAGTGATCATACCAGCACGCTCAGGATATAATTTTAACTGTGGGATCCGGTGCGCTAGTGCTGGTATGATCGCACCCGATCGAGAAAGGCCTAATGATGTTAATTAAAATATAATTATCCTGTTCGAACAAGGCACTCTCGTCCCAGCCCTAATAAATCAACACGACTTTATAAATGATCGCACCTATACACGAGGATCTTACTATAAATTCTTTCGACTCTTTGGCCCATAGCGTGCCTTCCAATCATTTTTAACTTTTGTTTATTCATTTTGTTTTGTTACTCCGCTAGAGGTCGTCGGCATGGCAGTTAAGCGAAGTCTTGAAGAAAGGCGTACCTATAAATTAATTCGCTTATAATTAGATATTGGGGTTTATCTCGCGGGGCCCGCCTTCCTAATAGCCCTTGATGTTAATTAAAATAAATAGAAATTATAGAAAAACAAGAAAAGGAAAAATAAATTAATTAATTACAGTGGGTGCTCCTCCAAAGTAAAGGCAAATATTCTCCCGAAATTTGTCCTTGTTCCGCTGCTTCAACAATCCTGTGATGGTACTGGTTTTTATTTATTTATTCATTTTGTTTTTTATTTTTCTTTTTCCTTTTCTTGTTTTTCTATAATTTCTATTTATTTTAATTAACATCAAGGGCCATTAGGAAGGCGGGCCCGCCGATGGCCCATAGCGTGCCTTGTGAGAGCTTTCTTTTGTTTTTGTCATAGAGGTTAAGTAGAAAGGCGTACCTATTTTGGACGGGTGCGATCATACCAGCACTAGTGCACAGGATCCCATCAGAACTCCGCAGTTAAGCGAGCTTGGGCGAGAGTCGTACTAGGATGGGAAGTCCTCGTGTTGCACCCTTAACTATTTAATTAAATCTGGGACTAACAAAGAAGGTATCTCACGGGGCCCGCTAGGGCCGTCAGCGTGGCCTTCCTGGCTAGTATCCCGAGATGTCAATTAAAAATAGAAATTATAGAAAAATAAGGAAAGAAAAAAGAAAAAAACAAAATTAATAAACAAACAAAGAATGAACATGGAAAGGTAGAGCGAAACGATTTAATTAAATAATTAATTAAAAAATAATAATAAATATACGTAACAAAATATTGATAAAAAATAAACAAAATAAAAAAGTTAAATCACTATGTTCGAACAGCGTGGAATAACGAACGTGAAAATCAAAAAATAAATGAAAAAAAGCGAGGGTGCAACACGAGGACTTCCCAGGAGGTCACCCATCCTAGTACTACTCTCGCTAGTATCCTTTAGTAACTAAATATAAGGCCACTTGTTTTATATTTATTTTTTAATTCAGGATGTCCTCGTGGAAGTTCCCTTGGAAATAAGTTAATTTTTTGCTCATGTAAATCTCACTTGCATTATAATTACAATCTATTTTTTATTTGCTAGTGCTGGTATGATCATCCCCGTGAGATACCACGATCCTTTATAAATAAATTCTAAGATTAGTCCTCGTGTTGTTTTTGTTAATTAGTGCACCGGATGGAATAGCGAATAAGGAAATCCTCGTTCCCTGTTCCCTTCACAGAGGTTAAGTTCCCGCAAGGCACGTAATATAACGGAGTTATTTATAAATTAAAATATAAATCCTAATTATAAATATACTTAACGAAGATAGTCCTTGTGTACCCACTTTATTCGCTATTTTTTAATACCTTGCTTGGGAGGATAAGGTAAATCACTAGGGGCCATCGGCGTGGCCTTTCTGGCTAGTATTCTGAGATGTCAATTAAAAAATAGAAATTATAGAAAAATAAGAAAAGGAACAAGAAAAACAAAAAACAAAAAGAATAAACAAACAAAGAATGAACAGGGAATGATAGAACGAAACGATTAAAAAAAGCGAGGGTGCAACACGAAAGACTTCCCAGGAGGTCACCCATCCTAGTACTACTCTCACCCAAGCACGCTTTACTGCAGAGTTCTGATGGGATCCTGTGCACTAGTGCTGGTATGATCGCACCCATCCAAAATAAGTACGCCTTTCTACTTAACCTCTGTGACTAAAACAAAAGAAAGCTTTCGCAAGGCACGCTATGGGCCATCGGTGGGGCCCGCCTTCCTAATGGCCCTTGATGTTAATTAAAATAAATAGAAATTATAGAAAAACAAGAAAAGGAAAAGAAAAATAAAAAACAAAATGAATAAATAAATAAAACCAGGGAATAGGGAAAGATCGAGTGAAAGGATTTAATTAAATAATTAATTATAAATTAATTATAAATATACTTTTCATCTGTGCCTTCCCTATCCTAGTAATTATTGATACAAAATAAAAAAGTTTCTCACGAGATAATTAACATCAAGAAAAGGAAAAAGAATTAACCCAAATTAAAAAACGCTGGAGTTCTGATGTAAATTGACATCTCGTGAACTATATAGGAATTTGGGCATCGTAAGGGTGCAAGTGAATGATACTAGCTTGGGCGAGAGTAGTACTAGGATGGGATATTTTGTTTAGCATTAGATCCCTGTTAGCAATCCCTTAGAAGGCAAACCAATCCGAGGAAAAGCAAAACGAGGTCACCCATCCAAAATCCCACAGAACTTAACTGTGCGATCATACCAGTATGAACTACGAATTAGGTATTATTTGTTTATTAATCGAGTGAACTCCACAGTTTGGAAGTCCTCGTGTTGCACCCTCGCTTTTTTTCATTTATTTTTGATTTTCACGTTCGCTATTCCACGCTGTTCGAACATAGTGATTTAACTTTTTTATTTTGTTTATTTTTTATCAATATTTCGTTACGTATATTTATAATTATTTTTTAATTAATTATTTAATTAAATCGTTTCACTCTATCTTTCCCTTTTCATTCTTTGTTTGTTTCTTTTTTTCTTTCCTTATTTTTCTATAATTTCTATTTTTTAATTGACATCTTGGGATACTAGCCAGGAAGGCCACGCCGACGGCCCCTAGCGGGCCCCGTGAGATACCTTCTTTGTTAGTCCCAGCTTTTAAGTAGAAAGGCAAAGCAATCTTGGATGGATGCGATCATACCAACACTAGTGCACCGGATCCCACAGAACTCCACAGTTAAGCGAGCTTGGGCGAGAGTAGTACTAGGATGGGAAGTCCTCGTGTTGCACCCTTACTTTTTCCCTTTATATTTTAATTTCCTTGTTCGCTATTCCACGAGGTTCGAATATAGTGATTTAACTTTTTTATTTTTCTCTTATTTTATCTATATTTCATTAAGTATATTTATAATTAATTTATAATTAATTATTTAATTAAATCTTTTCACTTATTTAAGTAGTTTTTAATTAATTTCTCATCTTATAATTTCTATTTTTTAATTGACATCTCGGGATACTAGCCAGGAAGGCCACGCCGACGGCCCCTAGCGGGCTCCGTGAGATACCTTCTTTGTTAGTCCCAGATTTAATTAAATAGTTAAGGGTGCAACACGAGGACTTCCCATCCTAGTACGACTCTCGCCCAAGATTGCTTAACTGCGGAGTTCTGATGGGATCTGGCGCATTAGTGCTGGTATGATCGCACCCGTCCGAAGTAGGTATGCCTTTCTACTTAACCTCTGTGACTAAGCAAAAGAACGCTCCCGCAAGGCACGCTATGGGCCATCGGCGGGGCCCGCCTTACTAATTGCCCTTGATGTTAATTAAAATAAATAGAAATTATAGAAAAACAAAAAAAGGAAAAATAAATATAAAAAACAAAATGAATAAATAAATAAAACCAGGGAACAGGGAAAGATCGAGTGAAAAGATTTAATTAAATAATTAATTATAAACTAATTATAAATATACTTAACGAAATATAGATTAAAAGAAAAGCAAAATAAAAAAGTTAAATCACTATATTGGAACCTCGTGGAATAGCGAACGTAGAAATTAAAATATAAAGTGAAAAAGTAAGGGTGCAACACGAGGACTTCCCATCCTAGTACTACTCTCGCCCAAGCTCGCTTAACTGTGGAGTTCTGTGGGATCCGGTGCACTAGTGTTGGTCCACTTTCGATATATCTAGGATAATAGTTTTGCTATTTACATGAAACTATTAAATGAACCTCGTGGAATAGCACTAGTCCAGGGCCAGGAGCGTAGGATTGTTGCACCCTTCCTACTTTCGTGTTCCCAGGAGGTCATCCATATTTTGGACAGGTGCGATCATACCAGCACTAGTGCACAGGATCCCATCAGAACTCCGCAGTAAAGCGTGCTTGGGTGAGAGTAGTACTAGGATGGGTGACCTCCTGGGAAGTCTTTCGTGTTGCACCCTCGCTTTTTTTAATCGTTTCGTTCTAACCTTCCACTAGAGCACGCTTTACTGCGGATAAACTAATAGTTAAGCGAGCTTGGGTGACCTCCTGGGAAGTCCTCGTTTTGCACCCTCGCTTTTTTCATTTATTTTTTGATTTCCACGTTCGCGCGGATTGGTTCGAACATAGTGATTTAACTTTTTTATTTTGTTTATTTTTTTCTATATTTCATTACGTATATTTATTATTAGTTTTTAATTATTTCTTTAATTAAATCGTTTCGCTCTATCTTTCCCTGTTCATTCTTTGTTTGTTTATTCTTTGTTTGTTTATTCATTTTGTTTTTTTGTTTTTTTTCTTTTCTTATTTTCTATAATTTCTATTTTTTTAATTAACATCTCGGGATACTAGCCAGGAAGGCCACGCCGATGGCCTCTAGCGGGCCCCGCGAGATACCTTCTTTGTTAGTCCCAGCGTTTAAGTAGGAAGGCAAAGCAATCTTGGATGGGTGCGATCATACCAACACTAGTGCACTGGTTAAATATGTTAGAAATAATCTCCGCTACCCTATGAATAATTGTTTTTAAAAAGCGTTCACCTGTGCACCGCACTAAGCAAAAATCCAAAATTTCACCTATTTTGGACGGGTGCGATCATACCAGCACTAGTGCACAGGATCACATCAGAACTAATAAATAAAGCGTGCTTGGGTGAGAGTAGTACTAGGAACGGTGACCTCCTGGGAAGTCCTCGTGTTGCACTCTTGCATTTTTTCCCGCTAGGGGCCGTTGGCGTGGCCTTCCTGGCTAGTATCCCAAGATGTCAATTAAAAAATAGAAATTATAGAAAAATAAGAAAAGAAAAAAAAAAAAAAAAATTAATAAACAAACAAAGAATGAAAAGGGAAAGATAGAGCGAAACGATTTAATTAAATAATTAATTAAATAATTATAAATATACGTAACGAAATATTGATAAAAAATAAGCAAAATAAAAAAGTTAAATCACTATATTCGAACAGCGTGGAATAGCGAACGGGGCCCGCCGATGGCCCATAGCGTGCCTTGCGAGAGCTTTCTTTTGTTTTAGTCACAGAGGTTAAGTAGAAAGGCGTACCTATTTTGGACGGGTGTACTCGATCTTTCTCTGTTCCCTGATTTATTCATTTATTCATTTTGTTTTTTATTTTTATTTTTCCTTTTCTTATTTTTCTATAATTTCTATTTATTTTAATTAACATCAAGGGCTATTAGTAAGGCGGGCCCCGCCGATGGCCCATAGCGTGCCTTGCGGGAGCGTTCTTTTGCTTAGTCACAGAGGTTAAGTAGAAAGGCGTACCTACTTCGGACGGGTGCGATCATACCAGCACTAGTGCACCGGATCCCATCAGAACTCCGCAGTTAAGCGTGCTTGGGCGAGAGTAGTACTAGGAACGGTGACCTCCTGGGAAGTCCTCGTGTTGCACTCTCGCATTTTTCATTTATTTTTTGATTTTCACGTTCGCTATTCCACGCTGTTCGAACATAGTGATTTAACTTTTTTATTTTGTTTATTTTTTATCAATATTTCGTTACGTATATTTATAATTATTTTTTAATTAATTATTTAATTAAATCGTTTCGCTCTATCTTTCCCTTTTCATTCTTTGTTTGTTTATTAATTTTGTTTTTTTCTTTTTTCTTTTCTTATTTTTCTATAATTTCTATTTTTTAATTGACATCTCGGGATACTAGCCAGGAAGGCCACGCCGACGGCCCCTAGCAGGAAAAGGTATATCGCACCCATCTTTCTTTTGCTTAGTCCCAGCGTGGCCTTCCTGGCTAGTCCTTACTATGGGCCATTTGTGTACGACACTCGATATCGCTGTTTTAGCACCGGATTAACATTTCCCTTATCATTCTTTCTGTGAACTCCTCGTGTTGCCTTCCTACTATAATTAACATTCGCTAGATTGGTATAGTGAAGTCCCTTGGGTGATGGGAGGGTTGGTAGTGATTTAATAAACACTAGTGAAACGCACTTTTTACAAATTATTTTTTAATTCATACCTCGCAAGGCACGCTATGGATGTAACGAAATATTGATAAAAAATAAACAAATAGAAATTATAGAAAAATAAGAAAAGGAACAAGAAAAACAAAAAGAATAAACAAACAAAGAATGAACAGGGAATGATAGAACGAAACGATTAAAAAAAGCGAGGGTTCAACACGAAAGACTTCCCAGGAGGTCACCCATCCTAGTACTACTCTCACCAGGAGGTGTTTTTCAGACAAGGCGGTGTATCCTAGGCCATCTCGGAATGTTAATTGACCTAGTCGCGATGAAGGTCAGCGATGTATGTACGCGAGAAAAATAAGCTTTTTATTCCTTGTCATGAATTTGCTTGCGGTGGACACTTTGGTCCCCGCAAAACTGCCGAAAAGATCCTACAAAGTGGCTTTTATTGGCCAACTTTGTTTAGAGACGCATTTGAATTTTGCAAAATGTGCACAAGATGTCAAATGATAGGAAGGATTTCTAAACGAAATATGATGTCCCTAAATCCAATTCTAGAAGTAGAACTTTTTGATGTTTGGGGCATTGATTTTATGGGATCCTTCCCTAACTCGTTTGGGCACCAATACATCTTGTTGGCCGTAGATTACGTATCGAAATGGGTTGAAGCCGTCCCTTGCAAGACAAATGACAACAAAGTTGTTGTCAAATTCTTGAAAGAAAACATCTTCTCGCGCTTTGGAACCCCTCGTGCCATAATTAGTGACAATGGTACACATTTTTGCAATAGAACTTTTGAAGCTCTTATGCGAAAATATGCCATAACTCACAAGTTATCTACGCCATACCATCCTCAAACCAGTGGACAAGTAGAAGTTTCCAATAGGCAAGTCAAGCTTATCTTAGAGAAAACTATGAATCATAATAGGAAGGACTGGTCCACCAAATTGGTGGATGCCCTATGGGCTTATAGGACTACCTTTAAAACGATTCTAGGAATGTCTCCCTACAGACTAGTCTTTGTAAAGGCTTGCCACCTTCCTGTTGAGATAGAGCACCGAGCCTTATGGGCAATTAAGTAGCTGAATTTCGATCTAGATAAGGCCGGTGAGCTTCAAAAATTGCAAATTTCTGAACTGGAGGAATTGAGGAACGAAGCATATGAAAATGCGAAAATTGCGAAGGATAGGGTTAAGGTTTTTCACGATAAGTTCATCACGAGAAAAACTTTTGTCCAAGGACAAAAAGTGTTACTCTATAACTCTAGACTTCATCTCTTTCCCGGCAAGTTAAAATCAAGATGGACAGGGCCCTTCATTGTTAAGACTGTGTTTCCACACGGAGCCATAGAGATCTACGACCCAAAAAATGGCAGTACATTCAAGGTAAATGGTCAACGTCTTAAAATCTTTTTGGAATCAGTTCCGGAAGTAAATGCAGTCATGGGTCTTTTTGACCTAATGTATCGGTAACTCTATCTCTCTGCCAATTCATGCATTCATGTATTTCATTCATACATTGGGGACAATGCATGAGACAAGTGTGGGGGAAGGGTAAAATGTAAAAAAAAAAAATAAAAAAAATAATATAATTTTTTTATTTCGTTTTCTCTTTATTTGTTCTAACATAACATTAACAAAAAAAAACAAAAAAACAATTTATAAAAAGGACAATATTTTGACTTATCTTTTGAAAGAAATCTAAGTTAGTCTTAAGAATTAGGAAAATCATGATTAGGATTTCTAAAAACTTGGTCAAAATAAATAAATTGTTGAATTTTTAGGTATAGGAGGAGAAATTGAATAAGTAATTAGTCTTGATCTTTACCTTAATGAAATGTGCATACCTAATGCATATCTAGGATTCTAAGACAAAGACTCGTGTGCCTCGTAAAAAAAATAATAATAAAAATAAAAAATAAAGAAATTCACTAATTAAGCTGGATACATGTGCCTCAAGAAGCATAAGTATTCACGCCTAAAGGTGATTTTATAAAGTAAAGTCCTTGGTTTTGTGGCCTAGTTCACTCGAATTTGAGTCCGTGGGGTGTTTTCTCACCCGGTGCCCTAAAACCAACCAGTTTGGGAGTCATCGACTTTAAGTTCGCTACATGGGTGGATTAGAAAGCTTAAGAAAACTAAGAAATATTATATATGTATTAACACATCTAATAGTCAATTAGTTAGGTATGAGGCCTCAAGAAGCCTTGATACTTACACGAAAGAAGATTAGATGAGTTATACATATTACAAAAAAGAAAAAAAAAGAATATTAAAGAGGCATGAGAGTCCAAGTTAAAGAATTCCTAGTAAGGATTCACAAGGATGCATATGACTTAGGGTAACGAATGAGACTATACAAAAATTCAATTTTGATTCTTACCTAAAATGGATAACAATTTATTATATAAAGACTAAGTTTAAGAATGAATAAAAATGATAATCCTAAAACTTATAGACTACTTAGTCTCTTCAAACATATTTCAAATATTTTCCTTTTTATGGATTTTGTGGGTGTAATCCACTGAAAACCCTCACGAGACAACACTCGTCCTCTAGGGTAACCTAGAGGTTTAACGGCTTGTTGCACATGCTAAGTGCAACCGTGATTCCTACGAAAGTGAGTTAGGTAGATTAGTTTTTCTTTTTCTTTTTGATTTTTACTCGAGGACGAGCAAAAAGATAAGTGTGGGGGTGTGATAGGTAGTAAAAATTGCATATTTATCACTACATTTACTATCATGTTTCCTATTTATTCTTTTAATTATGCACTATTACTAAAGTTTTGTTATTTAATGTGTGCAGGCCTTGAGTAATTATTTAAATAAAGAATAAAAGCCTAAATGAAGCCCAAAAGCCCATGTCCAAGCCCAAGTGTAAAAGTTGCAATTACCAAGTGCAAAGTTGCAATTACTAAAAGAAGAGGAAAGGGATAGACTTCTATTCAACCCTAAATGCTTGCAGGATGAGGATAAAGATAAAAGAAGGAGAGTGTAAAGATAAAATTCGTTTTGAAGAGATTTGGATTTAGGGTAACTTGCTTCCCAAGTTATCCTGAATTTTCAAAATAAAGAGTCAGGATGCCAGATCTAAAAAGATATACCCAGATGGACGGACCAGAGGAGGCCATGCGCGAAAGCACGTGGCCAGGGACAAGGCTGTGGCCGCGGAAACGCGGCCAAAGCCGCGTTTTCGCGGCCATATGGATGAGATGGACTACCTGTTTTCATAGGAGAGTTGTACCGGGACTCTACATCTTCCAGCTCCTATAAATACCCCTGCAGAGCAACCGAGAGGGGGCATCCAGAGACGGGAACTTAGGGTTTTCTTTAGTTTTTCTATTTTCAAATTTCTGTAATCTTCATTTCGCTTTTCGCATATTTTGGAGAAGAAGGAGCATTGTATTTGGACGTGATTTCAAATAAAGGTTAACGTGGAATAGCGACGTGATGGGCGAGAGTGCGATCTTTGTTTGTTTATTCATTTATTTTACTTGATTTTAGGAATCTTATCATGCAATTTTAGAAATAACACGAGGGAACAGCGTGCCCTAGCGAATATTTATAAGTATCGGTTTCCCAGATTTTTAATATATTCAATTCCTTCTTTGTTATAACTTGATACAATCTTTGCCTTCCTAATTATTTATCATATAAATTTCCCCTTGCTAGTGCAAATAAAAAAGTTAATAGAAGGTACCCACTCCCAACACTAGTGCACCGGACGAACTAGTGCATGGTAGTACTAACACTATGATTTATCTACGGATGGGAGGTCCTCGTGGAATAATAGAGTTAGGTGGGTGAACGGGAAGACTAGTCCCACCTAAAAGAAATATTAACGGATGGGCGGCACTAGTACATATTAATTTAAATCAAAAAATAAATGAAAAAAAGTGAGGGTGCAAAACGAGGACTTCCCAGGAGGTCACCCATCCTAGTGCTACTCTCGCCCAAACACGCTTAACTGCGGAGTTCTGATGGGATCCGGTGCACTAGTGCTGGTATGATCGCACCCGATCGAAGTAGGTACGCCTTATAATACTAGTGTTGGGTCCTTGTTTTTTAACAATATGGGGATTATAAATAAACACTAACCGAATTGTTGGTTGGAGTGAAAAAAGTAACAGGGCTACAAATCTGGGACCTCAGGAATGAAATAACAGGATTGGTGCGAGAGTATCGTTTTCTCTTTTTTTATTATAATCCAAGGTAAAAATCAAAAATGATATGCCTACTAGTTTATTTCACGCACTAGTGTAGGGACTCTTGCGTAAAAATGGCACTAGTGAACCTCGTGTATTTATTCATTTCTTTTTCCTTTTCTTGTTTTTCTATAATTTCTATTTATTTTAATTAACATCAAGGGCCATTAGCAAGGCGGGCCCCGCCGATGGCCCATAGCGTGCCTTGCGGGAGCGTTCTTTTGCTTAGTCACAGAGGTTAAGTAGAAAGGCATACCTACTTCGGACGGGTGCGATCATACCAGCACTAGTGCACCGGATCCCATCAGAACTCCGCAGTTAAGCGTGTTTGGGCGAGAGTAGCACTAGGATGGGTGACCTCCTGGGAAGTCCTCGTTTTGCACCCTCGCTTTTTTTCATTTATTTTTTGATTTCCATGTTCGCGTGGATTGGTTCGAACATAGTGATTTAACTTTTTTATTTTGTTTATTTTTTTCTATATTTCATTACATATATTTATTATTAGTTTTTAATTATTTCTTTAATTAAATCGTTTCGCTCTATCTTTCCATGTTCATTCTTTGTTTGTTTATTCTTTGTTTGTTTATTGATTTTGTTTTTTTGTTTTTTGTTTTCTTATTTTTCTATAATTTCTATTTTTTTAATTAACATCTCGGGATACTAGCCAGGAAGGCCACGCCGACGGCCTCTAGCGGGCCCCGCGAGATACCTTCTTTGTTAGTCCCAGCGTTTAAGTAGGATGGCAAAGCAATCTTATTTAAATAATTATTTTGCCTTCTATGGATCTTAATTAATTTAGCTAAACCCTCGCCTTTCTACTTAACCTCGATTTTTCAATTAATTATTCGCTCTATCTTTCCCTTTGCACTCTTTGTTTGTTTATTAATTTTGTTTTTTCTTTTTTCTTTCCTTATTTTTCTATAATTTCTATTTTTTAATTGACATCTCGGGATACTAGCCAGGAAGGCCACGCCGACGGCCCCTAGCGGGCCCCGTGAGATACCTTCTTTGTTAGTCCCAGCGTTTAAGTATCGCGAGATACCATCTTTGTTAGTCCACTTTCGATATATCAACCTCAATTATGGCAAAAGCGAGATTCGAATATAGTGATTTAACTTTTTTATTTTGCTTATTTTTTATCAATATTTCGTTACGTATATTTATAATTATTTTTTAATTAATTATTTAATTAAATTGTTTCGCTCTACCTTTCCCTTTTCATTCTTTGTTTGTTTATTAATTTTGTTTTTTTCTTTTTTCTTTTCTTATTTTTTCTATAATTTCTAATTTTTTAATTGACATCTCGGGATACTAGCCAGGAAGGCCACGCCGACGGCCCCTAGCGGGCCCCGTGAGATACCTTCTTTGTTAGTCCCAGCATTTAAGTAGGAAGGCAAAGCAATCTTGGATGGATGCGATCATACCAACACTAGTGCACCGGATTTTAAATGAACTCCTTGATGTTAATTAAAATAAATAGAAATTATAGATTGCACTAGCCCTGCCGCTTCCTTGTTTATTTTTTAATGTAGTTACCGATAGTGTATATACCAAACTATTTTACGAAGGAAGTATCACCTTATTTGTTAGTCCCAGCGTTTAAAATTGCCCGACTAAGTTCCATAGCATATATCGGTGAGAGTAGTACTAGGATGGGAAGTTAATATATAATCGAACGTGAAAAATCAAAAAATAATTAATTTATACCTGATTATCACCGTTAAAGGTCACTGGAATCTCGCGATTTTGGGCGAGAGTAGCACTAAAGTGGAAAGATAGAGCGAAACGATTTAATTAAATAATTAATTAATATTTGGTGGGAGTGCAACACGTTCGCTATTCCCAAGATTACATTAAAATTAAGTAGGAGAATGAAATATTAACTAGTGTTGGTATGATCGCTTAACTGTGGAGTTCTGTTGGATCCGGGGCACTAGTGCTAGTATGATCGCACTAGTCTTAATTAAACGTCCATGTGAAAAGATTAGGATAGTAGGAAGGCAAAGGTAAAAATAAAGTTATAATCAAAAGCGAAAAGAAAAAACAAAAGTTAAATTAATAAACAACATGAGGACTTCCCATCCTAATGTTGGATGGGTGCGATCATACCAACACTAGCGCCCGGATCCCACAGAACTCCACATTGCACTCTTGCTTTTTTTTCATTTATTTTTTGATTTTCACGTTCGCTATTCCACGCGAATTCGAACATAGTGATTTAACTTTTTTATTTTGTTTATTTTTTATGAATATTTCGTTACGTATATTTATAATTATTTTTAATTAATTATTTAATTAAATCGTTTCGCTCTATCTTTCCCTTTTCATTCTTTGTTTGTTTATTAATTTTGTTTTTTCTTTTTTCTTTCCTTATTTTTCTATAATTTCTATTTTTTAATTGACATCTCGGGATACTAGCCAGGAAGGCCACGCCGACGGCCCCTAGCGGGCCCCGTGAGATACCTTCTTTGTTAGTCCCAGCGTTTAAGTAGGAAGGCAAAGCAATCTTGGATGGGTGCGATCATACCAACACTAATGCACCGGATCCCACAGAACTCCACAGTTAAGCGAGCTTGGGCGAGAGTAGTACTAGGATGGGAAGTCCCCGTGTTGCACCCTTACTTTTTTCCTTTATATTTTAATTTCTACGTTCGCTATTCCACGAGGTTCGAATATAGTGATCATACCAGCACGCTCAGGATATAATTTTAACTGTGGGATCCGGTGCACTAGTGCTGGTATGATCGCACTCGATCGAGAAAGGCCTAATGATGTTAATTAAAATATAATTATCCTGTTCGAACAAGGCACTCTCGTCCCAGCCCTAATAAATCAACACGACTTTATAAATGATCGCACCCATACACGAGGATCTTACTATAAATTATTTCGACTCTTTGGCCCATAGCGTGCCTTCCAATCATTTTTAACTTTTGTTTATTTTTTATCAATATTTTGTTTATTTTTGTTTAGTTAATATTGATAAAGTGAAAAATTCTACTTAACCTCTATAATTAAAGAGTGATGAGTGCACAAAGAAGGCCTTCTAAGGGATTGCTAACAGGTCCATGTTTATTTTTTGATTTTTTTAATTGACATCTCGGAATACTAGCCAGAATATATACATCTTAACCTTTCCCAGCGATTAAATATTCCACCCTCGCTTTTTTTCAAAAAAGTAGGTCACCCATGAGAAGGTAACTATATGGGATGTTAATTCAAAGATGGGTACTTTTTCTGTGGGTGCTAGGATAGCTTCACGTTTTTCTATAATCTTTAACATCTCATGGGTGACCTACTTAAACGCTGGGACTAAGTTCCATAGCATATATCGGTGAGATAACTTAATATATCCGCGTTGCACCCTCGCTAGTAACATAGTGATTTCTTTATACTTAACCCTTGAGCAAGTTTAAATTATTCAGAATTATTCACGAACCTTTGCGGAGTTCTGATGGGATCCGGTGCACTAGTGCTGGTATGATCGCACCCGTCCGAAGTAGGTACGCCTTTCTACTTAAGTTCACATCACGTTACGTATATCAATATTTTATACCCCGGGCCTACCGAATGCATCCAGTAAACAATTTCTTTTAATCTATATTTTTATAATAACATACGATTTTCACGTTCGCTATCTATATAATGGGACTTCCCAGGAGGTCACCCATCCTATAGTACTACTCTCGCCCAAGCTCGCTTAACTGTGGAGTTCTGTGGGATCCGGTGCACTAGTGTTGGTATGATCGCATCCATCCAAGATTGCTTTGCCTTCCTACTTAAATGCTGGGACTAACAAAGAAGGTATCTCACGGGGCCCGCTAGGGGCCGTCCGCGTGGCCTTCCTGGCTAGTATCCCGAGATGTCAATTAAAAAATAGAAATTATAGAAAAATAAGGAAAGAAAAAAGAAAAAAACAAAATTAATAAACAAACAAAGAATGAAAAGGGAAAGATAGAGCGAAACGATTTAATTAAATAATTAATTAAAAAATAATTATAAATATACGTAACGAAATATTGATAAAAAATAAACAAAATAAAAAAGTTAAATCACTATGTTCGAACATCGTGGAATAGCGAACGTGAAAAATCAAAAAATAAATGAAAAAATGCGAGAGTGGAACACGAGGACTTCCCAGGAGGTCACCGTTCCTAGTACTACTCTCACCCAAGCACGCTTAACTGCGGAGTTCTGATGGGATCCGGTGCACTAGTGCTGGTATGATCGCACCCGTCCGAAGTAGGTACGCCTTTCTACTTAACCTCTGTGACTAAGCAAAAGAAAGCTCCCGCAAGACACGCTATGGGCCATCGGCGGGGCCCGCCTTACTAATAGCCCTTGATGTTAATTAAAATAAATAGAAATAGCTACGCTTTACTAGTTCGCTATCTCATATGAAAAAGTAATAAATAATCCCATCCTAGTACTACCTAGCATGCTGTCAATTAATATATGTGCACCGGATATAGTGATTTAACAGCGTGGAATAAACGCTGGGACTCCGATGGCTTCCCGGGGACATTCGTGGGCCAAAAATAATTATAAATATACGTAACGAAATATTGATAAAAAATAAACAAAACAAAAAAGTTAAATCACTATGTTCGAACATATCGAGATATTATTATTAATTAACCAGACTAGTGTTGGTCGAGCACCCTTAATCTAGGATGGGAAGTCCTCGTGTTATTTAATATTGATAGAGAACGTAAAATTGGACAATGGAACCACTAGCCAGGAATCTCGCTTTTATAGTAAGATCCTAAAAGCCAATGTAGGACTAATTGTTGAGAATAAATCGTTTCGCTCTATTGTTTACCGCCTTCCTAATGGCCCTTGATAGCACTAGTGTTGGTATGATCGCACCCATCCAAGATTGCTTTGCCTTCCTACTTAAACGCTGGGACTAACAAAGAAGGTATCTTGCGGGGCCCGCCAAGGGCCGTCGGCGAGGCCTTCCTGGCTAGTATCTCGAGATGTCAATTAAAAAATTAGAAATTATAGAAAAATAAGAAAAGAAATTATATCACAAAGAAGGTATCTTTTTCTATAATTTCTATTGATAAATACTAATATATTAAATCTAATTTTTAATTAAGAATTGCTTTTTGATTTAATATGAATAAACAATCTTGGATGGATGCGATCATACCAACACTAGTGCACAGGTTTGTGATATAATTCGTTTAGTATCCGGATATAATTATCCGGTGCACTACAGCTATATTGGTATCTATATTTTTTGATTTTACACTATTATACCATCTCGGGATACTAGCCAGGAAGGCCACAGCCCCTAGCGGGCCCCGCGAGATACTATCTTTGTTAGTCCCAGCGTTTAAGTAGAAAGGCAAAACAATCTTGGATGGGTGCGATCATACCAACACTAGTGCCCCGGATCCCACAGAACTCCACAGTTAAGCTAGCTTGGGCGAGAGTTTTATTAGGATGGGAAGTCCTCGTGTTGCACCCTTACTTTTTTCCCTTTATATTTTAATTTCTACGTTCGCTATTCCACGAGATTCGAATATAGTGATTTAACTTTTTTATTTTGCTTATTTTTTATCTATATTTTGTTAAGTATATTTATAATTAATTATTTAATTAAATCTTTTCACTCGATCTTTTCCTGTTCCCTGGTTTTATTTATTTATTCATTTTGTTTTTTATTTTTCTTTTTATTTTTCTTGTTTTTCTAGAATTTCTATTTATTTTAATTAATATCAAGGGCTATTAGGAAGGCGGGCCCCGCCGATGGCCCATAGTGTGCCCTGCGAGAGCTTTTTTTTAGTCACAGAGGTTAAGTAGAAATGCGTACCAAATTTAGATTGTCGCGATCATACCAGTACTAATGAACTGGATCCCCTTAGAACTCTGTAGTTAAGTGTGCTTGGGCGAGAGTAGTACAAGGATGGGTGACCTCTTGGGAAGTCCTCCTAGTACTATGTGAATTGTAGAGGAGATACGTGCCTTTGATTGCAAAGTACTTTTTACTTATTATAGAAAAACAAGAAAAGGAAAGAGAAAAATAAAAAACAAAATGAATAAATAAATAAGGGAAAAAGTAAGGATGCAACACGAGGACTTCCCAATTTTCACTAGCGATCGCCCACCGGGACCCGAAAAAAACAGTGTTTAGCCTATTTCATAGTACCCAATCTTAATTGCTAGAACTAATAAGATTAAATCACTATTTTTGATATTTCAATCACCGGATCTTGTTTAGTCACACTAATCGGATAAGTAACCTAATAAGCCAGGATATCACCAGCACCGAAAAAAACAGATTAAATATACTAGTAAAATTTAACTAGCCCAAAATTTTTTCTCGTGGAATGAATCCTTTTTCTTTTTAGTGTGCTTGGGCGTCTTAAGAACATAATTTCTATTTATTTTAATTAACATCAAGGGCTAATAGTAAGGCGGACCCCGCCGATGGCCCATAGCGTGCCTTGCGGGAGCGTTCTTTTGCTTAGTCACAGAGGTTAAGTAGAAAGGCGTACCTACTTCGGACGGGTGCGATCACAATTTTTCTTGTTGGTAAATCGTTTTGCTCTATCTTTCCCGAGATAGGGACTGGTTTAATACCTTATTGCGAGGTCATCCTATAGTACGAGGTTGGAACCTCTGTGACTAAATTGTTAGGATGATATAATCGCTGGTTCTACTTAACCTCTGTGACTAAACAAAAGAAAGTTCCCTGATAGCGGATTTTGTTTTATATTTAAATAATTAATTGACATTTTCAAGGGCAATTTCGTCATAAGCAATACCTATTTTGAACTAGCCAGGAGGTAACGAAATAACCTCTGCTCAAATTAAAAATAAATAATACCCATAGCGTGCCTTCCTGGCTAGTATACCGAGATGTCAATTAAAAAAATAGAAATTATAGAAAAATAAGAAAAGAAAAAAGAAAACAACAAAATTAATAAACAAACAAAGAATGAACAGGGAAAGATAGAGCGAAACGATTTAATTAAATAATTAATTAAAAAATAATAATAAATATACGTAACGAAATATTGATAAAAAAATAAACAAAATAAAAAAGTTAAATCACTATGTTCGAACAGCATGGAATAGCGAACGTGAAAATCAAAAAATAAATGAAAAAAAGCGAGGGTGCAACACAAGGACTTCCCAAGAGGTCACCCATCCTAGTACTACTCTCGCCCAAGCACGCTTAACTGCGAAGTTCTGATGGGATCCGGTGCACTAGTGCTGGTATGATCGCACCCGATCGAAGTAGGTACGCCTTTCTACTTAACCTCTGTAACTAAGCAAAAGAAAGCTCCCGCAAGGCACGCTATGGGCCATTGGCGGGGCCCGCCTTCCTAATAGCCCTTATTGATAAATAGAAATTATAGAAAAACAAGAAAAATAAAAATAAAAATAAAAAACAAAATGAATAAATAAATAAAATCAGGGAATAGGGAAAGATCGAGTGAAAAGATTTAATTAAATAATTAATTATAAATTAATTATAAATATACTTAACGAAATATAGATAAAAAAAGAGAAAAATAAAAAAGTTAAATCACTGTATTCGAACCTCGTGGAATAGTGAACGTAGAAATTAAAATATAAAGGGAAAAAGTCAGGGTGCAACACGAGGACTTCCCATCCTAGTACTACTCTCGCCCAAGCTCGCTTAACTGTGGAGTTCTGTGGGATCCGGTGCACTAGTGTTAGTATGATCGCACCCATCCAAGATTGCTTTGCCTTCCTACTTAAACGCTGGGACTAACAAAGAAGGTATAAAGAGGGGCCCGCCAAGGGCCGTCGGCGAGGCCTTCCTGGCTAGTATCCCGAGATGTCAATTAAAAAATTAGAAATTATAGAAAAATAAGAAAAGAAAAAAGAAAAAAACAAAATGAATAAACAAACAAAGAATGAACATATTTTTCTTTTTTCCTTTTCTTGTTTTTCTATAATTTCTAATTTTTTAATTGACATCTCGGGATACTAGCCAGGAAGGCCTCGCCGACGGCCCTTGGCGGGCCGCTCTTTAATAGTGATATGTAGTCCCTTTATTTAACTCTATGGAAAAAAAAAAGAAATTCATCACTTCCAGAATATATACATCTTAACCTTTCCCAGCGATTAAATATTCCACCCTCGCTTTTTTTCAAAAAAGTAGGTCACCCATGAGAAGGTAACTATATGGGATGTTAATTCAAAGATGGGTACTTTTCCTGTGGGTGCTAGGATAGCTTCACGTTTTTCTATAATCTTTAACATCTCATGGGTGACCTACTTAAAGCTGGGACTAAGTTCCATAGCATATATCGGTGAGATAACTTAATATATCCGCGTTGCACCCTCGCTAGTAACATAGTGATTTCTTTATACTTAACCCTTGAGCTAGTTTAAATTATTCAGAATTATTCGCGAACCTTTGCGGAGTTCTGATGGGATCCGGTGCACTAGTGCTGGTATGATCGCACCCGTCCGAAGTAGGTACGCCTTTCTACTTAAGTTCACATCACATTACGTATATCAATATTTTATACCCCGGGCCTACCCAATGCATCCAGTAAACAATTTCTTTTAATCTATATTTTTATAATAACATACGCAAAGTACGCTCGGGTTTTAACCATTCTAGTAACACTAGGAAATATAAATCATAAGTCACAGGGGATCTCGCAGGGCCCGTAGTTAAAGTGGTCATCACGAGGCCTTCCTTCAACACATATTTTCATTTATTTTATTTATTTTTTTATCTATATTTAGTTACATATATTTATTATTATTTATAAATAAAAAATATGTTAGTATTTATCAATAGAAATTATAGAAAAACATTGCCAATTAGGAATTTTAATGGCCTTGTGATATAATACTCAATAACAAATAATTAATTAAACCAGTCCCTACACTAGTGCCTTGCGAGAGTTTTTGATGGATTAATATAATTCTAACGCTGGGACTAACAAAGAAGGTATCTCACGGGGTTAGACAAAGAAGGTGCACTTGTGAAAGCCCTATTAAAAACTTGCGGGGACTGGTTTAACGCTGTTATTTGGGTTATAAAACAATATTAACCTATGTAACACGAAAGACTTAGGTGATATACAAATATATTTTCTTTATTTTTTATCAATATTTCGAACAGCGTATACCTCTGGTATCCCTTATCTGCTATACTTATTTGTTATTAATAACTCTCCGTTTTTTAATTGGTTTGCAACACGAAAGACCATCTCGGGATATTACTAAATAGTTAAAGATAGTTAAGGATTAACGGCCCAATGTTTTTCTACTTCCGAAGTACTAGGATGGCTTAAACTAGGATTACTGTAATAACGCGATTAATAACGCCATCCAAGATTTTATACAGTGCATATTAATATCATAAAATGGTACTTTTCACCAGCACTTTCTACTTAACCTCTGTGACTAAGCAAAAGAACGCGAAAATATACTATGCTAGAAAAGTAGGTTAAACTTTTCTATAAGTCGCTTTTTCCTTACTAATATTGACTTAACGATGTTATAATTAAGGGCATATTTTAGTGTGTTACCTTAGTTAGATAAAGTAGGAAGGGCACGTTATAATTAAGATTACGTAAGGAAATATTCCTTTTAATAAACATACCAGCATCAAGGGTTAATTATATGGTATTGTGTGATTTCTATTTAATACTAGTATGATCGTTCCGGAATCCTACTGGGAATGAACAGGGAATGAACAGGGAAATTATGGGAGGACTTTAATGAATATAAAGGGAAAAAGTAACATCAGAATATTTGTTAGTCCCACGAGATATTCCCTTTAATGAATATAAAGGTCCCGCGGGAGTAACATCAGACTTCCCATAATTTCTACGTTCGCTATTCCCTTTAATGAATAAAGTGGACGGCGTGGCCTTCCTTTATAAGTTAAACGCTGATTTGAAAGTGCCTTTGTTTAAACGTCTCGGGATACTACGCTAATCACAAAATTATATCTAGGATGGGAAGTCCTCGTGTTAGTGTGCCCATATTGTTAATTCATCAAGGGCATAATTTATCCGTTATACTAGGGCCCAATTATAACCCATTAAATCGCTATTCCACTGCGGAGTTCAACACTAGTAGTTAAAAATAATCGTTTATAACAAAGTATACATTGCATATCAAAATTAATAAGGTAGAAATTATAGAAAAATTGATTTACTAGTTTATTTGATCAATTAACTAGTAAAATATTAAAAATATTATAATAAAGTAGGAAAATTAATCAGATCACTAGAAATTAAGGGTGTTGAATATCTAATTTGCCTTTATTAACTTTATATTCAATGTAAAGTTAATTGTTGCACTAGAATGTCCTAAAATAGCACGATGCCATAAGATTGTTTTGAATATAATCAGTTTATTTTGGCCTATAGGACTAGCATTACTCAACCTATAGGCCAAAAAGCGAATATTTATAAAATATTGTTGATGAATTTCGCACTGATTAAATACAAGAAAAGGAATTTCAACCTATAAAAATATCTTATGACTTACTAGCGGGAGGTTTTATCAACCTATAAAAATATCTTAATACTTTATAGAATATTTATAATATGGAATCAATACTAGTGTATTAAGGACTAGAGTTACTCATAAGATATTTATAGGTAGAATAACTTTGCTTATTCACAGACAATGTACTGCTTTCCATTGATAAATACTCTTTATTCAAAACAAGAAAAGGAATAAATTAATTTTAGTTATAGTCTAAGGATATTTCAAGTGTTTATAAACACTGGCCCATCCATGGTTAGCTGTTTTCTTTCCAAGAAGGCTTTATATTTCACGGGGTTCTGTTTTCCTATATTTTATAGTTCTTTTTTACATAATATTCTTTTAATTTTTTTTATTGCCAAGAAAAGGAAAAAGCGATTTATATATAAAGTTAAATCAATACTTTCAATTTTCGAGGGTGCACAGAGGATGGGTACGGGTTTGCAAAGAAGGTATCCCACGGCCTAAATAAATTATAATAGAAATGCCACGCCAAGGGCTATTAGTAAGGCGGGCCCCGGTGAGCGATCCGGATCCATCCAAGATTGCGTAGGGTTCCTTCACAAAAAGAACTTCGCTTTTTTCTAACTAGGGATGTTAATTCAAAGATTGCTTTGCCTTATATAAAAACATTTCGCGAGAATAACAAAGCGTGATGGTGGGCTATTAATTGCTAATTAGGTGCGAATAATAACACTAGGACTAGCATATTGTGATTGATCCTTTTGAAATTAATATACTTATTTAATTATATTGGGCACTAGTGCTGGTATGATCACTATGATTCAACACGAGGGCCATTGTACGCCGTGTTCTCGTGTTAGTGTTGGTATTTATTCCTAACTGTTAAAGGAAATTATATTCTATTACAATTACTAATAACTATAAACAATCAGTACCCTAGCATAAAATATTTAAAAATAAACTAGTCCTCGTTTAAAGTATCAACACTCCGCAGTGGAAGATATTTTATACCCCGGGTCTGATTTCCTAGCCAGTGGATCAAACTAGTGTTACATTAATAAGCCCAATTATTTTTAAGAACATTATTTGTTTTCCCTCGATCAGAAAAGATAATGTGCCCAATTTAATAAATCCTATTTGGGTAATTAAAAAATACCAACACTGTGTGTATGTTAATTAAATAATAATTGGGCACATATTTGATTCTTATTTAATCACATGTAAGCAAAAGGCCTTACATGTGCACGCGTCATGTAAGTACCCTAGATAAATATTTATAACCCAAGCTTCGTGTTGCACCAGCTCGAGGATGAACAGAAATTAAAATATCTTGGAAGGCACGCTATGGGCCCGCTAGAACGGAAAAGTAAAATTTCATTTTGTTTATTAACTGGGTGGATGGGATACTATTAGGCCTTACTAGGATGGTATAATAATAAAAAATAGCTCATCATAAGACATGTCACACACACACACACATGAATTTCATGTCACCACCAACTTTTGATATTATTAACATCCAAACTTGAAAGATTAAGATGTCAATGTACCTCAAAGGCCTATGTATTCATGTTTATTTTGTCTCTATTAAAGATTCATATTTTTTTAAATGGCAAACACCTTGAGGCTGATGCAAAAGCCACCCATGCTTTAAAGTCAACTCTAAATGATGAATATTTATCTAGGGTTTCTAACTTTGATTCGGCTTTTCTAGTATGGAACACTTTAGTCTCCTTTGGCGAACAAAAGAAATATTATGCGGGGAGTGACTCGGATGATGGAAGTGATGCTTCCAACTTATGCTACATGGTACAAGGGGATAACCCCCTTGAGGTAAACTCTGAATCCGAGCTAGAAGAGGATATTGACATGTCTTATGATGAGCTTGAATCTTTTTTTCAACAACTTCTTGAAAAATATGAGTTACTTAAAAAGGATAATAAGAAAATGAAAAATAAATTTGATTCCTTGTTAAAAGAAAAAGAGTGCAAAATAAAATCTGGGACACTAGCATATGTTAAGCTTGCGTAGGTTATTAATATGCTAAGACAGGGAACAGGGAAATAGGAGGACCATATTTCCCTAGTGTGATAACAAAGAACGCTAGTAATTTGTTATATGAGAAGTACTAGCAATTGTCGTAGCTATAATTTGATCTTTCCCTGCTCCCTGTTTCTTTAGTGAAGATTGGGTATTACTAATTGGGAAGCATAGTGTTGCTTCGATTAGTGGGATTTCTATTTGGGAAAATCAAAAAATACCAACACTGTGTGCATGTTAATTAAAGAATAACCTCCACTGTCATAATATCAATTTATTTAATCGCTAGAATAACTATATTACTAAGCGAGCTTGTGCAATAGTGTTGGTATGATCGCTTTGTTTATGTTGCACCCTCTTTTTTAATCATATCATAAGTTATTCTTACGCGAGATACCTTTTTATGTATTATTAAAAACTTAACCTCGATAATAATTTATTTTGTTAAATCCATAGGTATCTAGCGTTGCTGTTCGGGATACCACCTCTAATCTGGGGATCATACTTGAAAAGTTAATCAATCGCTACCCTAAAAATTATTCGCTATTAGAAATCCGGTGCACTAGTGTGCTTTGCGGGAGCCCATCCTAGAAGGGAAATAATTTCGCATATCTCTTATTTTTAGGGTAGCGATTAATCCTAAGAACAGCGTGGAATAGCGAACTTACAAAATTGGGAACCATTATATCATGATTGTACTAGATTTATACTGAAGGCCTACCTGATATATCAATTACGAAATCTTGAAAATCGTATACCAGGTTTGTTAATAGTTCCCAATTTTGTAAGTTCGCTATTCCACGGGGCCCGCTAGTTATACTAATCTAGATGGTTAAATAAACACTAGTTCCTACTAATTGGGCGAGAGTATGGGTAGGTTAAACACGAGGTTCCCACCCTTTTTTTCATATAAATAGTTTAATGTAATCTTGGAAGTTCAAGTTAATATATCTTATTTACTCGAAGTAGTCCCAGCGTTGGACTTCCCATAACTATGTTTCAATAGTGCACTAGAAAATCAACACTTCCTTAGCGAGAGTCACCCATTAATATAGGGATTTACATCGTATTAATTAAATCCCCGTGAGATATACCTTTATTATTACCTTATAGAAGGCCTCGTGAACCTCGTGAATATCCCTAGTGTTGACTAGACTAAATTGCTAGTGCTATGGAATAACGATGTTAATTCTTAATTAAAATCCCTGGTCCAGCAAACATTGAAACCAAAGCTAGGATCGTTACGTCCGAATGTTTTAAATGTAATAATCGGAGTTATAGTAGGTTACTTTTGATAGTTTGGGCCTGCGAGAGTAGTAACTGCGGATGTGAACTTAAGTAGAAAGGCGGTGTTACATAGGTTAATATTGTTTGAGTAGTAACAAATTACTAGCCTATAGTAGGTTACTTAACACTACTAGTTTAAGTACTACTAGTTATAACTGTGCGGAAGTAGTAATCCTACGGAACAAATACCAACACTATGGATAAAGTGAAAAATTAGTGCCTTTCTAAGTTAAATTATATTTTTCCCTTTAAATAATATGTTCCGTAAGAATAACTGAGATGTTCGAGGATGGGCCCAAGCTATTTTAATTAATTAAATAAGTATTATAAGCAAAATTTCTATGTTGGGATAATTTCTGATATTAACCAACTTAATTAAAAGTAAGGGTGTAACACGATTCTTATAGTAATTAGTAACCTACTATAAGTTAAATAAGCAAAATAGAAACGATCCCATACAATAATAAAGTTATATATTTGGCCCATAGCGTGCTATTACTAAACCTCTATGATATATACGTAACTATTAAATGATCATTAACGATCCTAGATATATCGTGATGGCCACATATAGGAACCAACACCCGTCGTATTATAATATAAAGAATGATCCCGAAAACATAATAATAGAAAAACGACTTTATTAATATACCTAGGTTCAAATAATCCTTTTCTTATTTTTAGATACATAGAATATAAACGCTGGGACTAACAATGGAAATGATATAAACCTGTGTACCGGTATAAATCGTAAGATAGCTTAAATTAGTCAAAGCGTTCTATTCTGATGGGAATCCTCGTATATCCTCTTCTGTTCCGCTATATAGTGACTAGATAATTAATATGATCTTCCACTAGTGCACCGGACTAGTCCGGTAAAATTGCCAGGGAACTATGGATCTTGAAGGGACTTCCCACAGAAGGTATCTTCGTGTTCCATTTAGTGCCATGTTGTTAATTAAATCCTAGCCTGTGCAATCCCTTAGAAGGCAAACAATTCCTGTTACTACCTATCAAAATCATTTTAATAAGTAAAAAGGACGGATTTTACCACAAGAATGAAATAATAAAATAGAAATACTAGTGAAGTGTTTAAGTGGGCATCATGAAAAGATTTATAATAATTCATAAGGGACACCTCGTGTTTACATATTTTGTTTTAATTAATCGAAAGTGGACTTCCCATTCTAGTACAACTCTCGCCCGCTAGAGGCCGTCGGCGTGGCCTTCCTGGCCTATCAGACTGGCGTCATACTATAGCGTGGCTTGGGAAGTCCTCGTGTTGCACCCTTACCATATCTACTGATAGTGCACTATAATAAAGAAATAATTAAAAACTAATAATAAATATACGTAATGAAATTTAGAAAAAAATAAACAAAATAAAAAAGTTAAATCACTATGTTCGAAAAAAGAAGATATTGTAGCACTAGTGGGTACTTGGATCCCACATGTCCTATATTTATAGCGTGCATTACTATAACCTCAGTGGTAAAATTTTTTTGTTTAGTCACAGAGGACTAGAAGCATTTAATTAACGTTCACAATAAAAGCAAACACCTAGTACTATTAACTTATGGGCGAGAGTATACCGTCCAAGGTAGCTGTAGATAATCATTAACAATAAGGGTTAATGATCTAAAAGGGAGTTAGTCCCTGATTGGCATATGTTAAGCTTGCGTAGGTCACCCATCACAAATATGGTTATAAAATAACCAATTGCACAAATATATTAAGTACTAGGAATGGTGACCTCGTGGGTGTGAAGGATTGGTTAGCGTTCGATTATATATTAACTTTATTCGCTAAACCTGCCCATCTCTGGATACACCGACTTTAAGTTAATAGCAACGATTTATTCATTCCGGGCTAATCCGTCCCTTTTCATTTATTGCACTAGTGTTGGTATCTGTTCGTTAAGGCTCGCTAGGAGGACTAATAGCCCTTGTACGACTAATTAATACGTATTTTTAGTAATTGCAAAGAAGGAATAGTGAAAATGGAGTTCTGATGGGATCCTAGTTGTAAAATAGCGATCAAATAAAAAAGTTGGAATAGGGTACGGTTAAAAATAATAAGGATGGAAGTCCTCGAGACATTCTTTGTGAATAAGCAAAAGAAAGCTCCTAGCGAGCACAAAAAAATTAATCTCTTCACTAGCGTGACATAATTAATCAAAATCCTCAATAAAGGCTCACTAAATAATTAATTAAAAAATAATTATAAATATACGTAACGAAATATTAATAAAAAATAAACAAAATAAAAAAGTTAAATCATTATGTTTGAACAGCGTGGAATAGCAAACGTGAAAATCAAAAAATAAATGAAAAAAAGCAAGAGTGCAACACGAGGACTTCCCAGGAGGTCACCCATCCTAGTACGACTCTCCCGCAAGTTACCTCTGTGATTTTAATTAATTTCCCATAACGATTTAATTAAATAAGATGACCCTCCTAGTATCGTTCACTTGCACCCTCATGGCTACACCGGATCCCATCAGAACTCCGCAGTTAAGCGTGTTTGGGCAAGAGTAGCACTAGGATGGGTGAAGTCCTCGTTTAAATACTAAATATAGATAAAAAATAAATAAAATAAAAAAGTTAAATGATTATGTTCACACCGCGTGGAATAGTGAATAAGGAAATAAAAGTACTAATCCCGTTAAGCAACACATATTTTCATTTTCAATGGCCTTAGAAGTCAGAACAAGTACGTTGGGCGAGAGTAGCACTAAGATTATATTTTTGTAAACATAAACATAAATATTTAATAACCATTAAATATCCTACTTAAACGCTGGAAATATATGGCCCCGTGAGATACGTTTCGCTCTATCATTAAATATCCTGGGTTGTCCTCTGGTATTTTTTATCAATATAGCGTGCCTTGCGGGAGCGTTCTTTTGCTTAGTCACAGAGGTTAAGTAGAAAGGCGTACCTACTTCGGATGGGTGCGATCATACCAGCACTAGTGCACCGGATCCCATCAGAACTCCGCAGTTAAGCGTGTTTGGGTGAGAGTAGCACTAGGATGGGTGACCTCCTGGGAAGTCCTCGTTTTGCACCCTCGCTTTTTTCATTTATTTTTTGATTTCCACGTTCGCGTGGATTGGTTCGAACATAGTGATTTAACTTTTTTATTTTGTTTATTTTTTTCTATATTTCATTACGTATATTTATTATTAGTTTTTAATTATTTCTTTAATTAAATCGTTTCGCTCTATCTTTCCCTGTTCATTCTTTGTTTGTTCATTTTGTTTTTTTGTTTTTTCTTTTCTTATTTTTCTATAATTTCTATTTTTTTAATTAACATCTCGGGATACTAGCCAGGAAGGCCACGCCGACTGCCTCTAGCGGGCCCCGCGAGATACCTTCTTTGTTAGTCCCAGCGTTTAAGTAGGAAGGCAAAGCAATCTTGGATGGGTGCGATCATACCAACACTAGTGCACCGGATCCCACAAGAGGACTTTTTTATTAAATATCTAGTCACAGATTAATCACTCATATATTTATTAGGGATACCATCTATTTTAATGTTTATTATTGTTAGTAATTTTTTGTGCTGGTATAATCATAAAAAATAAGCAAAATAAAAAAGTGAAATCACTATATTCGAACCTCGTGGAATAGCGAACGTAAAAATTAAAATATAAAGGAAAAAAAGTAAGGGTGCAACACGAGGACTTCTCATCCAAGTAATACTCTCGCCCAAGCTCGCTTAATTGTGAAGTTCTGTGGGATCGGGTGCACTAGTGTTGGTATGATCGTACACATCCAAGATTGCTTTGCCTTTCTACTTAAACGCTGGGACTAACAAAGAAGGTATCTCACGGGGCCCGCTAGGGGCCGTCGGCGTGGCCTTCCTGGCTAGTATCCTGAGATGTTAATTAAAAAATAGAAATTATAGAAAAATAAGGAAAGAAAAAAGAAAAAAATTAAAATTAATAAACAAAAAAAGAATTATAAGGGAAGATAGAGCGAAACGATTTAATTAAATAATTAATTAAAAAATAATTATAAATATACGTAACGAAATATTGATAAAAAATAAACAAAATAAAAAAGTTAAATCACTATGTTCGAACAGCGTGGAATAGCGAACGTGAAAATCAAAAAATAAATGAAAAAAAGCGAGGGTGCAACACGAGGACTTCACAGGAGGTCACCCATCCTAGTACTACTCTAGCCCAAGCACGCTTAACTGCGGAGTTCTAATGGGATCCGGTGCACTAGTGTTGGTATGATCGCACCCGTCCGAAGTGGGTACGCCTTTCTACTTCCCATCCTAGTACTACACGAGGGCCCAATGAACATATTATTAATTAGCCAGTACTTGTGTGATAAAAAATAAACAAAATAAAAAAGTTAAATCACTATGTTTGTTTATTTTACTAGTGCACTAGATCCCATCAGGCCCAGTTAAGCGTGCTTGGGCGAGAGTAGTACTATAGGATGGGTGACCTCCTGGGAAGTCCTCGTGTTGCACCCTCGCTTTTTTTTTTCAGGCCCCGTGAGATACCTTCTTTGTTAGTCCCAGCGTTTAAGTAGGAAGGCAAAGCAATCTTGGATGGATGCGATCATACCAACACAAGTGCACCGGATCCCACAGAACTCCACAGTTAAGCGAGCTTGGGCGAGAGTAGTACTAGGATGGGAAGTCCTCGTGTTGCACCCTTACTTTTTCACTTTATATTTTAATTTCTACGTTCGGTATTCCACGAGGTTCCAATATAGTGATTTAACTTTTTTATTTTGCTTTTCTTTAAAGAGGGTGCAACATAAACAAAGCGATCATACCAACACTATTGCACAAGCTCGCTTAGTAATATAGTTATTCTAGCGATTAAATAAATTGATATTATGACAGTGGAGGTTATTCTTTAATTAACATACACACAGGACTGTATGTTTGCTGGACTGGAGGTGTTCCAGGCATAGTGTTCTCGTGTTCCAGTCTAAGTGAAACGTATGTATGAACAGTGCATAAACGTATGTATGAACAGTGCATAAACGTATGTATGAACAGTGCATGAACAGTAATTCTGCTACAGTAAATGTGAACAGGAATTTTGCTACAGTAAAATGAACAGTGACTTTGCTACAGTAAAATGCTACAGTGACTTTGCTACAGTAATTCTGAATTGAAACAGAGAGATATGCAGAGATTGAGCTATATGCAGATGAATATGAACAGATTTAATATTAATTCAAAAGATGAATTACAGATGAAGTGAGAGCTTACAAAGATTGACTTGAAGTAATAGTCTCTGGATACAAGACAGGAAAATACGCAGGAAGTAGGAATACAGGTTTGTAATTGTCTGAGGAAGAGGAAGAGGGAAAGGATTTTGATTACAAGAGGATTTTGATCTCGGGTGCTCTTCTGGCTTTTTTCGCTCTCTTTCGCTCTCGAAGAAGTGGCCTTCTATTTATAGGGATGGCGAGGCCTGAGCTGCTGGAATCTGTTTTCTGTATTGTCATCCTTTATCGGGGAGGAATCTGCTTTTGAGTCAACTTTGAGTCATGTCGTCCTTTGTCGGGGAGGAATCTGCCTTTGAGTCATGTCGTTCTTTGTCGGAGAGGAATCTGCCTTTGAGTCATGTCGTCCTTTGTCGGAGAGGAATCTGTCGGTCTTTAGGTCTTGTCTGCTTTGGAATCAGCTTTGAGTCTGTCATGAGTGTCGGTCCTGGAGAATCTCTTTGAATGGTGATGATAATGCTTTGAAATTCGTTGCCCTTTTGTCTGGTGATGCCTTGCCTATGCCTGTGGGCCACATTTGTCTTCTTTAGTTGAATTTGAGATGTTCTGAGAGTTTGGCTGAAGGTATTTGAATCTGCAGAGCTGAATGTATTTGAATCTGCAGAGAAGTGTTAGTAATAAAACCCCTTTTTTTTTTTTTTTTTTTACTCCCATGGAGCACGCGGCCATCGTGGTTCATGAATGAAGTTGCCAGAGAATTGTGGTAGCAAGGACTGGAGGATGCCTTGGAGCTTGGTAGCAAAGATCCAGTTTGGAGAGTGATGAAAGATGTGAAAACCTTCGGGAAACATTTTCATGACAAGATTCAGATGGAGTTGAGTATAAACTTGATCGATCCGTAAATTAATTGGGGAAATTGTAGGAGGTATTGGGTCTTCTTTTGGATCATAGTATTTGGCGCCAGGTGTAGTAAGAAACTGGTCATCAGGTGCACTCAACCAATTATAGTGTTCGGTAATGAAAACGATATGCTGAGCTGGTAGATATGATTCATTTTCCCAGACGGGTGGTGTTGAATAAAATTTGAAATACAGTTTATTCGAACAAAGGTCTTTGAGTTTTAAGGAGGCGGTGGTTAAGGTAGGAAATAGACGAATACAGTCTTTATAAGAGTCAGAGACTAGCCCGTAACAAAGACCATTTTCGATGGCCCAAATTTTTTGTGAGCCAAGAGTCCCTGGAAATAAAATGAGTCTGAGGCTGGAATATCTTGGTTCTTTCACCAGTACAGAGCCGTGAGGGAATGTGTGGTGAAGTTGGTTTATTTGATGGACTAGTTGGGTCTCACTAGTACCGGGTAATTCTAATATATGATCAGAGAGTGCGGAAGGGAGATATCTCATCATATCTTGAACAATTCTTGAACGGTCGTCTTCAAAGAAGACCAGTCGTTGGGGAACAGTAAGAGGAGTTTGTTTTGGAGGAATAGCAAGAGGAGCTTTACCCTTGTTAGAGTATTTGCACCGTTTCCTGTGGGAAGACGAGACAATCAGAGATTTGCTTTTATCAACTTTAGAGGATGAGGCAATCAGGGATTTGCCTTCGTCAGCATTCATTTTTTGGAATCTGTGGTTAAAAATTCCCGAGTTAGGAAATCAGGTAAAGAATTATTTGAACCTTTAAGATATTCAATATCAAAATCAAAAATAGAAAGAATAGCTTGCCATCTGGCAAAGATTTGCTTAGATGCGATATTTTGGACATCCTTTTCAAGAATATATTTGGCAGACTGACAGTCAATTCGAAGAAGGAATTTTTTATTTAAAAGATCATCTTGGAATTTAGAAATGCATTGAACTATTGAAAGAATTTCTTTCTTGATGGTGGAATAAGATTTTTGAGGCCCTAGCCAGACACCTGAATGGAATCTAACTAATTGCTCATGAGGGGAATGTTGCAATTTTTGTTTTAATATGCCGCCATATCCTATGTCTGATGCATCAGTCTCAACTATCATGAATGCATGAGGATGAGGAATGCATAGACATGATAATGAATGTACTTTCTCTTTGATTTGTTTAACTAGTTGAGTATGCTCATCAAACCATGCAGGTGGATTTTTCTTTAACCTTTGGAATAATGGTGCACATGTTATTCTTATTTTTGGGATAAAGTCAGAGACGTAATTTAAACATCCTAAAAATCGTTGTAATTGGGTTTTATCTTTAATTTCATCAGGAAAATTGTTTGCAAATTCTATTGATCTATTTATTGGTGTTATTGTTCCTCTATGAATGTTGTGTCCTAAGAATCTGACAGATGTTTGAAATAACTTCATTTTTGTTGCAGAAATTACTAATCCATTCTTTTTTACTGTGTGAAAGAAAATATTAAGATGTTTGAAATGTTGATCTATACTGTCTGAATATATTAGGATGTCATCAATATAGACTATAAAAAATGTTGTATAAGGATTGAATATGTCATTCATAATTCTTTGAAATTCTGAGGGGGCATTTTTTAATCCGAAAGGTATTACATTCCATTCATAATGACCAAATGGTACGGTGAATGCTGTTTTGTATCTATCCTTTTCTGCGATTAGAATTTGCCAAAAACCAGATTTCATATCAAATTTGGAGAAGAGTTTAGCATTATATAAGCATTGTAATAGATCCTTTTTATTAGGGATTGGATATCTAATCCATTGTAATACTTTATTTAATGGTTTATAATTAATTACTAATCTAGGAGCTCCTCGTTCCTTTTCTGCTTGATTCATTACATAGAATCCAGCGCAGCTCCAAGGAGATTTAGAGGGTCTGATTAATTTTTTATCAAGTAAAGTTTGTAATTCTTTTTTACATATTTCTAGTAAATCATGGTTCATTTGAATAGGTCTAGCTTTAGTTGGAATGTTTTTTTCTGAGAAATCTTTTTCATAAGGGAGATCTACAATGTGCCTTTTTCGGTTCCAAAAAGCATTGGGAATATCAGCACAAACTTCTTTAGTATATAATTTTATTAGTTTTTGAATTTTATATTGGGTGTCAATATTTTGTAATTGTTGTTCGATTTTATGATATATAATATCATCTTGGAGGAACATGATTTTATTTTGTTTTCTTTGAATTAAATTTATGCTATGATGAATTGAATTAGTTTGTAAAATATTTAATTCTTTATATTGTATAGGGGTTATGAATTTGAATAATATTTTTTGTCCCATAATTTTTGTTCCTAATCCTTGTGAATCAACCCAAAATGGATAGATTTGTGTGAGAAATGGAATTCCTAATATGACATCGGTGTTTAAATCGTCAACAATTATGAATTGGTATTTAAAGCACATTTTGTCATGGCATATGAATGTTTTTGTAAGCTTTCCTTTAACACGTAGAGGAGAATCATTTGCTGTGACTAATTTCTCTGTTGTTGGTTCATAGTATTTCGTTGGGAACATACCATCTTTTATTACACTATGGTCAGCTCCTGAATCAACCATAGCAGTAAATGTGAGTTTGGAATTGTGAATTTTAATAGTTATGAATATATACCACTTTTGATAAGTAAATTTTTTAATGGTTGAGATGAAGTCGGAGGGTTTAGTGGTTGAAAGTGTGATTGAGAAGGGTGGTTCTTCTTCGGATACGGTTTCTTTTGCCTTATGTAATAGAGTATGAATAGGGCATATTTTGGTGTCATATACGAGATGTTTTGTTTCTGTGTGATTTAAATGGTTTTTAAATTTTTAATTTCTTCTTTTAATAATTTGATTTCTGTTCGAGAATTATGAATATCATGTAGTTGGGGTTTTAAATCTGTTTGATATGATTCAAAAGGTTTAGAAATACTAGAGGGTTGAATTGGTCTATCCTGATTGTCTTCAGATATTTTATTTATTTCAGAATAGAGTTGTAGTTTTTGTTTAAATTTTTCTTTTATATTTGAATCTATATCTGATATGTTATCTATTATTTCATTGATTTTATTTTTCTCTTTTGATTTGCACCTACTTTTCTTGTGGCCAGGTTTTCTACATTTGTAACAAATAGTTGTTTTGAATTTATTTTTATTTGAATCGTTTTGAGAATGATTATATTCTTTTGTTTTATCCATTTTTTGAATTAAAGATTTATCAGAGGCTGAATCATCTTCAGATTCTGTTATGTTATATTTTTTTAATTGTATTTATTCTTGATGTGCTTGGAATATCTTTATTGTTATTATTAAGCTTTTCTAAGGCTTGAGTAATTTGTCCTAGCAAATTTAGTGGTTGAATTTTTTCTGAAAGTTCAATTGGTATATTAGTTGGTTGAAAATGTGGTGCTGAATAGCTTTGTGGAAAGTTAGAATTCTTCTTTTTGTGTGTTCCTTTTATTTCTGTGGATAATGAATCAATTTGTTGTGCTATGGTATGTAACATCTGGTTTGAATAATTATTCTGATGATATAATTTTTTGATGTCTTCAACATTGACTGGTTCATTATTATCTTTACCTCGTTTGAAAGGTGAAGCAGTAACTTCTCCTTCATTAGTAGTAATTTTAACAGATTGTAATGGGGGGTAGATAGAGGTTACAGTTTTACCGTCCATTAATTGCCATTTTTTATATAAGCTAGTTTGAACATCTATTCGGGATTGATTATAGGGGTGTTGAATACCTTGTTTCTTTAAGTAATTTTCTAGCCAGATTTCAAAGTCAAAATTAAGTTTTTGTTTGTTCATATCAGTAATCCATTCTGTTATTATTATTTCTTTGAGATTATTATCAAATTTTGAGAACCATGTGAAATGTTTTGATCTATTTCTAAATTCTGCCATTAATTCAAAACTTTCATTGATGAATGGTTTAACACTGGTGATGGCATTAATTTCACTAAAGTCTCCTTTCATCTGGGATGATGTTGGAGAGTAATTTCCTTGATCCATTTCTGGAAGAGGAGATTTATGAAATACTTTAATGGGTTGTTGGAATGAATATTCTGAACATGATTTTCTACTGGATTCAGGATATCTAAAGGAGGTTGAAGGTCTTTCTTTTAGTGAATTAAAACGTATTAATACCGTTCCGTCATCGTCTTCAATAATATCAGATATTTCTGTTTGTTCTATATCTCTAGGAGTTTGAGGATGTTCTATCCTAAATTCTTCTGGAATTGTGATTTCATTCCATTTTAATCTTCTAGGTACAAAGGTTTTTGAATGTTCTGCTTCTATTTGAAGTAAGACAGTTTCTTCTTGTTCAGAATTAGTACTGATCATTTTGAACTTAGGATTCATATTAGTGTTCATTAATTTGAAATATATTTTATACATGATAGATACTTGCTCAGTGAATTTTTCAAATTCGTCTCCTTGTAAATGAACATCTAAGATTAATGAATTTAAGATTAATGGGTCTGTTAATGATATAGAATAATTGGGCATACAGTTGAAATAAACTGGACCATTACATATATTGGTTTGAATCATTGATAGAAGGGATGCCTTGTATCTTTTTAATCTTTTGTCTCTTAAGGCTGTATACACAGGAATATCTACACCTGTATGGACTAAAGGTTTAATTGCTACTTGTATTAATCCAAAGTGAATATACCTAAATCCTTTCTTAAGAAATTCTTTTAATTCTAAGGTAGATAATAGTTGAATGGTTTGGAATTTATTTCGAATATTAAATGTTTCTTCATGAATTTTAATTGCGTATGATGTTTTGAAATCAAATGTTCCTATACTATAAATATTTTCTATTTTCTCATTTGGAATTTTCCATTCTAAATAGTCTTCATGAATTATGTCTTCTCTACTTCTTATTATTTTCTTATTTGATCCTGAGGATGAAGTGGAACCTAGAAACATTTTCTTAACAATATTAGTCATCACTAATGCGGGACTAACAGCGGGGTTAACCTTTCACTTAGACTGGAACACGGGAACACTATGCCTGGAACACCCTATCCTGCGGGCTTACCAACGGACTTATAAGCTTACCAACGCTTGCCAACGCCTAATGAAAATTAATGTTGCCTTAGTATGCACTAATGCTCACTAACATGCTAGATACATGGCTCTGATACCAGTACGTACCCAGGAGACAGACAGGAAAATAAGTGCGAAGTAATTAGGACAATAATATCAGGAAGACAGGATGGAATGGACTGAGCATCAGAGCCAGGTTTCTAGCGTGTTAGTGAGCATTAGTGCATACTAAGGCATAGTTAATTTTCATTAGGCGTTGGCAAGCGTTGGTAAGCTTATAAGTCCGTTGGTAAGCTCACAGGATAGGGTGTTCCAGGCATAGTGTTCCCGTGTTCCAGTCTAAGTGAAAGGTTAACCCCGCTGTTAGTCCCGCATTAGTAATGACTAATATTGTTAGAAAAATGTTTATAGGTTCCACTTCATCCTCAGGATCAAATAAGAAAATAATAAGAAGTAGAGAAGACATAATTCATGAAGACTATTTAGAATGGAAAATTCCAAATGAGAAAATAGAAAATATTTATAGTATAGGAACATTTGATTTCAAAACATCATACGCAATTAAAATTCATGAAGAAACATTTAATATTCGAAATAAATTCCAAACCATTCAACTATTATCTACCTTAGCATTAAAAGAATTTCTTAAGAAAGGATTTAGGTATATTCACTTTGGATTAATACAAGTAGCAATTAAACCTTTAGTCCATACAGGTGTAGATATTCCTGTGTATACAGCCTTAAGAGACAAAAGATTAAAAAGATACAAGGCATCCCTTCTATCAATGATTCAAACCAATATATGTAATGGTCCAGTTTATTTCAACTGTATGCCCAATTATTCTATATCATTAACAGACCCATTAATCTTAAATTCATTAATCTTAGATGTTCATTTACAAGGAGACGAATTTGAAAAATTCACTGAGCAAGTATCTATCATGTATAAAATATATTTCAAATTAATGAACACTAATATGAATCCTAAGTTCAAAATGATCAGTACTAATTCTGAACAAGAAGAAACTGTCTTACTTCAAATAGAAGCAGAACATTCAAAAACCTTTGTACCTAGAAGATTAAAATGGAATGAAATCACAATTCCAGAAGAATTTAGGATAGAACATCCTCAAACTCCTAGAGATATAGAACAAACAGAAATATCTGATATTATTGAAGACGATGACGGAACGGTATTAATACGTTTTAATTCACTAAAAGAAAGACCTTCAACCTCCTTTAGATATCCTGAATCCAGTAGAAAATCATGTTCAGAATATTCATTCCAACAACCCATTAAAGTATTTCATAAATCTCCTCTTCCAGAAATGGATCAAGGAAATTACTCTCCAACATCATCCCAGATGAAAGGAGACTTTAGTGAAATTAATGCCATCACCAGTGTTAAACCATTCATCAATGAAAGTTTTGAATTAATGGCAGAATTTAGAAATAGATCAAAACATTTCACATGGTTCTCAAAATTTGATAATAATCTCAAAGAAATAATAATAACAGAATGGATCACTGATATGAACAAACAAAAACTTAATTTTGACTTTGAAATCTGGCTAGAAAATTACTTAAAGAAACAAGGTATTCAACACCCCTATAATCAATCCCGAATAGATGTTCAAACCAGCTTATATAAAAAATGGCAATTAATGGAAGGTAAAACTGTAACCTCTATCTACCCCCCATTACAATCTGTTAAAATTACTACTAATGAAGGAGAAGTTACTGCTTCACCTTTCAAACGAGGTAAAGATAATAATGAACCAGTCAATGTTGAAGACATTAAAAAATTATATCATCAGAATAATTATTCAAATCAGATGTTACATACCATAGCACAACAAATTGATTCATTATCCACAGAAATAATAGGAACACACAAAGAGAAAAATTCTAACTTTCCACAAAGCTATTCAGCACCACATTTTCAACCAACTAATATACCAATTGAACTTTCAGAAAAAGTTCAACCATTAAATTTACTAGGACAAATAACTCAAGCCTTAGAAAAACTTAATAATAAAGATAAAAACATTCCAAGCACATCAAACATAAATACGATTGACGAATATAACACAACAGAATCTGACCCTGCAGAAAATTCTGCAGATGATTCAGCCTCCGATGACCCCTTAATCCAACGAATAAATCAAATCGAAAATAATATACAAGGAACAGATCCAAATTTAGAAATTAATAGGATTAATACAAGATATAAACAAAATAATAATAATTCATACAATAATTACTGGCGTAATGGAAAAACAAGAAATTATTATTCTAGACCAACCCCTCCGGACATTCAATATGAAGAACGAGCAATATTCAAGTCAAGTTACGATGGTACTTCCGTCTATGAATGGAACATTGACGGGAAAAGTGAATATGAAATATTAAATACTTTACAAGAAATGGGTATGGCAGTAACTGCCTACAAAACAAATCGTTTACCAGAACAAAATGCCACAGTTTATATAGTTACCGGATTCACTGGTCAGTTAAAGTATTGGTGGGATAATTCATTAACCCTAGAAGATAAACAAACTATTTTAAATCATGAAATAGAGGTAGAAGATGCTCAAGGAAATATTACTAGAAAAAATGATTCCACTAGTTTTCTCATGGTTACAATAGCAACACATTTTGTAGGAAACCCTGCAGAAGAATTAGGATCTTCAAAAATATTCCTTACTAATTTAAGATGTCCAACCCTTTCTGATTTTAGTTGGTATAAAGATATGTTTTTAACTTATGTCTTAAAACGAACAGATTCAAACAAATCATTTTGGAAAGAAAAATTTATTACTAGTTTACCTAACCTATTTTCCCAAAGAGTATTTACAAGTATTAAAAAGGCAATGGGAGTTGAAGACGACAATATTGACTTTAGTCCAATAACTTATGGACAACTATTTGCATTCGTTAAAAAAGAAGCATTACTAGCCTGTCAAGAACTAAAATTTCAAGCTAAATATGGTAATAAACGAAAGGAAATGGGTTCCTTCTGTGAAGCATTTGGCATCACAGGCATAAGGGCTCCCTCAACAGAAAAGAAATATAAACAAAAAATAATTCCTTACAAAAAACATAGGTCGAAGAGATATAAACAATCTCAAAAACAAAACTATTCAAACG
The DNA here is from genome assembly GCA_038442645.1 of Agave tequilana. Classification (NCBI taxonomy): domain Eukaryota; kingdom Viridiplantae; phylum Streptophyta; class Magnoliopsida; order Asparagales; family Asparagaceae; genus Agave; species Agave tequilana. The sequence goes on along the minus strand of JAVJIF010004409.1, from coordinate 101,489 downwards.
AAAACTATTATCAAACTAATTATCCAAAACCAAACCCAAAACAATTACTTGCTACAAATGTGGCAAACCTGGTCACCTTGCAAATAAATGCAAATCAAAAGAAAAAATAAAATTAATGAAAAAATAATAAAATTAATGAAATAATAGACAAATTATCAGATGTAGATTTAAACGTAAAAGAAAAGGTCAAACAAAAATTGCAACTCTATTCTGAAATAAACAAAATATCTGAAGACGATGGATATTATTATTCTTCAAGTTCAACTGACACAACTTGTGCATGTAAGCACATTAATATGATTAATACAAGAAATACATTAAAATTACCTAAAGCGAATAATTTACGAAAAGATTCAAAAGAATTACTATTTGATATGATACAACAAATTCCTGACCCAGAAAAACAAAAAGAACATTTACAAAAACTAAAAGCCTTAATTATTAATGAAGAAGACAATCAAGATAAACCAATTCAACCCTTTAGTATTTCCAAACTTTTTGAAACATATCCTATTCAAACAACTTTAAAACCCCAACCAGATAATATTCATGAACTTCGAACCGAAATAAAATTATTAAAAGAAGAGCTTAAGAATATCAAAGAAAATCTAAACCATCTAGAAATTAAAAATTTAACATACGACGCTAAAATGTGCATTATTCAAACTCAACTAGATAAAGCAAAGGATACTATATCAATAGAAGAACCACATTTCTCCTTAAATGAAATCACCGTTTCAACCACTGAAACCTCCGAATCTAACTTCATCTCAACCATTAAAAAATTTACTTATCGAAAATGGTTTGTCATCATAACTATTTCAATTCATAATTGTCAATTCACCTTTACAGCTATGGTTGATTCTGGAGCAGACCATAGTGTAATTAGAGATGGCATATTTCCAACAAAATACTATGAATCAACATAAGAAAAATTAGTAACAGCAAACAATTCTCCTTTACGAGTCAAAGGAAAATTAACCAAAACTTCCATATGTAATGAAACAATATGTTTCAAACATAAATTCATAATTGTATACGATTTGAACACAGATGTTATATTAGGAATTCCATTTCTCACACAAATCTATCCATTTTGGGTTGATTCACAAGGATTAGGAACAAAAATTATGGGACAAAAAATATTATTCAAATTCATAACCCCTATACAAAATGATGCATTAAATACCTTACAAACTAATTCCATTTATCATAGTATAAATACAATTACAATTCCCCAAAATAATACTTTACATCAATCACCTCATAGGCAATTAGTTAAATTTCATTCAGGTGTTTGGTTAGGCCCTCAAAAGTTTTATCCTGCTATCAAAAAGGAAAACCTTTCTATTGTTCAATACATTTCTAAATTTCAAAATGATCCTTTAAAACTCCTTTTCAAAATTTATTATCAATTAGCCACGTTCATTCTTTCTAGTAATTCCTTACCCGATTTCCTAACTCAAGAAATTTTTAATCACATATTCAAAATGAACACCGACAAAGGAAAATCTCCGATTCAAAAGACTGTCAATTCAAAAGATTACGAGATGAAAGCTTCACCGCATTCATACTCACCCATTCAAAGTCCCAATAGATTTCAAGTCTTAGGTAACTTTCCTCCTCTCACTTATACCATGACTTCTCAATTGCCTTCTTCAAAATTACAAAATACCCCAAGGCCTCAGTCCATATCTGATTCATCAATCTATTTTACCAAAAAACATCCAGACCATTTACTTCTTACCAATTTCACTGAAGTTCCTGATTACAGAACTCTCACCTCATTCATTAGTAAACTTTTCTCAATTGGTTGTCAATGGATTCCTGATGAACCCATCAAAAACCAAAGGTACTATGAACTTGTCTTAGTTGACTCCGGGTCTATTGAGCTGCACCATACTATGGACAAAAATAACCCTGACAAGATTTCCTACTCCAAGTGCATCATCAAAAGGGTAATTAAACCAACAGAATGGGCGTCCTATGCTACAACAAAGGACTTTACCGTCAACTATATTCCAAAGGGATACACCTATTATGACTACCAAGCGGCCTGGTATCGAGCATTTCTCTACAGACCATTCAATCATTCATGGTTCTTTACCTTTCATTCAAACTGCCAAGATGACTTTCCACTGTGATTTTACGAATGGTGGCAATCATACGGATCCACACCAGATATTCTACCCCCAGCAGTACTTAAAGGACTTAATCTCTATCTGCTCAAGGCCAAGGGACTACACTATGTCAAATCAGTACAGTTCTACAGGGAGTTCAAAGTCCCATAGATTTTCTGTTGGAGTTACAAAGTCGCTCAACACTACACTATTGCAGATAAATTTCCAATGAGCCTCTTCAGAGAATTCAAAATTAAATGGTGGGACAAATTCAACCAAGACGTCTGTTCTGATATCGCAGTTACTGAATTCCTCAACACCGGCAAAAAACTTCAACAACAGATTCAACAGGTGGCTAAGCAGGCAGCTCCTCCAGTCACTCCAAAATCTACTCATAAAACTCCAATATCTATTCCAGAAGACTCTGACTCAGATGACGAATTCCGGCAGTTTCTCAAATTTCAAAAATTCAAAAAACTCCAAAAGCAACTCAAAGGGTCCCGTGCCAGATCCACCACATCCTCATCATCCATAGATCCCTCCATAGATCCAATCGGTGGACAGGATCCTTATGATATGTAAAAAAAAAAAAAATTATTACTAACACTTCTCTGCAGATTCAAATACCTTCAGCCAAGACTCTCAGAACATCCCAAATTCAACTGAAAAAGAAGACAAATGTGGCCCACAGCCAAAAAAGGACGACAAGACCCAAAGCTGACTGACAAGACTCCAAAGCAGACTCGACAGCTGCAAGAAAAGACTCAAAGGCAGATTCCTCTCCGACAAAGGACGACATGACTCAAAAGCAGATTCCTCTCCGACAAAGGACGACATGACTCAAAGGCAGATTCCTCTCCGACAAAGGACGACAAGACTCAAAGCGGCAGATTCCTCCCCGACAAAGGACGACATGACTCAAAGCTGACTCAAAGGCAGATTCCTCCCCGACAAAGGACGACAAGACAGAAAACAGATTCCAGCAGCTCAGGCCTCGCCATCCCTATAAATAGAAGGCCACTTCTTCGAGAGCAAAGGAGAGCGAAAAAAGCCAGAAGAGCACCCGAGAACAAAATCCTCTTGTAATCAAAATCCTTTCCCTCTTCCTCTTCCTCAGACAATTACAAACATGTATTCCTACTTCCTGCGTATTTTCCAGTCTTGTATCCAGAGACTATTATTTCAAGTCAATCTTTGTAAGCTCTCACTTCATCTGTATTTCATCTTTTGAAATAATATTTCATCAGCAATAATTACTACTCATATTGATCTCTGCATATTTCTCTGATTAAATTCAGAATTACTATTCAGAATTCACTGTAGCATTTTACTGTAGCAAAGTCACTGTTCATTTTATTGTAGCAAAATTCATGTTCACATTTACTGTAGCAGAGTTACTGTTCATGCACTGTTCATACATACATGTACTGTTCATACATACGTTTATACACTGTTCATACATACTCAGTCCATTCCATCCTGTCACGTAGACTGGAACAGTGCATAAACGTATTACTAAGCGAAACTATTAGTGTTCCAGGCATAGTGTTTCAGGCATACTCAGTCCTTTGGAATAATGGTGCACATGTTTATTTAAACTGTACATACAGTCCTGTGTGTATGTTAATTAAAGAATAACCTCCACTGTCATAATATCAATTTATTTAATCGCTAGAATAACTATATTACTAAGCGAGCTTGTGCAATAGTGTTGGTATGATCGCTTTGTTTATGTTGCACCCTCTTTTTTAATCATATCATAAGTTATTCTTACGCGAGATACCTTTTTATGTATTATTAAAAACTTAACCTCGATAATAATTTATTTTGTTAAATCCATAGGTATCTAGCGTTGCTATTCGGGATACCACCTCTAATCTGGGGATCATACTTGAAAAGTTAATCAATCGCTACCCTAAAAATTATTCGCTATTAGAAATCCGGTGCACTAGTGTGCCTTGCGGGAGCCCATCCTAGAAGGGAAATAATTTCGCATATCTCTTATTTTTAGGGTAGCGATTAATCCTAAGAACAGCGTGGAATAGCGAACTTACAAAATTGGGAACCATTATATCACGATTGTACTAGATTTATACTGAAGGCCTACCTGATATATCAATTACGAAATCTTGAAAATCGTATACCAGGTTTGTTAATAGTTCCCAATTTTGTAAGTTCGCTATTCCACGGGGCCCGCTAGTTATACTAATCTAGATGGTTAAATAAACACTAGTTCCTACTAATTGGGCGAGAGTATGGGTAGGTTAAACACGAGGTTCCCATCCTTTTTTTCATATAAATAGTTTAATGTAATCTTGGAAGTTCAAGTTAATATATCTTATTTACTCGAAGTAGTCCCAGCGTTGGACTTCCCATAACTATGTTTCAATAGTGCACTAGAAAATCAACACTTCCTTAGCGAGAGTCACCCATTAATATAGGGATTTACATCGTATTAATTAAATCCCCATGAGATATACCTTTATTATTACCTTATAGAAGGCCTCGTGAACCTCGTGAATATCCCTAGTGTTGACTAGACTAAATTGCTAGTGCTATGGAATAACGATGTTAATTCTTAATTAAAATCCCTAGTCCAGCAAACATTGAAACCAAAGCTAGGATCGTTACGTCCGAATGTTTTAAATGTAATAATCGGAGTTATAGTAGGTTACTTTTGATAGTTTGGGCCCACGAGAGTATAACTGCGGATGTGAACTTAAGTAGAAAGGCGGTGTTACATAGGTTAATATTGTTTGAGTAGTAACAAATTACTAGCCTATAGTAGGTTACTTAACACTACTAGTTTAAGTACTACTAGTTATAACTGTGCGGAAGTAGTAATCCTACGGAACAAATACCAACACTATGGATAAAGTGAAAAATTAGTGCCTTTCTAAGTTAAATTATATTTTTCCCTTTAAATAATATGTTCCGTAAGAATAACTGAGATGTTCGAGGATGGGCCCAAGCTATTTTAATTAATTAAATAAGTATTATAAGCAAAATTTCTATGTTGGGATAATTTCTGATATTAACCAACTTAATTAAAAGTAAGGGTGTAACACGATTCTTATAGTAATTAGTAACCTACTATAAGTTAAATAAGCAAAATAGAAACGATCCCATACAATAATAAAGTTATATATTTGGCCCATAGCGTGCTATTACTAAACCTCTATGATATATACGTAACTATTAAATGATCATTAACGATCCTAGATATATCGTGATGGCCACATATAGGAACCAACACCCGTCGCATTATAATATAAAGAATGATCCCGAAAACATAATAATAGAAAAACGACTTTATTAATATACCTAGGTTCAAATAATCCTTTTCTTATTTTTAGATACATAGAATATAAACGCTGGGACTAACAATGGAAATGATATAAACCTGTGTACCGGTATAAATCGTAAGATAGCTTAAATTAGTCAAAGCGTTCTATTCTGATGGGAATCCTCGTATATCCTCTTCTGTTCCGCTATATAGTGACTAGATAATTAATATGATCTTCCACTAGTGCACCGGACTAGTCCGGTAAAATTGCCAGGGAACTATGGATCTTGAAGGGACTTCCCACAGAAGGTATCTTCGTGTTCCATTTAGTGCCATGTTGTTAATTAAATCCTAGCTTGTGCAATCCCTTAGAAGGCAAACCAATCCTGTTACTACCTATCAAAATCATTTTAATAAGTAAAAAGGACGGATTTTACTATATAATAATTCATAAGGGACACCTCGTGTTTACATATTTTGTTTTAATTAATCGAAAGTGGACTTCCCATTCTAGTACAACTCTCGCCCGCTAGAGGCCGTCGGCGTGGCCTTCCTGGCCTATCAGACTGGCGTCATACTATAGCGTGGCTTGGGAAGTCCTCGTGTTGCACCCTTACCATATCTACTGATAGTGCACTATAATAAAGAAATAATTAAAAACTAATAATAAATATACGTAATGAAATTTAGAAAAAAATAAACAAAATAAAAAAGTTAAATCACTATGTTCGAAAAAAGAAGATATTGTAGCACTAGTGGGTACTTGGATCCCACATGTCCTATATTTATAGCGTGCATTACTATAACCTCAGTGGTAAAATTTTTTTGTTTAGTCACAGAGGACTAGAAGCATTTAATTAACGTTCACAATAAAAGCAAACACCTAGTACTATTAACTTATGGGCGAGAGTATACCGTCCAAGGTAGCTGGGGATAATCATTAACAATAAGGGTTAATGATCTAAAAGGGAGTTAGTCCCTGATTGGCATATGTTAAGCTTGCGTAGGTCACCCATCACAAATATGGTTATAAAATAACCAATTGCACAAATATATTAAGTACTAGGAATGGTGACCTCGTGGGTGTGAAGGATTGGTTAGCGTTCGATTATATATTAACTTTATTCGCTAAACCTGCCCATCTCTGGATACACCGACTTTAAGTTAATAGCAACGATTTATTCATTCCGGGCTAATCCGTCCCTTTTCATTTATTGCACTAGTGTTGGTATCTGTTCGTTAAGGCTCGCTAGGAGGACTAATAGCCCTTGTACGACTAATTAATACGTATTTTTAGTAATTGCAAAGAAGGAATAGTGAAAATGGAGTTCTGATGGGATCCTAGTTGTAAAATAGCGATCAAATAAAAAAGTTGGAATAGGGTACGGTTAAAAATAATAAGGATGGAAGTCCTCGAGACATTCTTTGTGAATAAGCAAAAGAAAGCTCCTAGCGAGCACAAAAAAATTAATCTCTTCACTAGCGTGACATAATTAATCAAAATCCTCAATAAAGGCTCACTAAATAATTAATTAAAAAATAATTATAAATATACGTAACGAAATATTGATAAAAAATAAACAAAATAAAAAAGTTAAATCATTATGTTTAAACAGCGTGGAATAGCAAACGTGAAAATCAAAAAATAAATGAAAAAAAGCAAGAGTGCAACACGAGGACTTCCCAGGAGGTCACCCATCCTAGTACGACTCTCCCGCAAGTTACCTCTGTGATTTTAATTAATTTCCCATAACGATTTAATTAAATAAGATGACCCTCCTAGTATCGTTCACTTGCACCCTCATGGCTACACCGGATCCCATCAGAACTCCGCAGTTAAGCGTGTTTGGGCGAGAGTAGCACTAGGATGGGTGAAGTCCTCGTTTAAATACTAAATATAGATAAAAAATAAATAAAATAAAAAAGTTAAATCATTATGTTCACACCGCGTGGAATAGTGAATAAGGAAATAAAAGTACTAATCCCGTTAAGCAACACATATTTTCATTTTCAATGGCCTTAGAAGTCAGAACAAGTACGTTGGGCGAGAGTAGCACTAAGATTATATTTTGTAAACATAAACATAAATATTTAATAACCATTAAATATCCTACTTAAACGCTGGAAATATATGGCCCTGTGAGATACGTTTCGCTCTATCATTAAATATCCTGGGTTGTCCTCTGGTATTTTTATCAATATAGCGTGCCTTGCGGGAGCGTTCTTTTGCTTAGTCACAGAGGTTAAGTAGAAAGGCGTACCTACTTCGGATGGGTGCGATCATACCAGCACTAGTGCACCGGATCCCATCAGAACTCCGCAGTTAAGCGTGTTTGGGCGAGAGTAGCACTAGGATGGGTGACCTCCTGGGAAGTCCTCGTTTTGCACCCTCGCTTTTTTCATTTATTTTTTGATTTCCACGTTCGCGTGGATTGGTTCGAACATAGTGATTTAACTTTTTTATTTTGTTTATTTTTTTCTATATTTCATTACGTATATTTATTATTAGTTTTTAATTATTTCTTTAATTAAATCGTTTCGCTCTATCTTTCCCTGTTCATTCTTTGTTTGTTCATTTTGTTTTTTTGTTTTTTCTTTTCTTATTTTTCTATAATTTCTATTTTTTTAATTAACATCTCGGGATACTAGCCAGGAAGGCCACACCGACTGCCTCTAGCGGGCCCCGCGAGATACCTTCTTTGTTAGTCCCAGCGTTTAAGTAGGAAGGCAAAGCAATCTTGGATGGGTGCGATCATACCAACACTAGTGCACCGGATCCCACAAGAGGACTTTTTTTATTAAATATCTAGTCACAGATTAATCACTCATATATTTATTAGGGATACCATCTATTTTAATGTTTATTATTGTTAGTAATTTTTTGTGCTGGTATAATCATAAAAAATAAGCAAAATAAAAAAGTGAAATCACTATATTCGAACCTCGTGGAATAGCGAACGTAAAAATTAAAATATAAAGGAAAAAAAGTAAGGGTGCAACACGAGGACTTCTCATCCAAGTAATACTCTCGCCCAAGCTCGCTTAATTGTGAAGTTCTGTGGGATCGGGTGCACTAGTGTTGGTATGATCGTACACATCCAAGATTGCTTTGCCTTTCTACTTAAACGCTGGGACTAACAAAGAAGGTATCTCACGGGGCCCGCTAGGGGCCGTCGGCGTGGCCTTCCTGGCTAGTATCCCGAGATGTTAATTAAAAAATAGAAATTATAGAAAAATAAGGAAAGAAAAAAGAAAAAAAATCAAAATTAATAAACAAACAAAGAATGATAAGGGGAAGATAGAGCGAAACGATTTAATTAAATAATTAATTAAAAAATAATTATAAATATACGTAACGAAATATTGATAAAAAATAAACAAAATAAAAAAGTTAAATCACTATGTTCGAACAGCGTGGAATAGCGAACGTGAAAATCAAAAAATAAATGAAAAAAAGCGAGGGTGCAACACGAGGACTTCACAGGAGGTCACCCATCCTAGTACTACTCTAGCCCAAGCACGCTTAACTGCGGAGTTCTAATGGGATCCGGTGCACTAGTGTTGGTATGATCGCACCCGTCCGAAGTGGGTACGCCTTTCTACTTCCCATCCTAGTACTACACGAGGGCCCAATGAACATATTATTAATTAGCCAGTACTTGTGTGATAAAAAATAAACAAAATAAAAAAGTTAAATCACTATGTTTGTTTATTTTACTAGTGCACTAGATCCCATCAGGCCCAGTTAAGCGTGCTTGGGCGAGAGTAGTACTATAGGATGGGTGACCTCCTGGGAAGTCCTCGTGTTGCACCCTCGCTTTTTTTTTCAGGCCCCGTGAGATACCTTCTTTGTTAGTCCCAGCATTTAAGTAGGAAGGCAAAGCAATCTTGGATGGATGCGATCATACCAACACTAGTGCACCGGATCCCACAGAACTCCACAGTTAAGCGAGCTTGGGCGAGAGTAGTACTAGGATGGGAAGTCCTCGTGTTGCACCCTTACTTTTTCACTTTATATTTTAATTTCTACGTTCGGTATTCCACGAGATTCCAATATAGTGATTTAACTTTTTTATTTTGCTTTCCTTTTAATCTATATTTCGTTAAGTATATTTATAATTAATTTATAATTAATTATTTAATTAAATCTTTTCACTTGATCTTTCCCTGTTCCCTGGTTTTATTTTTTTATTCATTTTGTTTTTATTTTTATTTTTCCTTTTCTTGTTTTTCTATAATTTCTATTTATTTTAATTAACATCAAGGGCTATTAGTAAGGCGGACCCCGCCGATGGCCCATAGCGTGCCTTGCGGGAACTTTCTTTTGTTTAGTCACAGAGGTTAAGTAGAAATGCGTACCAAATTTAAATTGTTGCGATCATGCCAGCACTAGTGCACCGAATCCCCTCAAAACTCTGTAGTTAAGCGTGCTTGGGCTAGAGTAGTACTAGGATGGGTGACCTCTTGGGAAGTCCTTGTGTTGCACCCTCGCTTTTTTTTATTTATTTTTTTATTTTCATGTTCGCTTTTCCACGCTGTTCGAACATAGTGATTTAACTTTCTTATTTTGTTTATTTTTTATCAATATTTCGTTACGTATATTTATAATTATTTTTTAATTAATTATTTAATTAAATCGTTTCGCTCTATCTTTCCCTTTTCATTCTTTGTTTGTTTATTGATTTTGTTTTTTTGTTTTTTTGTTTTCTTATTTTTCTATAATTTTATTTTTTTAATTAACATCTCGGGATACTAGCCAGGAAGGTCACGCCGACGGCCTCTATAGGCCCCCTGAGATACCTTCTTAAATCGTTTTTATTAGAATATGTATATATCCTTTCCCTCGTGTTGGTATGTCCGTCATAGAGCAAAATATAAATGCCTTGTGTTGCACCCTTACTTTTTCACTTCCCACGAGATACCATCTTTGTTAGCCACTTTCGATATATCAACCTCAATTATGGCAAAAGCGAGATTCGAATATAGTGATTTAACTTTTTTATTTTGCTTATTTTTTATTAATATTTCGTTACGTATATTTATAATTATTTTTTAATTAATTATTTAATTAAATCGTTTCGCTCTATCTTTCCCTTTTCATTCTTTGTTTGTTTATTAATTTTGTTTATTTCTTTTTTCTTTCCTTATTTTTCTATAATTTCTATTTTTTATTAGACATCTCGGGATACTAGCCAGGAAGGCCACGCCGACGGCCCCTAGCGGGCCCCGTGAGATACCTTCTTTGTTAGTCCTAGCGTTTAAGTAGGAAGGTAAAGCAATCTTGGATGGATGCGATCATACCAAAACTAGTGCACCGGATCCCACAGAACTCCACAGTTAAGCTAGTATCCCGAGATGTCAATTAAAAAATTAGAAATTATAGAAAAACAAGAAAAGGAAAAAGAAAAATATGTTCATTCTTTTTTTGTTTATTCATTTTGTTAAATCACTCTTGGAGTTCTGATGTAAATTGACATCTCGTGAACTTTATAGGAATTTGGGCGTCGTAAGGGTGCAAGTTAAGCGATACTAGCTTGAGCGAGAGTAGTACTAGGATGGGATATTTTGTTTAGCATTAGATCCCTGTTAGCAATCCCTTAGAAGGCAAACCAATCCGAGGACATCCCACGAGGTCACCCATCCTAGTAAATAAATTAAGTTATCTTTTTCGTTAGTAGGATGGGTGACCTCCTGGGTTGTCCTCTGGTTATTCATTTTGACAATATGTTCGTGAAGTAATTTCTTTTTTAATTTTATTTGATTAAATTTTAATTAATTAAATAAGTATATTCGAGTGAAATAAAAAGTGGGACATTTGACTAGACAAGCAAAAGAAACTTAACAAAATATAGAGCGAAATAGGGACCTTTTGCTCTAGCCCCGCGAGATACCATCTTTGTTAGTCCACTTTCGATATATCAACCTCAATTATGGCAAAAGCGAGATTCGAATATAGTGATTTAACTTTTTTATTTTGTTTATTTTTTATCAATATTTCGTTACGTATATTTATAATTAATTTTTATTTAATTATTTAATTAAATCGTTTCACTCTATCTTTCCCTTTTCATTCTTTGTTCGTTTATTAATTTTGTTTTTTTCTTTTTTCTTTCCTTATTTTTCTATAATTTCTATTTTTTAATTGACATCTCGGGATACTAGCCAGGAAGGCCACGCCGACGGCCCCTAGCGGGCCCCGTGAGATACCTTCTTTGTTAGTCCCAGCGTTTAAGTAGGAAGGCAAAGCAATCTTGGATGGATGCGATCATACCAACACTAGTGCACCGGATCCCACAGAACTCCACAGTTAAGCGAGCTTGGGCGAGAGTAGTACTAGGATGGGAAGTCCTCGTGTTGCACCCTTACTTTTTCCCTTTATATTTTAATTTCTACGTTCGCTATTCCACGAGGTTCGAATATAGTGATTTAACTTTTTTATTTTGCTTTTTTTATCTATATTTCGTTAAGTATATTTATAATTAATTATTTAATTAAATCCATTCACTCAATCTTTCCCTATTCCCTGGTTTTATTTATTTATTCATTTTGTTTTTTATTTTTATTTTTCCTTTTCTTGTTTTTCTATAATTTCTATTTATTTTAATTAACATCAAGGGCCATTAGGAAGGCGGGCCCCACCGATGGCCCATAGCGTGCCTTGCGAGAGCTTTCTTTTGTTTTAGTCACAGAGGTTAAGTAGAAAGGCGTACTTATTTTGGACGGGTGCGATCATACCAGCACTAGTGCACAGGATCCCATCAGAACTCCGCAGTAAAGCGTGCTTGGGTGAGTGTAGTACTAGGATGGGTAACCTCCTCGGAAGTCTTTCGTGTTGCACCCTCGCTTTTTTTATTCGTTTCTTTCTATCATTCCCTGTTCATTCTTTGTTTGTTTATTCTTTTTGTTTTTTGTTTTTTTTGTTTCTTTTCTTATTTTTCTATAATTTCTATTTTTTTAATTGACATCTCGGAATACTAGCCAGATAGGCCACGCCGATGGCCCCTAATGATTTACCTTATCCGCCCAAGCAAGGTATTAAAAAATAGCAAATAAAGTGGGTACACAAGGACTATCTTCGTTAAGTATATTTATAATTAGGATTTATATTTTAATTTATAAATAACTCCGTTATATTATGTGCCTTGCGGGAACTTAACCTCTGTGAAGGGAACAGGGAACGAGGATTTCCTGATTCGCTATTCCATCCAGTGCACTAATTAACAAAAACAACACGAGGACTAATCTTAGAATTTATTTATAAAGGATCATGGTATCTCACGGGGATGATCATACCAGCACTAGCATATAAAAAATAGATTGTAATTATAATGCAAGTGAGATTTACATGAGCAAAAAATTAACTTATTTCCAAGGGAACTTCCACGAGGACATCCTGAATTAAAAAATAAATATAAAACAAGTGGCCTTATATTTAGTTACTTAATTTAACAAGATTATTTCTTTTGCTTAGTCACAGAGGTTAAGTAGAAAGGCGTACCTACTTCGATCGGGTGCGATCATACCAGCACTAGTGCACCGGATCCCATCAGAACTCCGCAATTAAGCGTGCTTGGGCGAGAAAAGTACTAGGATGGGTGACCTCTTGGGAAGTCCTCGTGTTGCACCCTCGCTTTTTTCATTTATTTTTTGATTTTCACGTTCGCTATTCCATGCTGTTAATTAAAATTTATTAGCCAGGAAGGCACGCTATGGGTATTATTTATTTTTAATTTGAGCAGAGGTTAATTCGTTACATCCTGGCTAGTTCAAAATAGGTATTGCTTATGACGAAATAGCCCTTGAAAATGTCAATTAATTATTTAAATATAAAACAAAATCCGCTATCAGGGAACTTTCTTTTGTTTAGTCACAGAGGTTAAGTAGAACCAGCGATTATATCATCCTAACAATTTAGTCACAGAGGTTCCAACCTCGTACTATAGGATGCCTCGCAATAAGGTATTAAACCAGTCCCTATCCCGGGAAATATAGAGCGAAACGATTTAACAACAAGAAAAATTATGATCGCACCCGTCCGAAGTAGGTACGCCTTTCTACTAAACCTCTGTGACTAAGCAAAATAACGCTCCCGCAAGGCACGCTATGGGCCATCGGCGGGGCCCGCCTTCCTAATAGCCCTTGATGTTAATTAAAATAAATAGAAATTATAGAAAAACAAGAAAAAGAAAAATAAAAATAAAAAACAAAATGAATAAATAAATAAAATCAGGGAACAGGGAAAGATCGAGTGAAAAGATTTAATTAAATAATTAATTATAAATTAATTATAAATATACTTAACGAAATATAGATAAAAAAGAGAAAAATAAAAAAGTTAAATCAATATATTCGAACCTCGTGGAATAGCGAACGTAGAAATTAAAATATAAAGGGAAAACTAAGGGTGCAACACGAGGACTTCCCATCCTAGTACTACTCTTGCCCAAGCTCGCTTAACTGTGGAGTTCTGTGGGATCCGGTGCACTAGTGATGGTATGATCGCATCCATCCAAGATTGCTTTGCCTTCCTACTTAAACGCTGGGACTAACAAAGAAGGTATCTCACGGGGCCCGCTAAGGGCCGTCGGCGTGGCCTTCCTGGCTAGTATCCTGAGATGGCAATTAAAAAATAGAAATTATAGAAAAATAAGGAAAGAAAAAAGAAATAAACAAAATTAATAAACAAACAAAGAATGAAAAGGGAAAGATAGAGCGAAACGATTTAATTAAATAATTAATTTAAAAATAATTATAAATATATGTAACGAAATATTGATAAAAAATAAACAAAATAAAAAAGTTAAATCACTATGTTCGAACAGCGTGGAATAGCGAACATGAAAATCAAAAAATAAATGAAAAAAAGCGAGGGTGCAACACGAGGACTTACCAGGAGGTCACCCATCCTAGTACTACTCTCGCCCAAGCACGCTTAACTGCGGAGTTCTGATGGGATCCGGTGCACTAGTGCTGGTACGATCGCACCCGTCCGAAGTAGGTACGCCTTTCTACTTAACCTCTGTGACTAAGCAAAGAAAGCTCCCGCAAGGCACGCTATGGGCCATTGGAGGGGCCCGCCTTCCAAATGGCCCTTGATGTTAATTAAAATAAATAGAAATTATAGAAAAACAAGAAAAGGAAAAATAAAAATAAAAAATAAAATGAATAAATAAATAAAACCAGGGAACAGGGAAAGATCGAGTGAAAAGATTTAATTAAATAATTAATTTTAAATTAATTATAAATATACTTAACAAAATATAGATAAAAGAAGAGAAAAATAAAAAAGTTAAATCACTATATTCGAACCTCGTGGAATAGCGAACGTAGAAATAAAAATATAAAGGAAAAAAACAAAATTAGGAATATAGTGAGGGTGCAAGTGAATGATACTAGGAGGTCACTTGTTAGTGTGGAATAGCGAACGTGAAAATAAAAAAATAAATGAAAAAAGCGATTTCACCCATTTTTTCTTTTTCCTTTTCTTGTTTTTGTATAATTTCTATTTATTTTAATTAACATTAAGGGCCATTGGCAAGGCGGGCCCCGCCGATGGCCCATAACGTGCCTTGCGAGAGCTTTCTTTTGTTTTAGTCACAGAGGTTAAGTAGAAAGGCGTACCTATTTTGGACGGGTGCCATCATACCAGCACTAGTGCACAGGATCCCATCAGAACTCCGCAGTAAAGCGTGCTTGGGTGAGAGTAGTACTAGGAACGGTGATCTCCTGGGAAGTCCTCGTGTTGCACTCTCGCAATTTTTCATTTATTTTTTGATTTTTCACGTTCGCTATTCCACGCTGTTCGAACATAGTGATTTAACTTTTTTATTTTGTTTATTTTTTATCAATATTTTGTTACGTATATTTATAATTATTTTTTAATTAATTATTTAATTAAATCGTTTCGCTCTATCTTTCCCTTTTCATTCTTTGTTTGTTTATTCATTTTGTTGTTTTCTTTTTTCTTTTCATATTTTTCTATAATTTCTATTTTTTTAATTGACATCTCGGTATACTAGCCAGGAAGGCCACGCCGACGGCCCCTAGCGGGCCCCGCGAGATACCATCTTTGTTAGTCCTAGCGTTTAAGTAGGAAGGCAAATCAATCTTGGATGGGTGCGATCATATCAACACTAGTGCACCGGATCCCACAAGAGGACTTTTTTATTAAATATCTAGTCACAGATTAATCACTCATATATTTATTAGGGATACCATCTATTTTAATGTTTATTATTGTTAGTATTTTTTTGTGCTATTGTTCGTGAAGTAATTTCTTTTTTAATTTAATTTGATTAAATTTTAAATAATTAAATAAGTATATTCGAGTGAAATAAAAAGAGGGACGTTTGACTTGACAAACAAAAGAAACTTAACGAAATATAGAGCGAAATAGGGACCTTTTGCTCTAGCCCCGCGAGATACCATCTTTGTTAGTCCACTTTCGATATATCAACCTCAATTATGGCAAAAGCGAGATTCGAATATAGTGATTTAACTTTTTTATTTTGTTTATTTTTTATCAATATTTCGTTAAGTATATTTATTATTATTTTTTAATTAATTATTTAATTAAATCGTTTCGCTCTATCTTTCCTTTATCATTCCCAGGTATTGTTTGTCTGTTAATTTTGTTTTTTGTTTTTCTTTCTTTTTAATTGACATCTCGGGATACTAGCCAGGAAGGCCACGCCGACGGCCCCTAGCGAGCCCCGCGAGATACCATCTTTGTTAGTCCCAGCATTTAAGTAGGAAGGCAAATCAATCTTGGATGGGTGCGATCATACCAACACTAGTGCACCGGATCCCACAAGAGGACTTTTTTATTAAATATCTAGTCACAGATTAATCACTCATATATTTATTAGGGATACCATCTATTTTAATGTTTATTATTGTTAGTATTTTTTTGTGCTGGTATAATCATAAAACATAAGCAAAATAAAAAAGTTAAATCACTATATTCGGACCTCGTGGAATAGTGAACGTAAAAATTAAAATATAAAGGGAAAAAGTAAGGGTGCAACACGAGGACTTCCCATCCTAGTACTACTCTCGCCCAAGCTCGCTTAACTGTGGAGTTCTGTGGGATCCGGTGCACTAGTGTTGGTATGATCGCACCCATCCAAGATTGCTTTGCCTTCCTACTTAAACGTGGGACTAACAAAGAAGGTATCTCGCGGGGCCCGCTAGAGGCCGTCGGCGTGGCCTTCCTGGCTAGTATCCCGAGATGTTAATTAAAAAAATAAAAATTATAGAAAAATAAGAAAACAAAAAACAAAAAACAAAATCAATAAACAAACAAAGAATGAAAAGGGAAAGATAGAGCGAAACGATTTAATTAAATAATTAATTAAAAAATAATTATAAATATACGTAACGAAATATTGATAAAAAATAAACAAAATAAAAAAGTTAAATCACTATGTTCGAACAGTGTGGAATAGCGAACGTGAAAATCAAAAAATAAATGAAAAAAAGGGAGGGTGCAACACGAGGACTTCCCAGGAGGTCACCCATCCTAGTACTACTCTCGCCCAAGCACGCTTAATTGCGGAGTTCTGATAGGATCCGGTGCACTAGTGCTGGTATGATCGCACCCGTCTAAAGTAGGTACGCCTTTCTACTTAACCTCTGTGACTAAGCAAAAGAAAGCTCCCGCAAGACACGCTATGGGCCATCGGCGGGGCCCGCCTTACTAATAACCCTTGATGTTAATTAAAATAAATAGAAATTATAGAAAAATAAGAAAAAGAAAAATAAAAATAAAAAACAAAATGAATAAATAAATAAAACCAGGGAACATGGAAAGATCGAGTGAAAAGATTTAATTAAATAAATAATTATAAATTAATTATAAATATACTTAACGTAATATATATTAAAAGAAAAGCAAAATAAAAAAGTTAAATCACTATATTGGAACCTCGTGGAATAGCGAACGTAGAAATTAAAATATAACGTGAAAAAGTAAGGGTGCAACACGAGGACTTCCCATCCTAGTACTACTCTCGCCCAAGCTCGCTTAACTGTGGAGTTCTGTGGGATCCGGTGCACTAGTGTTGGTATGATCTCATCCATCCAAGATTGCTTTGCCTTCCTAGTGCACCAGATTAGGATTAAATAAATATATGTAACTAAATATAGATAAAAAAATAAATAAAATAAATGAAAATATGTGTTGAAGGAAGGCCTCGTGATGACCACTTTAACTGCGGGCCCTGCGAGATCCCCTGTGACTTATGATTTATATTTCCTAGTGTTACTAGAATAGTTAAAACCCGAGCGTACTTTGCGTATGTTATTATAAAAATATAGATTAAAAGAACTTGTTTACTGGATGCAATGGGTAGGCCCGGGGTATAAAATATTGATATACGTAACATGATGTGAACTTAAGTAGGATATGTAACGCTAAACACTAGTTGCACTCTCGCATTCTTTTAATGTTTAATAAGAAATTTTACACCTATCGTAATATATTATGGTGCACCGGATCCCCGATATCTATTTTGACTAGTGACAATGCCATTAAAAAATTAATTTGATGCAACACGAGGACTTCCCATTCTAGTACTACTCTCGCCCAAGCTCGCTTAACTGTGGAGTTTTGTGGGATGCGGTGCAACTTTACGGGCTATTTTGTTTTAGTCACAGAGGTTAAGAAGGTCCCATCCTACTGATCGGTGTATTCCACGCTGCAAATACGAGCCCATAGTAGTATAAGTCGGTGTATTCTTGTTTATGTGAACGTGTTGCACGCCCAGTCTGATGGGATAGCTTTCTTAAATTGTATATATCTATTAAAAAACCCATCCTTGCTTAAGTTCACAAGTGCACCTTCTTTGTCTAACCCCGTGAGATACCTTCTTTGTTAGTCCCAGCGTTAGAATTATATTAATCCATCAAAAACTCTCGCAAGGCACTAGTGTAGGGACTGGTTTAATTAATTATTTGTTATTGAGTATTATATCGCAAGGCCATTAAAATTCCTAATTGGCAATGTTTTTCTATAATTTCTATTGATAAATACTAATATATTTTTTATTTATAATTAATAATAAATATATGTAACTAAATATAGATAAAAAAATAAATAAAATAAATGAAAATACCACTAATAAAAATATTGATAGGGCTATATAGCTAATATATATTACCAAGTTTAACCTTTTGCTTAATTCATAGTAAGATCCGAGCATCCTAGTACTACTCTCGCCCAAGCACGCTTTATTTTCACTATTCCATCAAGGGCCAACTTTATAATGCGAGAGTGCAACATTTTTTTCTTTTCTTATTTTTCTATAATTTCTAATTTTTTAAATAGTTAAGGGATACTAGCGTTCTTCCTACGTAATTAATTATTTTCACGTTCGCTAGTACATGGAAGTTTGGCACGAATAGTACATGGAAGTTTTATCTATATTTCGTTAAGTATATTTATAATTAATTTATAATTAATTATTTAATTAAAACTTTTCACTCGATCTTTCCCTGTTCCCTGATTTTATTTATTTATTCATTTTGTTTTTTATTTTTATTTTTAGTTTTCTTGTTTTTCTATAAGTTTTATTTATTTTAATTAACATCAAGGGCTATTAGTAAGGCGGGCCCCGCCGATGGCCCATAGCGTGCCTTGCGGGAGCGTTCTTTTGCTTAGTCACAGAGGTTAAGTAGAAAGGCGTACCTACTTCGGACGGGTGCGATCATACCAGCACTAGTGCACCGGATCCCATCAGAACTCCGCAGTTAAGCGAGCTTGGGCGAGAGTCGTACTAGGATGGGAAGTCCTCATGTTGCACCCTTAACTATTTAATTAAATCTAGCACTAACAAAGAAGGTATCTCACGGGGCACGCTAGGGGCCGTCGGCGTGGCCTTCCTGGCTAGTATCCCGAGATGTCAATTAAAAAATTAGAAATTATAGAAAAATAAGGAAAGAAAAAAACAAAATTAATAAACGAAAAAAGAATGAAAATGGAAAGATAGAGTGAAACGACTTAATTAAATAATTAATTAAAAAATAATTATAAATATACGTAACAAAATATTGATAAAAAATAAGCAAAATAAAAAAGTTAAATCACTATATTCGAATCTCGCTTTTGCCATAATTGAGGTTGATATATCGAAAGTGGATTAACAAAGATGGTATCTCGCGGGGCTAGAGCAAAAGGTCCCTATTTCGCTCTATATTTCGTTAAGTTTCTTTTGTTTGTCTAGTCAAACGTCCCACTTTTTATTTCACTCGAATATACTTATTTTTGAAATAAAAAATAAACGAGGTTCGTGATTAACTTCTCATCCTAGTACTTACTTTTATAGTACTTAATACAAACCCATCGAGGTGATTAAGCGTAATTAATAAATTTCTACGTTCGCTTGGAGCGATTCTCATGGTGGGATCCACGTTCCCGAAGGTAGGGTAATTGTTTTTCTATAATTTCTTGTGTAAGGGTGCAAAACATGTATTTTAATTAACAAAGAATGACCTTTTCACGTTACGTATCCCGATGTAGCGATTAAGGGATACCAGCATTGGATAAATTTCAGCGTGCACGCCCAATATTTTCATCCTTGTTATTACTATTATAGTTAAATATTATAGCTTGGGCGAGGGTATCTCACTACAATTAGTAGGTAAAGTAGAACCAGCGATTATGCCTTTGTTAGTCCCAGCAAGTTTATGGCTAGTATCCCGAGATGTCAATATATGTTATACCATACAATTTTAGTGAGATGGTCCGCTTGGAAAGAAGGTTAGAACTCCACAGTTATAACACCACATATTTGTTATAGCCCTTGAGTTTAAGAAATTTTTTTTTAGTACACGAGAACTAGATATGATCGCATCCATCCAAGACAGCGTGGCCTTCCTACTTAAACGCTGGGACTAACAAAGAAGGTATCTCGCGGGGCCCGCTTGAGGCCGTCGGTGTGGCCTTCCTGGCTAGTATCCCGAGATGTTAGTTAAAAAAATAGAAATTATAGAAAAATAAGAAAAGGAAAAAGAAAAAAAAAACAAAATGAATAGACAAACAAAACCTGGGAATGAATAGGGAAAGATAGAGCGAAACGATTTAATTAAATAATTAATTAAAATTAATAATAAATATATGTAACTAAATATAGATAAAAATAAATAAAATAAAAAAGTTAAATCATTATGTTTGAACAGCGTGGAATAGCGAACGTGAAAATCAAACAATAAATGAAAAAAAGCAAGAGTGCAACACGAGGACTTCCCAAGAGGTCACCCATCCTAGTACTACTCTCGCCCAAGCTCGCTTAACTGTGGAGTTCTGTGGGATCCAGTGCACTAGTGTTGGTATGATCGCATCCATCCAAGATTGCTTTGCCTTCCTACTTAAACGCTGGGACTAACAAAGAAGGTATCTCACGGGGTCCGCTAGGGGCCGTCGGCGTGGCCTTCCTGGCTAGTATCCCGAGATGTCAATTAAAAAATTAGAAATTATAGAAAAACAAGAAAAGGAAAAAGAAAAATATGTTCATTCTTTGTTTGTTTATTCATTTTGTTTTTTTCTTTTAATCTGGAGGTAATCCGGTATACAAAGAGCGAAACGAAATATTAAGCAAAAGAAAGCTAGTAACAAGGGAAGGGCTCGTATTTGCACTACTAGTTTAAGTACTACTAGTTATAACTTGTTTTTCTACGTTTAACTTAGTAAGCCTCCATCTTTCCTTAGGGCACGTACTACAAGTGCAATAGCGTCCATAATTAAACGTTCCACGCTAGGGGCCCAGTCTGATACGAAATAACTAAATATAGATTTATATCCGTATCCGCTAGGGTTTAATTAAATACTTTTTTATTTTGTTTATTTTTTATCAATATTTTGTTACGTATATTTATTATTATTTTTTAATTAACCTGGTATTATTTATAATTAAAAATTCTTTGGCCCATATCTCAAAATATAATCTAAACGATCAAAAATAACTAGGATGTTAAAAATTAACGAAACAATATTAATTTCATGTCGTTTGTTAATAGTGATAAATACCAACACTAGTGCTTACCTTTCTATATCTCACCCAACCTTATATATTATCTTGTTAGTCCTTCCTAGCGGTTGGGTGAGATATCTTTTCACGTTTTTCAATCTTTTGTCCAAAATAGAAAGCTCGCTTTAATCGTTTCATTCTTTGTTTTAATTAATTTTTCTTTTTGTTGCACCCAATGTAAACACCGCTATTACTAATCTTCCCATACTACCGTGCACTAGTGTTCTGATGGGATTTAAATGACACTCCCTAGTATGGGAAGTCCAGGTATTAATTAAAAACCGCAAAAACATCTCGGGATAATAGCCAGGAAGGCCACGCCG
This sequence comes from Agave tequilana, assembly GCA_038442645.1. Lineage (NCBI taxonomy): Eukaryota > Viridiplantae > Streptophyta > Magnoliopsida > Asparagales > Asparagaceae > Agave > Agave tequilana. The sequence goes on along the minus strand of JAVJIF010004409.1, from coordinate 79,735 downwards.
ACGGCCCCTAGCGGGCCCCGTGAGATACCTTCTTTGTTAGTCCCAGCGTTTAAGTAGGAAGGCAAAGCAATCTTGGATGGATGCGATCATACCAACACTAGTGCACCGGATCCCACAGAACTCCACAGTTAAGCGAGCTTGGGCGAGAGTAGTACTAGGATGGGAAGTCCTCGTGTTGCACCCTTACTTTTTCACTTTATATTTTAATTTCTACGTTCGCTATTCCACGAGGTTCCAATATAGTGATTTAACTTTTTTATTTTGCTTTTCTTTTAATCTATATTTCGTTAAGTATATTTATAATTAATTTATAATTAATTATTTAATTAAATCCTTTCACTCGATCTTTCCCTATTCCCTGGTTTTATTTATTTATTCATTTTGTATTTTATTTTTCTTTTTCCTTTTCTTGTTTTTCTATAATTTCTATTTATTTTAGTTAACATCAAGGGCCATTTGGAAGGCGGGCCTCGCCGATGGCCCATAGCGTGCCTTGCGGGAGCTTTCTTTTGCTTAGTCACAGAGGTTAAGTAGAAAGACGTACCTACTTTGGACGGGTGCGATCATACCAGCACTAGTGCATCGGATCCCATTAGAACTCCGCAGTTAAGCGTGCTTGGGCGAGAGTAGTAGTAGGATGGGTGACCTCTTGGGAAGTCCTCTTGTTGCACTCTCGCATTTTTTCATTTATTTTTTGATTTTCACGTTCGCTATTTCACGCTGTTCGAACATAGTGATTTAACTTTTTTATTTTGTTTATTTTTTATCAATATTTCGTTACGTATATTTATTATTATTTTTTAATTAATTATTTAATTAAAAAATTTCGCTCTATCTTTCCCTTATCATTCTTTGTTTGTTTATTAATTTTGTTTTTTTTCTTTTTTCTTTCCTTATTTTTCTATAATTTCTAATTTTTTAATTGACATCTCGGGATACTAGCCAGGAAGGCCTCGGGATACTTGCTAGGAAGGCCACGCCGACGGCCTCTAGCGTGCACCCTTACTTTTTCACTTTATATTTTAATTTCTACGTTCGCTATTCCACAAGGTTCCAATATAGTGATTTAACTTTTTTATTTTGCTTTTCTTTTAATCTATATTTCGTGATGGGTGCACAGGATTTAACTTTTTTCACCCGTCCAAAATCTTTTCATCTGTGCCTTCCCTATCCTAGTAATTATTGATACAAAATAAAAATGTTTCTCACGAGATAATTAACATCAAGAAAAGGAAAAAGAATTAACCCGAATTAAAAAACGCTTGACGGAGGCTGAACTGGGAAATAAAAGATGGTATGATCGCACTCAGTCACGAATTCAGGTAACATCAATTTAGTCCTGTTTTCAACCACGAACACCCCTATGTCAGTTACAAGAGATCATTAGAAGCTGCTCGTTCACCGGGCATAGTTGAGGCTGAGAACGAATTCGTGACTGAGTTAGTCGACTGCTTTTATGAGGGCTTAAAGTGTTTCATTGCTTTGGTCTTGAAGGGCTCGACTACCTCATTTTCTGCTTTAAAGGTGGTCCTCTCTTGAAGTATTGACAGCGTCTGAGACTTTGGAGGGAATAACCTGGCGGCCACATTGGAGCTTCTGGAGGACAGACTCGAGAGGGATGTGGACGAATGACGTCATTTTAGCCATTCAGATCTGGAGTTTTTAGTTAACGAAGAGCTTGCGCACCTTACTGCTCAAATGGATGAAGCTCATCTCGCCGCTCAAGAATTAACCTCTGCTCAACATGCGTACACCGAATACTGTGGCTCCATAGCCAAAAATAAAGAAAACCTTAGAAAAATATAGATTAAAAGATATTATTTACTGGATGCATTGGGTAGGCCCGGGGTATAAATATTGATATACGTAACGTGATGTGAACTTAAGTAGAAAGGCGTACCTACTTCGGACAGGTGCGATCATACCAGCACTAGTGCACCGGATCCCATCAGAACTCCGCAAAGGTTCGCGAATAATTCTGAATAATTTAAACTTGCTCAAGGGTTAAGTATAAAGAAATCACTATGTTACTAGCGAGGGTGCAACGTGGATATATTAAGTTATCTCACCGATATATGCTATGGAACTTAGTCGGGCCCCGCGAGATACCTTCTTTGTTAGTCCCAGCGTTTAAGTAGGAAGGCAAAGTAATCTTGGATGGGTGCGATCATACCAACACTAGTGCACCGAATCCCACAGAACTCCACAGTTAAGCGAGCTTGCGCGAGAGTAGTACTAGGATGGGAAGTCCTCGTGTTGCACCCTTACTTTTTCCCTTTATATTTTAATTTTTACGTTCGCTATTCCACGAGGTTCGAATATAGTGATTTAACTTTTTTATTTTGCTTATTTTTTATGATTATACTGTTGGCCCAAAGGCCTTCCACTCTAGTTTTGATGATGATTAATTCATGTAGTTATATGTACTAATAATCTTGTGATTTTAGTTACAGATCATTAATCAAGATATTAGTTGGTGAAAGCTTCAACAAGATGGTTTGGAAGCATTCACATGGTGATTCAAGAGCCTAAGCATTAAAGATGATATCTAGCACTCATTGGAGTCAAGCTTGGTGAATCCCGTTTTGGATCGAGCCGACTTGGAGATTGCGCTCTACAAGAAGACTTGGAGATTGCGCTCTACAAGAAGACTTAGGTATCCATATGTTTAGTTTGTGTTTAGATCCCAAATTGTAAAGATTAGTATAGTATGATAAGCTCAAGTTCACAACACACACGTTTCATGTTTTGAATATTGGTTTTTGGTTTTTGGTTTAACCGATCTTGGTTTACATGAATAGAGTTTATATCAAAACAAGTTTACATGGTTTAATGTATATTAGATTTGTTCTATATACATGTATGCTTCAACTATTTAAAGAAACTTAGTTTGATATTCTATTTCATGTGTTTTATGTTTTGGTCAAAACATATATTTGGTATTAATGACAAAAACTATGATATGTATATGTTTCATGTATATTGGATTTCTATCCATATGCATCATGCTTCAAAAGTGTTTAAATATCATGTTTTTGTATTTGGATGAGTTTTAGACAAAATGTATTTTCTATTCAAGAATCCAAGTTTTAGAAAATATAAGGTTTGGTTTTTGGTAAAAATGAAAAGACACAAAAATAGTTTTAATTGCTTGATATTTGAGTCAAAACTTTTATCACATGTTTATATATCAATGCAAATTGACATAACTATTTTTGGGGATTTTTACAAGACTTAAACAGATTTATGGAAATATTTTTACCACAGTTTTTCTGACCTGTCTGGTGTCTGCCAGGCTGGGTCGGTCGACCGGACGGTCGACCGTACCAAGTAGACGGTCGACCGTATGGGTCGACCGACGTGCACAGAAACGTGCACGCTGGCTACACCTGTGGCCGGTCGACCGAGCGGTCGACCGACTGAGAGCAGATTGCTCTCTGTTTGTTTGGGTCGACCGGGCGGTCGACCGGTAGTGCCAACGGGTCAAAATATGACCGTTGGGCGGTCGACCGACAGGGCAATTCTAGCAAAATCTGCTGTCAACGGCTAGTTTCCAGATTTGCCTATATATACCCCATTTGAAAGAGTTTTTCTCTAAGAATTTTTGGGCTAATATTTTCATTCTCTCTGGTGTTTTTGCTGCAATAAAAATAGGTTTTTGGATTCAAATTGAACAATCTTTTTGGTGTTTTTGTTAGGGTTTGAAAGACCAAAGAAAAGGGATTTTGGGAAAAGCTTTTGTTTGAACTTAACCATCTTGATTTCTATTATTTCCCAAAGTTTTTCTTTGAGTTGCTAGTTTCAAATCCCTTGGTGTTCTCCACACTTGAGCTATAATCTACTATCTTTTCTATAGGATTTTTGTGGGAGAAAAAGAGATTGTTTGTGGTTGTTGTTTTAACCATTAAGTTGTAAACCTTATCTTTGTTTGGCTTTGTGCTAATCCCTCAAGGTGTGAGGTGATTGTTGGTGGCTTGGTGCCTTTGCCTCAAGTGGAGGTTGTGGTTGTACTCCTGTGGAGTGGGTACTTCTTGTAAGGGTCCTTGGTGGACGAGCTAGTGGAAATCCTTCGTGTGTCGAAGGCGGGGATGTAGAGCTGGGTGCTCGAACCTCGAGAACATATCTTGGTGTTTGCGTTTGATCTATTGGCTCTCTCTATATCTCTCTTTTTACTTTGTGCCTTGCATCCATTCATTTGTGCATTCATATTTATATGCTTGGTTGTGTGTGCATCATTTGTTGATCACACTTGAGTGTATTGCATTAAGTTTTTAAATTCCGCATTTAGTTCCATTGATTAGCATCATCACCTATTCACCCCCCTCTAGGTGATTTCAATTGGTATCAGAGCTAGTGCTCCTGATATTTAGGTTTAACCACCTAGGAGTGAGATCTTGGTTTGCTAATCTTCATTTGCATTGTCATTTGCACACATATTAGTTTGCACTCATGGATAGCCCTCCTATGTTTAATTTTGCTAGACATGATATTTGGATAGCCAAGATGAGTAGTCATTTAAAAAGCCTAGGACATCTAGCTTATCAAGCCTCTACACAAGAATCCTTCCCAAATAGTAGCAAGCATAAAAAGGCCAATGCATTAGCACTTAGGGCACTTAGAGCATCTCTCAATGAAAATCTTCTACATGTTTTTGATCGATATGATTCGGCTTTTGCAGTTTGGAGCATGTTGTCATCTCCCGAGCTTCCAAAGATTATCAACAAAATAAGGAGATCTAGGAGAGACATATCCGAAGAACCTTGCTTTATGGTCCATGGGAATGACTCCCATGAGGTACAATCGGACTCTCAAATAGATGATAGCTCCAATTCTTTTTGCTATAGTTGTGGTGAGGTTCAAACTTTAAATGTTGAACTTGCCTCTAAGCTTGAAAAATTCTTAGAAAAACATGATCTTTTGAAAAAGAAACATTTTGATGTAAAAGAAGAATTGAAAGATTTATGCTCTACTTTTGAAACTGTTTTGCAAGAGAAATGAGAGATTGCTAGTGAACGTTACTCACTAAAATCTCAACTTGAACTTGCCCTTAAAGAAATTGAGGTTTTGAAAAATAGAAATGATTGTGATGATACTTTGAAAAACAATAAGGTTTTATCTTCAAAATTAGATCTTGTTCTAAAAGAAAACGTTGCTTTGAAAAATGAAATTGATTTCATTTCAAAAGAATTGGATTTGGTTTTGAACAAAAATAAATCTTTGAAAAATAATATTGATTTTCATGTTTGCCATGCTAACATAGCCACTACCTCTTCCACACCTATTGCATGCTCCACTTTATCTTCTAGCATTGAAAATGATATAAATGATTTGAAGAGAAGTGTTGATTGTTTGGGCTCCACTTTGAGCCATTGTGCCATGAACCACACTCGTTTGGAATCCTTGGTTCGCAGGAAACAAGTTCCAACTTTGCATGCACACCCAACACGGCATACACATGCCCATCACGGACACAATCATAACATGTATGCTCATGTGTACACTTGTACACATTGTGGTCGAAAAGGCCATCTTGCTAGATTTTGCTATAATCGTTTACATGTTGAAAATTTAGCAACTAATCTTGTTTGGGTTAGGAGAGATACTAACCCCCGTGGACCCACAAGGAAATGGGTACCAAGATCCACCTCTTTGATGTTTGATGTAGGTGGAGGCTCTCGCATCACGTGAGAGTTTTGGTGCCTTGAGGTGGATGCGTTCTAAGCTTAAATGAGAACCATTTGGATGCTTCACTCTCAAGGAAATTTGGTGGGAGGACCACCGTGGTTTGGAGAACTAGAGATGCACCTTCATCGGTTTTGGTATCATTCTCTAACTCCCATTTTTGTTAGATCATTCATTTATAGCATGTTTTATAGTTTCATGATTAATATGATAATTACCATGTTTATTAGAATTATGCTTTACATGATTAGTTCTTGAGACACCCATGTTTGATATGAACCCATATTTTGTGTTCTCCTTATGTTTTAGCTATCATGTTAATCATAGCTCTAATGCACATGTCTTTATCATAATGATCATGTGGATTTTTGTGATTGATTTTAATACTCCATGTTTTGATTATCATGATTGTATTTTTCATGTTGATATTTGACTTGTTTTATGCTTCATGTGTTGACTACTTGATTGAATGATCGTTTTCATTAAGACTAGAACCTATATTTATACAACTAGTGAGCTACAAATATATCTTCATAATGTTTGTGCTTAAAAGCTCATTTGTATTCATTAGATGTACTTGTATAGTCTAGTTTTGATGATTCATGCATTTGACTTGTATTCACCATTCTACATATTTTGGTTGACTTCATGTATATGTCCATCTTGTCCAAACTATTAGCTATACACATACATTCTTGAGCCACGTGCCTTCATGCATATTATTTTGTGGACTCATCATGTTTGGGATATGTATGTATACCTTAGTTTGTACATGACATACATATGCCTTGAAGTTTAAATCATTGTGATGATTTCCATGTTTGATTGTGATTCTCATGATTTATGATGATTTCAATTAATTTCATGATTCACTTATGTTTCATATTTTGATGATTTCTATATTGAGCTTGATTGTCCATTTTCATGATGATATGTTTCTCACAACACTTGTACACTCAACTTACTTGATGTTTTCCCATGATTTAATTTTCAAATTGGTATCATGATTTAGTTTTCATGAGTACATATGTTGATTGGGATTATTCGCTAACACTTGTATTCAACCAAGAGAGCCAACGCGGCACCTCAACCCTTATTTACGGGGAATCTAGAGGAGTTAGTCCAGAGCCCTTCACGGGGAATTCGGCTACACTTTGGTGTTATACATAGTGATTAGTGTAATAGCCATATGGATTGTTTTTGAGTGTTTTTGTTGATCATGTGATTTTCCTGTTTCATGAAAGATCTTGTTTATTCCCTTTCTTGAAGGATTTCATACTAGTTTTCAAAAACTTTCATAAACTAGTTCGTATTCTTCAATTTGGTAGAGATTTTCAAACTAACTATATTTCTAAATCTATTTTTGAAAACCCCTACCATCTATGGGCGGTTGGATGGGAGATCATGCTCATGTATGCTTTATAGTGAAAATCATTTTAAACTTGATCATGAAATGGGTGGTAGATGATATGAGTCATACACTTGATCTTATTGTTGTTTCAATTGGTATCATTGAATTCTTTCAATTGGTATCAATCTTGACATCCTTTTGTATACTCATATATGTTTTGTTTTATATATGTATGCTTACACTTCATATAGTATCAATTTCAATTAATATCTATTTCTTACATACATATATAGATGATTTATTTGTGCTTATTATATCCCTATATCTTGAAGCACAAATTTTGGTTATGTTAAGCTTGAGATTTTCAATTGGTATCCGTAAACAAGCTTTATCATAATTTTAAGATTGCTAAGCTTGAATTTTTAATGAATATCATGTCTCAATTGATTTAATTTTCAATTGGTATCTTATTTCAAGCCTATGCATATTTTCCTTTGGTATTTCATAAAGGGGGAGAAAACTCATATTTTATATTTCAATTGGTATTTGGTTTACCATTATCTTTGTTTCCCACTCCCTAACTTTATGATATTAAAGTAATTGGTATCATATGCTTATAATGAAAAATATCTTCTTTTGGTATCAAGATGCTGTTTGTTTCCTTAAATTTGGTATCATTTTTTATTGGTATCAAGTTTATATTACATGTTTTCATTTTGATATAAAATGTTATTTTGTTTCAATGCCCTGTATAATTTTGGTATTGGCATTCCTAAATTGTTGTTATTTTTAATTGGTATCATATTGACCTTGATTTTTACCCCTTGGAAGAATTTATTGCTTCTTTGTTTTGAACATTTAGGGGGAGAAGAATTTGTTTTCATTATGTTTGTTTTTACCCCTTTGTTGATGATTGACAAAAAGGGGGAGAAGAATTTGTAGTTTATATGCATGGTTGATTTATGCATATGTTTTAGTTGGTTTTCATTGGTAATAATAAGTTGGTTTCAATATTATTGTTTTATTGGTATTATTGTTTTATTGGTATCAAGAACATGTTTCATTGTTTTATGTTTTATTTTAATTTGGTATCCAGAGCATGTTCATATGTGTTTTATGCATGTTGATGCATACATATTTATGAACATTCATTGTATATCCTTATGTTTTTTTTGTGACGTATGAGTTAAGGGGGAGCTTCTTTGAAGCTTAACTTTAATCCATGCATATATAACTCCATGAGTTTTGTCATCATCAAAAAGGGGGAGATTGTTGGCCCAAAGGCCTTCCACTCTAGTTTTGATGATGATTAACTCATGTAGTTATATGTACTAATAATCTTGTGATTTTAGTTACAGATCATTAATCAAGATATTAGTTGGTGAAAGCTTCAACAAGATGGTTTGGAAGCATTCACATGGTGATTCAAGAGCCTAAGCATTAAAGATGATATCTAGCACTCATTGGAGTCAAGCTTGGTGAATCCCGTTTTGGATCGAGCCGACTTGGAGATTGCGCTCTACAAGAAGACTTGGAGATTGCGCTCTACAAGAAGACTTAGGTATCCATATGTTTAGTTTGTGTTTAGATCCCAAATTGTAAAGATTAGTATAGTATGATAAGCTCAAGTTCACAACACACAAGTTTCATGTTTTGAATATTGGTTTTCGGTTTTTGGTTTAACCGATCTTGGTTTACATGAATAGAGTTTATATCAAAACAAGTTTACATGGTTTAATGTATATTAGATTTGTTCTATATACATGTATGCTTCAACTATTTAAAGAAACTTAGTTTGATATTCTATTTCATGTGTTTTATGTTTTGGTCAAAACATATATTTGGTATTAATGACAAAAACTATGATATGTATATGTTTCATGTATATTGGATTTCTATCCATATGCATCATGCTTCAAAAGTGTTTAAATATCATGTTTTTGTATTTGGATGAGTATTAGACAAAATATATTTTCTATTCAAAAATCCAAGTTTCTCTAACAATCTTTTTTATTTTGCTTTTTTTTATCTATATTGACTTAAGTATATTTATAATTAATTTATAATTAATTATTTAATTAAATCTTTTCACTCGATCTTTCCCTGTTCCCTGATTTTATTTATTTATTCACTTTGTTTTTTATTTTTATTTTTATTTTTCTTGTCTTTCTATAATTTCTATTTATTTTAATTAACATCAAGGGCTATTAGGAAGGCAGGCCCCGCCGATGGCCCATAGCGTGCATTGCGGGAGCTTTCTTTTACTTAGTCACAGAGGTTAAGTAGAAAGGCGTACCTACTTCGATCGGGTGCGATCATACCAGCACTAGTGCACCTGATCCCATCAGAACTCCGCAGTTAAGCGTGCTTGGGCTAGAAAAGTACTAGGATGGGTGACCTCCTGAGAAGTCCTCGTGTTGCACCCTCGCTTTTTTTCATTTATTTTTTGATTTTCACGTTCGCTATTCCATGCTGTTCGAACATAGTGATTTAACTTTTTTATTTTGTTTATTTTTTATCAATATTTCGTTACGTATATTTATTATTATTTTTTAATTAATTATTTAATTAAATCATTTCTCTCTATCTTTCCCTGTTCATTCTTTGTTTGTTTATTGATTTTGTTGTTTTCTTTTTTCTTTTCTTATTTTTCTATAATTTCTATTTTTTTAATTGACATCTCGGTATACTAGCCAGGAAGGCCACACCGACGGCCCCTAGCGGGCCCCGCGAGATACCATCTTTGTTAGTCCCGGCGTTTAAGTAGGAACCAGTCTGATGGGATAGCTTTCTTAAATTGTATATACCTATTAAAAAACCTTCCTGGCTTTAATCGTTTCACGGGTGCGATCACATAACTAGTATTTCTATTTTATTATTTCATTCTTTGTTTGTCTATGGATGGGAAGTCCTCGTGTTGGACCCTCGCTATTCCACGCTGTTCGAACTTAGTGATTTAACTTTTTTATTTTGTTTATTTTTTATCAATATTTTGTTACGAATATTTTTAATTATTTTTTAATTAATTATTTAATTAAATCGTTTCGCTCTATCTTTCCCTTTTCATTCTTTGTTTGTTTATTAATTTTGTTTTTTCTTTTTTCTTTCCTTATTTTTCGATAATTTCTATTTTTTTAATTGACATCTCGGTATACTAGCTAGGAAGGCCACGCCAACGGCCCCTAGCGGGCCCCGCGAGATACCTTCTTTGTTAGTCTCAGCGTTTAAGTAGGAAGGCAAAGCAATCTTGGATGGGTGCGATCATACCAACACTAGTGCACCGAATCCCACAAAACTCCACAGTTAAGCGAGATTGGGCGAGAGTCGTACTAGGATAGGGAAGTCCTCGTGTTGCACCCTTACTTTTTCCCTTCATATTTTAATTTCTACGTTCGCTATTCCACGAGGATCGAATATAGTGATTTAACTTTTTTATTATTTTTTTATCTATATTTCGTTAAGTATATTTATAATTAAATTATAATTAATTATTTAATTAAATCTTTTCACTTGATCTTTCCCTGTTCCCTGGTTTTATTTATTTATTCATTTTGTTTTTATTTTTCTTTTTCCTTCTCTTGTTTTTGTATAATTTCTATTTATTTTAATTAACATCAAGGGCCATTAGGAAGGCGGGCCCCGCCGATTGCCCATAGCGTGCCTTGCGAGAGCTTTCTTTTGTTTTAGTCACAGAGGTTAAGTAGAAAGGCGTACCTATTTTGGACGGGTGCGATCATACCAGCACTAGTGCACATGATCCCATTAGAACTCCGCAGTAAAGCGTGCTTGGGCGAGAGTAGTACTAGGATGGGTGACCTCCTGGGAAGTCTTTCGTGTTGCACCCGCGCTTTTTTTAATCGTTTCGCTCTTTCATTCCTTGTTCATTCTTTGTTTGTTTATTCTTTTTGTTTTTGTTTTTCTTGTTCCTTTTCTTATTTTTCTATAATTTCTATTTTTTTAATTGACATCTCGGAATACTAGCCAGGAAGGCCACGTCGATGGCCCCTAGCGGGTCTCGCGAGGTCCCTTTTTTGTTAGTCCCAGCATTTTTTTTCATTTATTTTTTTTATTTCCTTATTCGCTATTCCACGCGGTGCGAACATAATGATTTAACTTTTTATTTTATTTATTTTTATCTATATTTAGTTACATATATTTATTATTAATTTTAGTTAATTATTTAATTAAATCGTTTCGCTCTATCTTTCCCTGTTCATTCCCAGGTTTTGTTTGTCTATTCATTTTGTTTTTTTTTCTTTTTGCTTTTCTTATTTTTCTATAATTTCTATTTTTTTAATTAACATCTCAGGATACTAGCCAGGAAGGCCCCGTAGATGGCCCCTAGCGGGCATCGTGAGAGCCCTTCCTTATTTTAGTCCCAACGTTTAAGTGGGAAGGCGAAGCAACCTTGAATTGGTGCGATCATACCAGCACTAGTGCACTGGATCCCATCAGAACTCCGCAGTTAAGCGTGCTTGGGCGAGAGTAGTACTATAGGATGGGTGACCTCCTGGGAAGTCCTCGTGTTGCACCCTCGCTTTTTTCGTTTATTTTTTGTATTTTTTGAATTTCACGTTCGCTGTTCCCCGCTGTTCGAACATAGTGATTTAACTTTTTTAGTTTGTTTATTTTTTATCAATATTTCGTTACGTATATTTATAATTATTTTTTAATTAATTATTTAATTAAATCGTTTCGCTCTATCTTTCCTTGTTCATTCTTTGTTTGTTTATTCATTTTGTTTTTTTGTTTTTTCTTTTCTTATTTTTCTATAATTTCTATTTTTTTAATTAACAACTCGCGATACTAGCCAGGAAGGCCACGCCGACGGCCTCTAGCGGGCCCCGCGAGATGCCTTCTTTGTTAGTCCCAGCGTTTAAGTAGGAAGGCAAAGCAATCTTGGATGGGTGCGATCATACCAACACTAGTGCACCGGATCCCACAGAACTTCACAGTTAAGCGAGCTTGGGCGAGAGTAGTACTAGGATGGGAAGTCCTCGCGTTGCACCCTTACTTTTTCCCTTTATATTTTAATTTCTACGTTCGCTATTCCACGAGGTTCGAATACAGTGATTTAACTTTTTTATTTTTCTCTTCTTTTATTTATATTTCGTTAAGTATATTTATAATTAATTATTTAATTAAATCTTTTCACTCGATCTTTCCCTGTTCCCTGGTTTTATTTATTTATTCACTTTGTTTTTTATTTTTCTTTTTCCTTTTCTTGTTTTTCTATAATTTCTATTTATTTTAATTAACATCAAGGGCCATTTGGAAGGCGGGCCCCACCGATGGATCATAGCGTGCCTTGCGGGAGCTTTCTTTTGCTTAGTCACAGAGGTTAAGTAGAAAGCCGTACCTACTTCTGATGGGTGCGATCATACCAGCACTAGTGCACCGGATCCCATCAGAACTCCGCAGTTAAGCGTGTTTTGGCGAGAGTAGTACTAGGATGGGTGACCTCCTGGTAAGTCCTCGTGTTGCACCCTCGCTTTTTTTCATTTATTTTTTGATTTTCACGTTCGCTATTCCACGCTGTTCGAACATAGTGATTTAACTTTTTTATTTTGTTTATTTTTTATCAATATTTCGTTACGTATATTTATAATTATTTTTTAATTAATTATTTAATTAAATCGTTTCGCTCTATCTTTCCCTGTTCATTCTTTGTTTGTTTATTCATTTTGTTGTTTTCTTTTTTCTTTTCTTATTTTTCTATAATTTCTATTTTTTTAATTGACATCTCGGTATACTAGCCAGGAAGGCCACGCCGACGGCCCCTAGCGGGCCCCGCGAGATACCATCTTTGTGAGTCCCAGCGTTTAAGTAGGAACCAGTCTGATGGGATAGCTTTCTTAAATTGTATATACCTATTAAAAAACCTTCCTGGCTTTAATCGTTTCACGGGTGCGATCACATAGCTAGTATTTCTATTTTATTATTTCATTCTTTGTTTGTCTATGGATGGGAAGTCCTCGTGTTGCACTCTTGCTTTTTTCATTTATTTTTTGATTTTCACGATCGCTATTCCACGCTGTTCGAACATAATGATTTAACTTTTTTATTTTATTTATTTTTATCTATATTTAGTTACATATATTTATTATTAATTTTAATTAATTATTTAATTAAATCGTTTCGCTCTATCTTTCCCTGTTCATTCCCAGGTTTTGTTTGTCTATTCATTTTGTTTTTTTTTCGTTTTCCTTTTCTTCTTTTTCTATAATTTCTATTTTTTTAATTAACATCTCGGGATACTAGCCAGGAAGGCCCCGCATATGGCCCCTAGCGGGCATCGTGAGAGCCCTTCCTTATTTTAGTCCCAGCGTTTAAGTGGGAAGGCGAAGCAACCTTGAATTGGTGCGATCATACCAGCACTAGTGTACTGGATCCCATCAGAACTCCGCAGTTAAGCGTGCTTGGGCGAGAGTAGTACTATAGCATGGGTGACCTCCTGGGAAGTCCTCGTGTTGCACCCTCGCTTTTTTTCGATTATTTTTTGTATTTTTTGAATTTCACGTTCGCTATTCCTCGCTGTTCGAACATAGTGATTTAACTGTTTTATTTTGTTTATTTTTTATTAATATTTCGTTACGTATATTTATAATTATTTTTTAATTAATTATTTAATTAAATCGTTTCGCTCTATCTTTCCCTTTTCATTCTTTGTTTGTTTATTAATTTTATTTTTTCCTTTTTTCTTTACTTATTTTTCTATAATTTCTATTTTTTAATTGACATCTCGGGATACTAGCCAGGAAGGCCACGCCGACGGCCCTTAGCAGTGTTGGAACCTGACAAGTTCAAGATGTTGAAGCCTCTCAAATTGCAAGATTTTGATGATGGACGAACACTTCTACCTCATGATGATTGCTTTACCTCAGATGAAGATTATTGAAGCTTATGGGTGATTTTGGGAAGTTATTGTGTAACTTAGAAAAATATGAAAAGCCTTGATAACTTTCACAAAAATCCTTTCCTAGTCGACTAACAGATACCCTAGCCGACTAACCCAGTTTCCAAGTCGACTAATATCAGATACAAAAATTATCCAACTCTCTGTTTCTTTCTGAAACAAAGATTAGTCGACTACTCCTTTTATCAAGTCGACTAATACACTTTATAAGTCGACCAATAGTTAGTTATAGTCGACTATTTTCAGTTATCCAGAAACCTTTGTTTCCAACAGACACTTCCCTAGTCTACTAACAGTCATACCTAGTCGACTAATAGTTGAATTTTTGCCTAGCCTAGTCGACTAATCCAGTATCCTAGTCGACTATAGGCAGTTTCTGACTGTTGGACAGTTTCTCTTATCTGATTCATTTGGCAACGTTTTCCAACGTTTAAAATGTCTGAATTGGTCCCATAACTACCCTAACTGACCTTAGTGTTCAGCTATAAATAGGGAAGTTATTCCAAAGGCCATTTACCAATTCATTCCATCAGATTTCCAAAGACAAATTTCCAGAAACCTGAAAACTGAAATCTCCAACTTCTGTTCTTCACCAAAAGCCATTTCCCTTAGTTAAGAATTCTGAAGTTAAACTTTCCTATACTGAACCTTGTCTACTACACATTCTGTATCAAGGCTATAGGAAATTATTGTATTCATTTCAAAGAAGATTTTGTACAAGGCGTCTTCTTGGGTGTAGAAGATTGTACAAGGCGTGTTCTCTTGGTGGAAGAGGAGTTGTGCACATTTGGCAAAGGGTGTTTGCCAAGTGGTGTACAAGGCATTTGTTGTGGGTGTACACAAGTAAAGAAAGGGAAAATCTCAAGCATTTGCTTGGGGACTGGATGTAGGTCACAAGGACCGAACCAGGATAACTCTCCGCTGTTTGCGTTTGTATTTTCTGTGGTTATCTCTTTTGATTATTTAATTTCCTTCAAGTAGATTGGTTAATATTTTATAAACACTATTCACCCCCCCTCTAGTGTTGTTTTGCTTTGTATATAGATCCTACATTTGGTATCAGAGCAGGTTTTCAAGGCAACAACCATACAAGGATGGCAACGGATTTCCAATCATCCCAATTCAAAGAAGGGCATTCTACAAAACGTCCACCGCTCTTTGACAGTACCAATTACAATTACTGGAAGTGTAGAATGAAGATCTACTTGCAGTCGATCAACTACGATCTTTGGAACATCGTAGAAGCCGAGTACACCAAGCCTACAACCAACTACGACGCTTGGAGTGAAGAACAAAAGAAGAATGAAAATCTGGATGCCAAGGCGATGAACGCTCTATTTTATGCCTTAACCAAAGAAGAGTTCAACCGTGTGTCTACATCAACCTCTGCACATCAAATATGGCATACACTTGAGGTAACACACGAAGGTACGAACAAAGTTAAGGAATCTAAAATTTCTGTTCTTGTACACAGATTTGAATTGTTCAAGATGAAGGAGAACGAAAGCATATCCGAAATGGTTACAAGGTTCACCGACATCACCAACACTCTTGCATCCCTTGGAAAGGACTACACTCAAGTTGAACGAGTCCGTAAGATCCTTCGAGCACTCACACCGGAATGGGAGAAGAAGACAACCGCCATTGAAGAGGCGAACGATCTCTCAACTATGACATTAGAAAACCTAATCGGTAATCTAATGGCATATGAAGTGCAAATAGAAGAAAGAAAGAAGGACGAACAACAACATCAATCCAAGAAGAAAGTTCTTGCCTTCCATGCAACTTCAGATACGGACAATTCGGATGAAGATGAAGAAGAAATGGCCATGCTTTCAAGAAAGTTCAAAAGGTTCTTAAAACAAGGTAAGTATAATAAGAATAAAGATACTAACGATATTCCTACTTGTTTTAAGTGTAACAAACCAGGCCACATGAAGAAGGATTGTCCATTGATGAAATCAAAAGGACACTTCAAGACTTTCAACAAGTCCAACAAGTTCAACAAGTTCAACAAGAAGAAGAAGGCCTTTCAAGCAACATGGGATGATAGCGACTCATCTTCCTCGGACGAAGAAGAAGCAACGGAAACCGCCAATATTTGCTTCATGGCCCAAGAAGATGAGGTACAAGATTATGATGATCTATTAGAAGCCTTTAATGAACTTTATAATAATTTCAAAATTGAAAAGATTAGAAATAAAGTTTTAATAAAGGAAAATGAAAAACTTATTAATGATAATTCAATTCTTGTTTCTCAAACATCATCTTTTAGTTCTCAAAAAGAAGATTTTGAAAAAGTTATTGTATCTTTAAAAAGAGACAATGAAGTTTTCTTAAAAGAGAATGCTTTACTTAAAAAGGAAACTTTTTCTTTAAATTCTAGAATTAATGTTTTAGATAAAGATATGATAAGTTTCAAAGTTAAGTATGAAGATCTTTTGAAAAATGTAAATAAATTTAATAAAGGAAAGGAGAATTTAAATATGTTATTATCTTCTCAAAAGATGTCTAACAATCATTTTGGTCTTGGTTTTTCAAAAGATAAGATGTATAAACCTATTCATGTTGGTATTGGATTTTCAAAAACCAATTTTGTAAAATCTACACATGTTCATAATTCATACAATTCTTTTGTAAAAAGAAATGATATTTCAAAAAGAAGTAGATGCAAATATATATGGGTTCCTAAAAATCTAAATAATGTTGATAAGAATGTCTATATTGCATCTTTTATACATTATGTGTGTAATTCTAAGAATTATGTTTATACTAACAAATGGAAACCAAATTCCAATTGGATTTGGGTTCCTAGAGGCTAACCTTTTTCGGACCCTATCATGATGGGTACCATATATATTGTTTTATCTTATAGGTACCTAACAAAGAAAAGTGGATACTTGATAGTGGGTGTTCCAAACACATGACCGGACATATGCAACTATTGTCTTCCGTTCAAATCAAAAAGGGAGGTACAGTGATCTTTGGAGACAATAACAAAGGAAAATTTATTGGAACCGGCATAGTTGGTAATCTTTCAAAACCTCTTATTGAAAATGTTCTTTTGGTAAGTGGTTTAAAACACAATCTATTAAGTATTAGTCAATTATGTGATAAGGGTTATAAAATTGTGTTTGAAAAAGATGTTTGTCTTATTTATGATGCTAATATGAAAGATATTTTATTTAAAGGTTTTCGAAACAATAACATTTATGAATTATCAATAACATGCATGTCATCAAATGATAATTTATGTCTACTTGCTTCAAATAATGATTATTTTTTATGGCATAAAAGATTTGGTCATTTGAATATGAAAACTATTTCTAAGATTTCTAAATTTGACTTAGTTAAAGGTCTTCCAAAAATTGCTTTTAAAAAGGATTATTTTTGTGATTCTTGTCAATTAGGAAAACAAGTTAAATCATCTTTTAAATCAAAAGATTTGGTTTCTACAAATAGACCTTTAGAATTATTGCATTTGGATTTATTTGGTCCTACTCGTGTTTCTTCATTAAACAAGAGTAGATATGTTTTTGTCATTGTTGATGATTACTCACGTTTTACATGGGTAATTTTTCTTAAAAATAAAAATGACACTTTTGATGAATTTGTAAGTTTTTGTAAAAGAATTCAAAATCAAAAGTCTCTAAACATAGTCACTATTCGAAGTGATCATGGAGGAGAATTTGAGAATGAATCTTTTTCAAATTTCTGTAATAAGTATGGTATTACACATAATTTTGCATTTCCTAGAGCATCTCCTCAAAATGGTGTTGTAGAGAGAAAGAATAGGACTTTGCAAGAATGTGCTAGAACTATGCTTATGGATAGTAACTTACCAAAATATTTTTGGGCTGAAGCTACTGCTACTGCTTGTTATGTTTTAAATCGTGTGCTTATTCGACCATTTTTAAATAAAACATCGTATGAATTGTTTCATAATAGAATACCAAAAGTTTCTTACTTTAAGATTTTTGGATGTAAATGCTTTATCTTAAATACAAAGGATGCTTTAGATAAATTTGATGCTAGATCCAATGAAGGTATTTTTGTTGGATATTCTACTCATAGTAAAGCATATAGAATATTTAATAAGAAATCATTTACTATTGAAGAATCATTACATGTTAAATTTGATGAATCCTTGACTAAACTTGTTTCTAATGCTTCTCCACATGATGATGATCATATTATAGATACTCCTAATGAGAATATTGTTATATCTTCTGTTGATACTAACGTGTCTAAGGATGAAGAGATTCCTACCGAGTTACCGAAAGCTTATGTTGAAGTAAGGAATCATCCACAAGATTTGGTAATTGGAGATATAAATCAAGGCGTTCAAACGAGATCCAAGTTGAACTACATGACACAAATTGCCTTCATTTCACTCATTGAACCGAAGAATATCAATGAAGCATGTGATGACGATTTTTGGACAATTGCCATGCAAGAAGAGTTGAATCAATTTGTAAGAAATGATGTTTGGGATCTTGTACAACGTCCTACTGATCATCCCGTCATCGGCACCAGATGGGTCTTTAAGAACAAACTCAATGAATCCGGTGAAGTCATTAAGAACAAGGCAAGGTTAGTAGCACAAGGGTACAATCAAGAAGAAGGTATTGATTTTGATGAAACTTATGCACCAGTCGCAAGACTTGAATCAATTCGTATATTACTTGCTTTCTCATGTTTTATGAATTTCAAATTATATCAAATGGATGTTAAAAGTGCCTTTTTAAATGGAATTATTAAAGAAACTGTTTATGTTGAACAACCACCAGGTTTTGAACATGAAAAATTTCCAAACCATGTTTTCAAACTTAAAAAAGCTTTATATGGTTTAAAGCAAGCACCCCGTGCTTGGTATGATAGATTAAAGAGTTTTCTTTTAAATTCTGATTTTAAAATGGGAAGTGCAGATACAACTCTTTTTATCAAACATGTTAATAAAGATATCTTAATCATTCAGATTTATGTTGATGATATATTATTTGGTTCTACTAACGATAATCTTTGTCAAGAATTTTCTAAGACCATGCAGAGTGAATTTGAGATGAGCCACATGGGCGAACTCACTTACTTCCTCGGTCTACAAATCAAGCAAATGAAGGATGGAATCTTCATTTCCCAATGCAAATACGCTAAGGAACTTCTAAAGCGATTTGGCATGGAAAATTATGGTCACAAGAATACTCCCATGAGTACAACTACCTTCTTGGACAAAGATGAAAATGGTAAGAATGTCGATCAGAAACTCTATCGAGGTATGATTGGCTCTCTACTTTATATTACTTCTAGTAGACCTGATATTATGTTTAGCGTATGCTTATGTGCTAGATATCAGTCAAATCCTAAAGAATCACATATTAAAGCAGTGAAAAGGATCTTTAGATATTTAAATAACACAATCAACTACGGTTTATTCTATCCAAAATCATGCACATTTGATTTATTCTTATAGTGATGCTGATTTTGCTGGTTGTAAATCTGACCGAAAGAGTACTAGTGGTACTTGTCACTTTTTGGGGCATTCACTAGTATCATGGTTCAGTAAAAAGCAAAATTCTGTATCCTTATCAACAACCGAGGCAGAATATATTGCTACTAGTGTTGCATGTGCACAAATTATATGGATGAAACAAACCTTACTTGATTATGGGATGACTATCACAAACTCACCTATTATGTGTGATAATACTAGTGCTATTAATTTATCTAAAAATCCAGTTCATCATTCACGTACCAAACATATTGATATTAGACATCATTTTTTACGTGATCATGCTTTAAAAGGTGACATTTCTTTAAATTTTATATCAACTGATAATCAAGTTACTGATATATTAACAAAACCACTGAAAGAAGATACCTTTATAAAGTTTAGAAGAGATTTGGGTATTTGTAACTTCTCAGATTTTTAAACAAATTTTTTCAGATTTTTTCAAAGGCAGTTTTTATAAAAGTTAGTCGACTTACAACTTTTATTAGTCGACTTATAGAGGCCTTAGTCGACTTGAAAATTTCCCTAGTCGACTCCTGTGAGAAACAGAAACTTCAATTTCTGATTTGTCAAGAGTTAGTCGACTATAGAAAATTACTAGTCGACTAGTCCTATTATTAGTCGACTAATCTTGTCCTGTAAGTCGACTAAAACTGTGACTTTTTGTTTTTCTGTTTTCGGATTTCTGCTTCAAACCCGACCCGATTTCTTTAAGTTACGGATCCGTTTACACTTACTTTTAATCCTGACCACTCATTTATTTCCAGGATTAATCTCCACCCTTGATTCTTTTCTTTACATCACCCAAACCCTAGGTTTCTCTCATTCTCTCATTTCCAGCCGAAGTTCCAGTCGACCAGAAGCTAGGGCACCAGGTTTCTGCAGCAGTCTTCACCAGAGCATTTCCTTCCAATTCCTCCACAGTTCTTGATCTCTTGGTATAAATCTTTCATCTCTCAGTCATTCCCTTTCATATCTACTGTCTACTTGATTCAATTTAGTTTTCATCATGTCCAAATCAAAGAAAACTAAATTTACTCCAGGTTCATCATCTTCTACTGTTGACTTCAAAAAATTTCTGAAAAATCCAGAACTAGAGGCTGATTACCTTAGAATGTCAACTTTAGATATCATTCCAGGGAGGTTTATCAAGTATGATGATTTTTATCAATATGATATCATGTCATTTCTGAGAAATTGTGGATTGTATAATATGTTTTCCACTGAATTTAAACAAGCATATTATCCATTCCTCATTTATCTATTCTACACCAACTTAGCATATGAGGATAATGAGGATGATGTCAATCTTTATTCCTATGTTAAAGGTGTCCATATTAAGCTTTCCACAAAGTCAATTGGCCGTATCCTGTCCATTCCATATACTGGCCTCTCTCTTGATGAAATTGTATGGATGATGAGGATGTCTTAAATCAAATCTTTCTACCCGGACAAAGATTGCCAATGACCAATAATAAACTCAAGCCTATTCCCCGTCTTATTGGTAGAATCCTTTCATATAACATCTGTCCCAAGACTGGTAGTTACAATTACTACTCCAGGGAATTATCCTCTTGTGTCTATGCCATTATGGCTGGATTTGAGGTTAATTGGGCTAAAATCATCTTTGATACAATGGTCAAGTTTCATTCATCTTTCCTTCCCTTTGGCGCATTTTTAACTCCTATCTTTCGGAAGTATCATGTTGATCTAGCTTCCGAAACTACTGTTGTTAAGATCTTTGAGTTCTTTGATTGTGCCGCCATCAATAGAATGAAGTTACCTGATTTTCCTCCTCATGAACCACCACAACCATCTTCACCTCCACATAGTCCTCCTCAAGGTCCATCTACCTCTTCACAACCTTTCCATGACCCTCCTCCAACTCAACCACCTCAATATGCTGATGCATTCTACAATTCCATATCTGCTCAGATTGCATCAATTCAATCTCAACAACAAGCTTTGTTGGATTCTCAATCTCAAATTATTGAGAATCAATCTTTGATGATGACTCGGCTGGATTCTTTTGAATCTACTCAATCAGCCATTATGAGTCTTCTCAAGATCCATATCCCGCCACCTCCTCCTCCCGGATCCGAGAATTGAAGATATTGGCGTTGGCGTTTCATTATGTTTTTTGCTTTTGAAGCTCTTCTGTATTTTCTGTTTTTGTTTAAAGACTATGTCAGTTTTTGTTTCAAGACTATGTATTTTCTCTTTTTGTTAATGACAAAGGGGGAGAATTTTGTGTTACATGTTATGTGATATATGTTATGTGATATGTGTATCTGTGTATCTGTGTTATGTGATGTTATGTGATATGTGTATCTGTGTTACGTGATATGTGTATCTGTGTTATGTAATATGTGTATCTGTGTTCTGTATGTTCTGTTACACATAATCTGAAAATTCTGCATGTATTGCAATTTTGTGACAAAATCAAGGATATTTGACATATATATGTTATGGATACTAACATATGACCATGCAGGTGCAACTTAACATTTTCTGCAGGGGCAATATATTTTTTTATAACCTAGTTACTGCAGGGGAGTTTTGTTGCAGGGGGAGCCATCATAGACATATGTTGTCATCATCAAAAAGGGGGAGAATGTTGGAACCTGACAAGTTCAAGATGTTGAAGCCTCTCAAATTGCAAGATTTTGATGATGGACGAACACTTCTACCTCATGATGATTGCTCTACCTCAGATGAAGATTATTGAAGCTTATGGGTGATTTTGGGAAGTTATTGTGTAACTTAGAAAAATATGAAAAGCCTTGATAACTTTAACAAAAATCTTTTCCTAGTCGACTAACAGATACCCTAGTCGACTAACCCAGTTTCCAAGTCGACTAATATCAGATACAAAAAATTATCCAACTCTTTGTTTCTTTCTGAAACAAAGATTAGTCGACTACTCCTTTTATCAAGTCGACTAATACACTTTATAAGTCGACCAATAGTTAGTTATAGTCGACTATTTTCAGTTATCCAGAAACCTTTGTTTCCAACAGACACTTCCCTAGTCGACTAACAGTCATACCTAGTTGACTAATAGTTGAAGTTTTGCCTAGCCTAGTCGACTAATCCAGTATCCTAGTCGACTATAGGCAGTTTCTGACTGTTGGACAGTTTCTCTTATCTGATTCATTTGGCAACGTTTTCCAACATTTAAAATGTCTGAATTGGTCCCATAACTACCCTAACTGACCCTAGTGTTCAGCTATAAATAGGGAAGTTATTCCAAAGGCCATTTACCAATTCATTCCATCAGATTTCCAAAGCCAAATTTCCAGAAACTTGAAAACTGAAATCTCCAACTTCTGTTCTTCACCAAAAGCCATTTCCCTTAGTGAATAATTCTGAAGTTAAACTTTCCTATACTGAACCTTGTCCACTACACATTCTGTATCAAGGCTATAGGAAATTATTGTATTTATTTCAAAGAAGATTTTGTACAAGGCGTCTTCTTGGGTGTAGAAGATTGTACAAGGCGTGTTCTCTTGGTGGAAGAGGAGTTGTGCACATTTGGCAAAGGGTGTTTGCCAAGTGGTGTACAAGGCATTTGTTGTGGGTGTACACAAGTAAAGAAAGGGAAAATCTCAAGCATTTGCTTGGGGACTGGATGTAGGTCACAAGGACCGATCCAGGATAACTCTCCGCTGTTTGGGTTTGTATTTTCTGTGGTTATCTCTTTTGATTATTTAATTTCCTGCAAGTAGATTGGTTAATATTTTATAAACACTATTCACCCCCCCTCTAGTGTTGTTTTGCTTTGTATATAGATCCTACAAGCAGGCCCCGTGAGATACCTTCTTTGTTAGTCCCAGCGTTTAAGTAGGAAGGCAAAGCAATCTTGGATGGATGCGATCATACCAACACTAGTGCACCGGATCCCACAGAACTCCACAGTTAAGCGAGCTTGGGCGAGAGTAGTACTAGGATGGGAAGTCCTCGTGTTGCACCCTTACTTTTTCACTTTATATTTTAATTTCTACGTTCGCTATTCCACGAGGTTCCGATATAGTGATTTAACTTTTTTATTTTGCTTTTCTTTTAATCTATATTTCGTTAAGTATATTTATAATTAATTTATAATTAATTATTTAATTAAATCTTTTCACTCGATCTTTCCCTGTTCCCTGGTTTTATTTATTTATTCATTTAGTTTTTTATTTTTATTTTTCCTTGTCTTGTTTTTCTATAATTTCTATTTATTTTAATTAACATCAAGGGCTATTAGTAAGGCGGGCCCCGCCGATTGCTCATAGCGTGTCTTGCGGGAGCTTTCTTTAGCTTAGTCACAGAGGTTAAGTAGAAAGGCGTACCTACTTCAGACGGGTGCGATCATACCAGCATTAGTGCACTGGATCCCATCAGAACTCCGCAGTTAAGCATGCTTGGGCGAGAGTAGTACTAGGATGGGTGACCTCCTGGGAAGTCCTCGTGTTGCACCCTCGCTTTTTTTCATTTATTTTTTGATTTTTCACGTTCGCTATTCCACAGTGTTCGAACATAGTGATTTAACTTTTTTATTTTGTTTATTTTTTATCAATATTTCGTTACGTATATTTATAATTATTTTTTAATTAATTATTTAATTAAATCGTTTCGCTCTATCTTTCCCTTATCATTCTTTGTTTGTTTATTAATTTTGTTTTTTGTTTTTTCTTTCCTTATTTTTCTATAATTTCTATTTTTTAATTGACATCTCGGGATACTAGCCAGGAAGGCCACGCCGACGGCCCCTAGCGGGCCCCGTGAGATACCTTCTTTGTTAGTCCCAGCGTTTAAGTAGAAAGGCAAAGCAATCTTGGATGGGTGCGATCATACCAACACTAGTGCACCGGATCCCATAGAACTCCACAGTTAAGCGAGCTTGGGCGAGAGTAGTACTTGGATGAGAAGTCGTCGTGTTGCACCCTTACTTTTTTTTCCTTTATATTTTAATTTTTACGCTCACTATTCCACGAGGTTCGAATATAGTGATTTCACTTTTTTATTTCGCTTATTTTTTATGATTATACCAGTACAAAAAAATACTAACAATAATAAACATTAAAATAGATGGTATCCCTAATAAATATATGAGTGATTAATCTGTGACTAGATATTTAATAAAAAATTCCTCTTGTGGGATCCGGTGCACTAGTGTTGGTATGATCGCACCCATCCAAGATTGCTTTGCCTTCCTACTTAAACGCTGGGACTAACAAAGAAGGTATCTCGCGGGGCCCGCTAGAGGCCGTCGGCGTGGCCTTCCTGGCTAGTATCCCGAGATGTTAATTAAAAAAGAGAAATTAAAGAAAAATAAGAAAAGAAAAAACAAAAAAAACAAAATGAATAAACAAACAAAGAATAAACAAACAAAGAATGAACAGGGAAAGATAGAGCGAAACGATTTAATTAAAGAAATAATTAAAAACTAATAATAAATATACGTAATGAAATATAGAAAAAAATAAACAAAATAAAAAAGTTAAATCAC
The DNA here is from genome assembly GCA_038442645.1 of Agave tequilana. NCBI lineage: Eukaryota > Viridiplantae > Streptophyta > Magnoliopsida > Asparagales > Asparagaceae > Agave > Agave tequilana. The sequence continues at coordinate 54,783 of JAVJIF010004409.1, read as the reverse complement.
TATGTTCAAACCAATCCACGCGAACGTGGAAATAAAAAAAAATGAAAAAAAGCGAGGGTGCAAAACAAGGACTTCCCAGGAGGTCACCCATCCTAGTGCTACTCTCGCCCAAACACGCTTAACTGCGGATTTCTGATGGGATCCAGTGCACTAGTGCTAGTATGATCGCACCTGTCCAAGGTAGGTACATCTTTCTACTTAACTTCTGTGACTAAACAAAAGAAAGCTCTCGCAGGGCACGCTATGGGCTATCAGTGGGGCCCGCTGAAAATAAATAGAAATTATAGAAAAACAAGAAAAGGAAAAATAAAAATAAAAAATAAAATGAATAAATAAATAAAACCAGGCAACAGGGAAAGATCGAGTGAAAAGATTTAATTAAATAATTAATTATAAATATACTTAACGAAATATAGATTAAAAGAAAAGCAAAATAAAAAAGTTAAATCACTAGATTGGAACCTCGTGGAATAGCGAACGTAGAAATTAAAATATAAAGTGAAAAAGTAAGGATGCAACACGAGGAATTTCCATCCTAGTACTACTCTCGCCCAAGCTCGCTTAACTGTGGAGTTCTGTGGGATCCGGTGCACTAGTGTTGGTATGATCACATCCATCCAAGATTGCTTTGCCTTCCTACTTAAACGCTGGGACTAACAAAGAAGGTATCTCACGGGGCCCGCCAGGGGCCGTCGGCGTGGCCTTCCTGGCTAGTATCCCGAGATGTCAATTAAAAAATAGAAATTACAGAAAAATAAGGGAAGAAAAAAGAAAAAAACAAAATTAATTAACAAACAAAGAATGCAAAGGGAAAGATAGAGCGAAACAATTTAATTAAATAATTAATTAAAAAATAATTATAAATATACGTAACGAAATATTGATAAAAAATAAACAAAATAAAAAAGTTAAATCACTATGTTCGAACAGCGTGGAATAGCGAACGTGAAAAATCAAAAAATAAATGAAAAAATGCGAGAGTGCAACACGAGGACTTCCCAAGAGGTCACCGTTCCTAGTACTACTCTCGCCCAAGCACGCTTAACTGCGGAGTTCTGATGGGATCCGGTGCACTAGTGCTGGTATGATCGCACCCGTCTGAAGTAGGTACGCCTTTCTACTTAACCTCTGTGACTAAGCAAAAGAACGCTCCCGTAAGGCACGCTATGGGCCATCGGCGGGGCCCGCCTTACTAATAGCCCTTGATGTTAATTAAAATAAATAAAAATATAGAAAAACAAGAAAAATAAAAATAAAAATAAAAATAAAAATGAATAAATAAATAAAACTAGGGAACAGGGAAAGATCGAGTGAAAAGATTTAATTAAATAATTAATTATAAATTAATTATAAATATACTTAACGAAATATAGATTAAAAGAAAAGCAAAATAAAAAAGTTAAATCACTATATTGGAATCTCGTGGAATAGCGAACGTAGAAATTAAAATATAAAGTGAAAAAGTAAGGGTGCAACACGAGGACTTCCCATCCTAGTACTACTCTCGCCCAAGCTCGCTTAACTTTGGAGTTCTGTGGAATCCGGTGCACTAGTGTTGGTAAGATCGCATCCATCCAAGATTGCTTTGCCTTCCTACTTAAACGCTGGGACTACCAAAGAAGGTATCTCACGGGGCCTGCTAGGGGCCGTCGGCGTGGCCTTCCTGGCTAGTATCCCGTGATGTTAATTAAAAAATAGAAATTATAGAAAAATAAGGAAAGAAAAAAACAAAATTAATAAACAAACAAAGAATGAAAAGGGAAAGATAGAGCGAAACGATTTAATTAAATAATTAATTAAAAAATAATTATAAATATACGTAACAAAATATTGATAAAAAATAAGCAAAATAAAAAAGTTAAATCACTATATTCGAATCTCGCTTTTGCCATAATTGAGGTTGATATATCGAAATTGGACTAACAAAGATGGTATCTATAATTTATAATTAATCGTTTCGCCCAACCTTATTTAATTATACATGGATTATTTAATTCGTGAGAGCCCTTCCTTAAATTTATGTGTGATACAAATTTCCTTCGCGTGGACTTCCCTATCCCATAGCGTAAGTAAAAATTAATTGATCATACCCCACAATCGCAACAATCTTAGAATGGGAAAGCTTCGATTTAAATTATAGAAGCTCCAATGTGGCCGCCAGGTTATTCTCCAAAGTCTCAGACGCTGTCAATACTTCAAGAGAGGACCACCTTAAAAGCAGAAAATGAGGTAGTCGAGCCCTTCAAGACCAAAGCAATGAAACGCTTTTAGCCCTCATAAAAGCAGTCGACTAACTCAGTCACGAATTCGTTCTCAGCCTCAACTACGCCTGGTGAACGAGCAGCTTTTGATGATCTCTTGTAACTGACATAGGGGTGTTCGTGGTTGAAAACATGACTAACTTGATGTTACCTGAATTTGTGACTGAGTGCGATCATACCATCTTTTATTCCCCAGTTCAGCCTCCGTCAAGCGTTTTTTAATTTAGGTTAATTCTTTTTCCTTTTCTTGATGTTAATTATCTCGTGAGAAACTTTTTTATTTTGGATCAATAATTACTAAGATATGGAAGGCACAGATGAAAAGATTTTGGACGGGTGAAAAAAGTTAAATCCTGTGCACCCATCACTCTTGGATGGGTGCGATCATACCAACACTAGTGCACCAGATCCCACAGAACTCCACAGTTAAGTTAGTAAGGCTGGCCCCGCCGATGGCCCATAGCGTGCCTTGCGGGAGCGTTCTTTTGCTGAGTCACAGTGGTTAAGTTGAAAGGCGTACCTACTTCGGACGGGTGCGATCATACCAGCACTAGTGCACCGGATCCCATCAGAACTCCGCAGTTAAGCGAGCTTGGGCGAGAGTCGTACTAGGATGGGAAGTCCTCGTGTTGCACCCTTAACTATTTAATTAAATCTGGGACTAACAAAGAAGGTATCTCACGGGGCCCGCTAGGGGCCGTCGGCGTGGCCTTCCTGGCTAGTATCCCGAGATGTCAATTAAAAAATTAGAAATTATATAAAAATAAGAAAAGAAAAAAGAAAAAAAAACAAAATTAATAAACAAACAAAGAATGAAAAGGGAAAGATAGAGCGAAACGATCTAATTAAATAATTAATTAAAAAATAATTATAAATATACGTAACAAAATATTTATAAAAAATAAGCAAAAAAAAAGTTAAATCACAATATTCGAATCTCGCTTTTGCCATAATTGAGGTTGATATATCGAAAGTGGATTAACAAAGATGGTATCTCGCGGGGCTAGAGCAAAAGGTGAAATCACCTAGAGGGGGGGTGAATAGGTGATGGCTATAAGATAATGGCACAAATGCGGAATTTAAAAATTAACTAACACAATAAGCTCAAATTAAACTACTTGCAATAATTGAAGCAAATAATAGTGCAAGAAGTAAAGGAGTTTGAGTTGAGAGAAATTTGAGCAAACGCAAACACGCCGATATGTTTCCGAGGTTCGAGCCACGCTCTACGTCCCCGCCTTCACACTTGAAGGATTTCCACTATTGAGGATCCCACTGGATCAACAATACAAGGACACACTTGTCCGTCTCTCGTGATGCCGCAACACCACCTTGAGCACACTCGCTCGCTTTGAGGCCGATGCCTCTACAACTTCACTTAAAAGAAAATTGATCACACTTGATCAAAAATACGCTCACTTGCACAATCCTAGAACCAAATGTATAGATGAAGAATTATGGGATTGTGTAGTGCAAAAGCTAGTGAGGAGTAGAGGTAAAGACTTCAAGTGGGTGTCTAAAACTTTAGGGCTTTTGGAGAGAAAATCTTTTGTAAAGAAAGCCTTTTGAAAACTTGTAAATCTTTTGTGAAACACTTGTAAAAATCTTTCTAATAGTTGTAAAATGATTAGTCATATCACTATGAAGTGACCACCTATTTATAGGGGCCAAAAACTGCTCAGAGATCCGTTGGGATCAAAAAGATAAAAGGAATCTGTCAGAAAATATAGCTGTTGGGATCTGTCAGAAATTCTGACAGCTACCGGTCGACCGCCAACGGTCGAAAATATGACCGTTGGGGGATATCAGTCGACTGCCCGGTCGACTGATTTTAACCGAGAGCACTGTAAAACTTTCGGTCGACTGGGTCGGTCGACCGACATGCAGATGCACAGTTTGTGCACGTCGGTCGACTGGCCAGTCGACTGGTTACTGCCAGTTCTGAAAAATCAGAACTGCCAGAACCTGAAAACTTGGTTTTTGGATTTTGGGTCAGGGTTTAATGTTTTAGGTCTTGTTAAACATAGAGTGTGAGCATATCTCACTACTCTAATGGTTAAAACATTTTGATAGAAATTCTTTTGATAAAAACTCTTGTTTTTCTAAATATTGTTTTTCAAAAACTTAAAGTTTCTAAAACGTATTTCCAAAAACATGTTATCTTTTAAATCTAAATTGGAAATAGGATTTGAAACTTATTTTGAAGTCATGAACCAAAGTAAAAGTGTGTGTAAGTGTAAATCCCATAACTCTACTTCTATCATCTAGTTTTGACAAAATATCTAAAATAACAAAAATACAAATCTTGGTAATCTTGAAAGTCTTGATCTTGATTTTTGTCTTCTCTTGATTGTCTTGTTCCCGAAGCATCCTATTGTGCTTGGCTTGGGAATGCAAATCTTTGGAGGACTCCAAACTTGTGAGTCTTAATTGCGAAGCCGTCAAATCAACCTTTTTAACTTGAAATATTTTTAAACAAAACATGTTAAATACATAACTAGATATGGTTTGTTATCATCAAAATATCCCTCAAGATATGGGGCTAATGGCCTTTGGGCCAACAATCTCCCCCTTTTTGATGATGACAAAACATATTTAGTTTTCACAAATATTTTGGGTGGAGACTTCAAATGAAGCTCCCCCTCAACACATGCATATACTAAAAATCATACTCAGGCATAATATAGCAAAAGATAAATAATAAACACCATATTTTCATGCCAACAAATGATACCAAATACTCATGTCATAGAATAGATGAAAGAAATGAGTTCATACATGACATAAATAAAAGATACATAAAACAAAAAATACACAAAAAGAAAAGAAATATGTCCTCAACACATAATAAAAATACATGTCCAAAGCAAAAAGATGTCCAATACAAAACACAAAATATCTCTCCCCCTAAATAACTCTCCCCCTTTTTGACATCATCAAAAGGGGCAGTCACTCTGCATCATCAGCGTCATCTCCGTCATCCTCCTCATCCTCATCATCCTCAGATGAAGACTCTGAAGCAGCAGCAGTACCCTCAGCCATAGTCGTATCACCAGCAGGAGTGTCTTCGGCCATCTTCTCATCAACATCATCGTCCTCCTCTGAAGACAAAGAAGAAGAGGAAGAAGAGACTACCTCGTCCGGATCAGCGCCAATAACCCTGGGCCGTGGAGGTGGAGCAGAAGAACGGGCTCTGGGTGGAAATGGAGGGCCTACAGAAGGAAGTGGACATGCAATAGTGGTGGGGTCTGGAACCATCATGTTGAATTTCATAAATAATGCCTCAAATTGCGTGTCCATAAATCTCATGGACTCAGCAAAATAGGTCATATCATTACGAATTCCATAGATCTGTGAATCCAAGACCGCACGGGAAGCTGCCTCTCTCTGAAATCGTACATCCATCTTAGCACGAAAGTCTGCCTCGCGCTGGGAACGTGCATCCATCTCTGCACGTAGCGCTGCATCTCGCTGCTCAATCCAGGCCTGGTGTGCCTCAAACTGAGAGCGGACCTCAGAGGATAAAAGAGACTGGAAATCAGGAGGAAAAACTGGGGCAGATGAAGTCCCTGGGGCCGAAGATGACCCTGGAGCAGATGATGAACCTGGGACAGCTGGTGGAGCAGGAGGTTGCTCAGGAGCGTGTCTACGCAGCTGGGCTTCCATCCTCTTCAGAAGAGAGCCGTCAATATCAATTGAAGCATCATCAGGAGCCTCAACATCAGAAAGATCAAAGTTAAGGGCTTTGAGGATATGGGTAATGAGCATGCCATAGGGCAAGCTCCTACCGGACAAACGAATATGGTCAGAAGCCATATGTGAAGTTATGAGTCGAGGAAAGTTTATTCTAATGCCTCGCAGAAGGCAATAGATAATCAATGGCACTGGACCCCTAGCATGGCTGTATTCACCAGATTTGGGGACAAGGTTGAAGAAACCAATTTTAGCAAGGACTTGGGATGTGAGAGTGTATCTACTCACAATCTCGTTCCTAACTAAATCGGGGTTATTATCCTCGTGGATCAACGTGGATGCAGTGAGCGCAGACTCACCCTCCGGAAACTCGAAATCATGAAGAGTAAAGGTGTAGACATCAGCACCACCAGTGGGAAGATGAAGAATCTCAGCAAATTGACTGATGCTCAGGTCAATGTCTCTACCTAAGACTCTAGTGAAGATGCGATTCCCATCAAAAGAAAAATTTGTATAAAAGTAGGGCATGAGAGAAGTGTAGATTGTTCTCGAATGGTTAAGAACTCGTCTAGGGAATTGTTATGCACGATACGGGGAATATCCAAGTGTTCAAAGTCTTGAATGACAACATATCTCCCCGAAACGATATTTTTCTTGGAGAGATTTATGAAACGATGTCCCGCAACCTCATTAATGAAGAGTCTTTTAGGTTTGGGAACAACAGGAGGGGGTTTAGCAACTGCTTTCCCCTTCTCAGCCCTAGTTCTTTTAGGCATGATGAGTAAAAATCGGATTTTTAGATCAAAACAAGTTAGGGCACGATCTAGAAGGATTAGAGACCTAAAATATTGACAATAGATGAAAGATCTTGAAGCTAGAAGTGAAGAACAAAGAGAAAAATCAGATTTTTACCTTAACTGTGAAGAATGGAAACCCTAGTCAGAGAATCTCGAAAATCTTCAAATCCAGCGGATGGATGATCCTGAGATCGAAGATCCGGCAGTGGAAGATGGAAATACAAGTGGGTTTTGAAGGGATTTTAGATCGGATGAAGGATTAGAGAGTTAGAAAATTTTGGGAAGAAGAGGGTCGGGCGCTTCGTCGGCTGCGAGTGAAGAGAGAGAAAAATCCCAAATAAATAGCAGATCTGGGCATGATTACGATGCCTGGTCGACTGGCCAGTCGACTCAGAGAACCTGAGAGCTCTGTAACTTCAGAGCGGTCGACTGGTCGGTCGACTGAAACAACCCGAGAGCTCTGTAACTTCAGAGCGGTCGACTGGGACCTATTGTCGGTCGACCGGTATCAAAACAGAAATAAAGGCAATATATTTCAAGCAAACTCGGTCGACCGCACCCTGGCGTCGGTCGACCGTTTTTGCCTGAAAAACAGTCTGAAGCAATCTGCTTAAATAAAAAAAAATTAAATGGAAATTTAATTAAATGTAAATATGATATATTAAACATACAGGATTAAACATATGTTTTAATCTTGATTAAGTTAACATATCATCCAAAATTACATACAACACATTTTTCACACAAGGCAAAGTTTTAGAGATGTTGAAGCCGTATACCCAGTGACGGGTTCTGAACTTCATCCTCATGATTCCTCTGGATATGAGTTGAGGTGCGCAATTGCCATCTCTAAGGTATTTGCTTTAAGTATGAAATCTTACAAAATTTATTTTTAATTTTGAAATGAAGTGTATATAGGTATATCATCAAAATTGTATATGTGGACATATAATACATGAAACATAAAGACATAAAATCACAACAAGCATGGCATATACACAATCAAGATAGAGATGTATGTTTACACTAGCATATATCAATGTAGCATAAACGTAAACTAACAATTCTATACAATTGTATATATACACAAAACAAAACTTTTAAATGGAGAAGTTACCGAACATGGGCAATCTCCAAAATTAGGTGCCTCCACGATAGCGATGCAAGATTGATGTGTTCTTTAGGCTTTGTTGCATCTACCACCCGGGCACCGTTTCCCCCTATGTCTTGGAGGAAGAAGATCCACCTGTATCACTTAAATTTGGTGGGTCTTTTGGTACCCATACTTTCTTGGGTCCTATTGGGTTAGTACCGGGGCGAACCCAAACATGTTTATTTTGTATACTATTTTTAACAAAGCAAAACTTTTCCAAATGGCCTTTGCGGCCACAATGCGTGCAAACATATATTTTACCACTACCATACATATAAGCATGCTTGTGTGTGTGTGCATGTTTCCATGCATGTGTATGATGTGTATGTTTCCCTTGGGTTACTCCCTTAGGAAATTTAGATGCAATCTTTTTCAAGTCAAAAGCATAATTTTTAAGTGTAGAGTCCAAAACTTCAACACGTTTTTGAATCTCTACAAATTCATTTTTATCAATAGAAACCATGGGGGTTTTACCTTTACTAATCAACTTATATTTTTCAAAATCAATTTTTAATTTTTCAAAAGCACTAGACAAAGCATTCTTTTCATTAACAACTATTTCAAATTTATTCTTCAAGGCATCATTTTCCCTTTTCAATTTCTTATTTTGAGATTGTAAAATCTCATACCTATGTTGTAATTCCTCAAAGAAATGTGCAAGTTCATCCATTGTAAGATCATCATCTTCTAAAGTACTATCAAGGGTTACCTTAGAAGTATCCTCACCTTGTGCCATGAAGCACATGTTAGCGGCGTCGTGCTCCTCTTCGGATTCTGACTCGGTGTCATCCCATGTTGCTACCATAGCCTTCTTCTTCTTCCTTGGTTCATGCTTTGAGGTAGTTGCTTGGAGAGCGGGGCAATCCTCTATAAGATGTCCGATCTTCTTGCAATGGAAGCAAGGACCGGGTTCTTCTCTTTTCTTCTCAAACCTTCCTTGAGGTTTCCCTCTCCGGAAGTTGCTTTGCCGCCCTTTCCTGTAAAACATTTTGCCTACCTTTCAGATAAGCATGGCAAAGTCCTCATCGCACTCCTCCGATGAGTCGTCCTCTTCAATGATGGTGGGAGTGGCTTTGAAGGCGATTGTTTTCTTTTTGGGTGCCTCCCTTTCTTCTCGTACCTTCATCTCCATCTCATGTGTCTTGAGATTACCGATGAAGCCGGAGAAGTCCATCTCCTCTTTGTCGTTGAGCTCTTTGAGTGTTGTTGCCTTGACTTCCCAAGCTTTGGGAAGAGCCCGAATGACCTTGCGGATCTTTTGGTCATTGTTGATCTTGTCACCTAATGAAGATAAAGCATTAGTGATCTTAGTGAAACGAGTGAGCATGTCATCAACGCTCTCATTGTCAAACATATAAAAGTTCTCATATTGAGAACGTAGCAAGTCAACCTTAGCTCTTTTGACTTGTGACGTTCCCTCATGAGTCACAATAAGAATATTCCAAACCTCAAATGCGGACTTGCAATTAATGATACGTGATAGGTCATCCTCATTTAATGCTTGGGTTAATGCATATTGGGCTCTAGCATTAGCCTCATAATCCTTGGAGGTATCCTCGGACCATATGCTCTCATCACTAGTGGGTTCAACAAAATCTTTGGTTATAGCCCTAGCTACCCTAACTCCTAGGGACTTAAGGAAGAGATTCATTTTGACCTTCCAAATGGGGAAGTTCAAACCATCAAACTTGGGTGGGGACTTGATACTAGAAAAGTCTAGAGATGCCATGAATGCACAACAAGTATGAATATAACAAGTGAATACAACAAATGAATATAGCCAAATATATAGATCTCCCTAAGGTTGTTAGACCAATTACTAGGGTTAGGCTCTGATACCAATTGAAATCACCTAGAGGGGGGGTGAATAGGTGATGGCTATAAGATAATGGCACAAATGCGGAATTTAAAAATTAACTAACACAATAAGCTCAAATTAAACTACTTGCAATAATTGAAGCAAATAATAGTGCAAGAAGTAAAGGAGTTTGAGTTGAGAGAAATTTGAGCAAACGCAAACACGCCGATATGTTTCCGAGGTTCGAGCCACGCTCTACGTCCCCGCCTTCACACTTGAAGGATTTCCACTATTGAGGATCCCACTGGATCAACAATACAAGGACACACTTGTCCGTCTCTCGTGATGCCGCAACACCACCTTGAGCACACTCGCTCGCTTTGAGGCCGATGCCTCTACAACTTCACTCAAAAGAAAATTGATCACACTTGATCAAAAATACGCTCACTTGCACAATCCTAGAACTAAATGTATAGATGAAGAATTATGGGATTGTGTAGTGCAAAAGCTAGTGAGGAGTAGAGGTAAAGACTTCAAGTGGGTGTCTAAAACTTTAGGGCTTTTGGAGAGAAAATCTTTTGTAAAGAAAGCCTTTTGAAAACTTGTAAATCTTTTGTGAAACACTTGTAAAAATCTTTCTAATAGTTGTAAAATGATTAGTCATATCACTATGAAGTGACCACCTATTTATAGGGGCCAAAAACTGCTCAGAGATCCATTGGGATCAAAAAGACAAAAGGAATCTGTCAGAAAATATAGCTGTTGGGATCTGTCAGAAATTCTGACAGCTACCGGTCGACCGCCAACGGTCGAAAATATGACCGTTGGGGGATATCAGTCGACTGCCCGGTCGACTGATTTTAACCGAGAGCACTGTAAAACTTTCGGTCGACTGGGTCGGTCGACCGACATGCAGATGCACAGTTTGTGCACGTCGGTCGACTGGCCAGTCGACTGGTTACTGCCAGTTCTGAAAAATCAGAACTGCCAGAACCTGAAAACTTGGTTTTTGGATTTTGGGTCAGGGTTTAATGTTTTAGGTCTTGTTAAACATAGAGTGTGAGCATATGTCACTACTCTAAAGGTTAAAACATTTTGATAGAAATTCTTTTGATAAAAACTCTTGTTTTTCTAAATATTGTTTTTCAAAAACTTAAAGTTTCTAAAACGTATTTCCAAAAACATGTTATCTTTTAAATCTAAATTGGAAATAGGATTTGAAACTTATTTTGAAGTCATGAACCAAAGTAAAAGTGTGTGTAAGTGTAAATCCCATAACTCTACTTCTATCATCTAGTTTTGACAAAATATCTAAAATAACAAAAATACAAATCTTGGTAATCTTGAAAGTCTTGATCTTGATTTTTGTCTTCTCTTGATTGTCTTGTTCCCGAAGCATCCTATTGTGCTTGGCTTGGGAATGCAAATCTTTGGAGGACTCCAAACTTGTGAGTCTTAATTGCGAAGCCGTCAAATCAACCTTTTTAACCTGAAATCTTTTTAAACAAAACATGTTAAATACATAACTAGATATGGTTTGTTATCATCAAAATATCCCTCAAGATATGGGGCTAATGGCCTTTGGGCCAACAAAAGGTCCCTATTTCACTCTATATTTTGTTAAGTTTCTTTTGTTTGTCTAGTCAAACGTCCCACTTTTTATTTCACTCGAATATACTTATTTAATCAATTAAAATTTAATCAAATAAAATTAAAAAAGAAATTACTTCACGAACATATTGTCAAAATGAATGACCAGAGGACAACCCAGGAGGTCACCCATCCTACTAACGAAAAAGATAACTTAATTTATTTACTAGGATGGGTGACCTCCTGGGAAGTCCTCGGATTGGTTTGCCTTCTAAGGGATTGCTAACAGGGATTTAATGCTAAACAAAATATCCCATCCAAGTACTACTCTCGCCCAAGCTAGTATCATTCACTTGCACCCTTACGACGCCCAAATTCCTATATAGTTCACGAGATGTCAATTTACATCAGAACTCTAGCGTTTTTTAATTCGGGTTAATTCTTTTTCCTTTTCTTGATGTTAATTATCTCGTGAGAAACTTTTTTATTTGGTATCAATAATTACTAGGATAGGTGATTGATATTCAATTTTGCATATTTTACCACATCTATACCATGCATATTGTCAATAAAAATGTGATTTTTAATCTTTTCTTCTCTATTTTTGCAGGTCCACACTCTAATGGAGAAAAGGCCCAAAATCCCTTTAATTATCATGAATTAAAGGAGATTAATTCAAAGCCCAAAAGAGAGCCCAAGTTTGAGCCCAGGATCTGGAGATTTCTACATGCCAGCTCAGATTTCTAGAAACTCCACGTGGCTAACAACTTTGTAACAAACTCGCAACAGAATTCTGGTACCCAACGGCCTTGAAACTGTCGCGCCTTGCCGTGCGTCCGCGGCAGATCTGGGGCCGTTGGGCGCCAGATTCTGCCAGCTGTCTCGGGTTCGAGAACCTTCTCTCTGAGGCCTATAAATACAGTACCAGGACCTTCGCAAAAAGGAGAGGAGAGATTAGAGGATAGAGCTTTGTAATTTTGTAGGATTTTCTCTAGGATTTTAGTGCTCTAGGTCTTCTTCTTCCTCCCTAGAAATTCTGCAAAAGAGAGTTTGTAAGAGAGAGAAAGCTTGTGTAAACCAAGGTGTGACAACTTGTGAAGCAAGGATTAATCCATTCTCTTCTCTCTACTTGAGCATTTTCTAGTTTTACTTGCTTTCTTTAATTCTAGCTTTACTTTACTTGCACTTTTATTCATGCTTTGCTTTTCTTTTCTTATAGCTAAGCTAACTCTTTCTAACATGACTAGCTAACCACTAACCTTGCTAACTACTAACTCATGGGTGATTGCTATCTTTAATCTTGCAAGTTGTATGGTCTTTTTCTTCTCCGATGGGTTACTTTCATGCTTGGCAAGTTCTTGTTGTAATTCCATATGATTCATGTGTGCCTCATTTAGAGCCTTGTCTTTAGAACAAGTGCCTTGATGGAACATGGAGATGGATCACCAAACATATGCTATTTGTTGTACAACTTCTTTACTTTCATTAATGAAAGTTGTATCTTCTTCCTTAGCATCCCTTGAGTGTTGCTCTTTTGATTCCATTATTGAAAGTCTATCTTGTAGGCCTATGACATCTATGAGGCTACAAGACAAGTCCAAGAATGATCACCCGTCATCCAAGTGGGAAAGCAACTAGACCTACACGCAAGACAAATCTATGTCGATGAATCAACATGAGGCACGCATTCACCATCACGGAGTTTAGTAAGTTTAGCAAATTAGTAAGGTTAGCTAGTCATGGTTTTCTCATCTTCAAATCTTCTACAAGTTTTCTTTATTTTAGTGTCCAAAGCAAATCTCTTCTTTCAAGTTCTTTTCATTTTTATTTCCATCATGCACAAAGCCACCAATTCTTTCAATTCTTTTTCCGTGTTTTATTCATTCTTTTAAGACAAAGAAGAATCTTCGTTTTCTATCTTCACAACGAACCGTAACGCTTCCATCGCAAGCTCTCCCTGAGGATTCGACCCGGTATAGCCCTTGCTATAACGGAGATTTGGAAAGGGTATATTAATCATCTTAAATACGTTTGTGGAGTGATCAAGCACCAAGGTTGACTCTAAACCTTCTCTCTTTCATTGAATATTTAGTACAATATATCCACACCTATCTTTTCCTTAATCAATTTTTGGCGTCGTTGCCGGCGAGAGTAACAGTTTTTGGTTTAAAGTGAAGACCTAAACGAATTTTCTTCTCTGTTGCAGGTTACAGGTGAAGAAACAGGAAAATTTGCATTACAGAAACATATAAGTGGCTCTGGGCCTTTGCTCTTGAAAGCAGAGACCAGTTGCCCTCTGAATTGCAGCGGAATCCAGGCCTGAGCCGCGGAACCGAGGCAAGGAGGAGAGGACTACTGACAATTTTTCTGTAGGGTTTCTGGCTCTGCAAAATACAGCTGCTGCAATAATTATTTTCCTGTATGCTTCACCATACTCCTGCTAATAATCAACAGTAAAAAATTTGTTGAAAAGTTAAAAATTGATTAGACATTTGCATTTCTAGGCACGTGTCTTTTCAATTCATTTACTTTTTCTGTTGAAGAGTGCTGGAGCAAGGTACGTGTGCTTTGCATTTAGACTAGGACTCACTCTTTGGTTGATATTTTATCGCTTTGAGTAAACCTTGCTTGTTATATATCTTGTACACTTGCACAAAATCGATTTTAAGGGCACTAACCCATAAATAAGATAAGGTGAGGGATTTCATCACCCTTTCCTTAGCCCAAAAACCATCATCCCAGCACTCACTAACCCAAGCCTAATTTAATAAAACAGTAGACGTTGGCCCTAGGGACATCTCGGACTCATTTAGGAGATTATCCTAAGGGGGAAAAGTGTTGGAAATTGACTCTTGCAAAATCAGTGTCTAGAAAAGGGATTGAGGGCCGAAAGCCCGAAGGTTGGTGGTTATTTAATTAAGGAATGTCTCTGACAGAAAACCTCCCAACAACCTTGCCCTGACCTGGCTGATTAGCTTGTGGTCAAAGTCTACACTAAACCTCCCGTGGACGATGTAATCAGTTAGGAGTCGTCTAGGTCCTAAGTCTACCCTAACTTAGGTTAGAATTTTTTTTGTTTATTTATTTGTTTGTTTCTTTTTGTTTGTATTTCATTGTGTGATATGGCTTATAACAACAATTTTTCCAACTTCAATAATAATCCATATTTCACACAGACTCCATTCTATTCGGATAATTCCAACCCGGCGTTTTACAATATGCACCAACCACATATGCCGGGTTGGCCTTATCCGAATCAATATGACCCATACCCCCCATCTAATAACTATAATTTCCATAATAATTTCAACTCTTTACCGAGTCATTGGGGATTCACGTACCCCGAGTCAAATTTTCAACCTCCTTGCCCACCATATTCACCTGGTCCACAATATTCATGCCCCGGTTTCGCTTCTTATACTTCTTTTTCTGAACCACAAATTGAAGAAAAATCTGAGTTACTAAAGAGTTTAGAAGCCAATCTACAAAAGGCCGAGCAACAACTTCAAAAATCATTGGCCTCTCCAATTCCACAGTATTTTCAAGAGTCTTACTCAGTTCCACCTCCTCATAATGAACAACCATTTGCCTTGGAAACGAGTAAAGAACTCTTGTGTGAGTCCAAGCTTCAATCTCCAAACATTTTTGACTCACATTCCTCACAAAGTTTCCAAAATCAAGATTCCTATACTCCCATTCTAGAGCAACCACTTGGAGATACATCAAGTCAAGATAAGAGTATAGATATCTTAAAGGAGTCTATGTTACAATTGCAAAAAGTACATACCGAGTCTTTCAATAGGGTGAAAGAACAATTGAGTCAATTGGCTAACCTTTTTAGGAATGAGGAAACTCTATCCTATCAACCTTTGACTAATTCAGCTATGCCACACTCTATTGATATGACCCAAGACTCTTGTCATTTTGGAAATCATGATTCAATTTCAGCACAACTACCTGAACTTGTCCAAACTTCAGATCCCATTGACATTTTGGCAAGTTTTCCTTTTCCTGAAATTGAAATTGAACATGAATATGATCCTGAACTTCCACTTGATGATTCAATTCTACTTCCTGATCCAATTATGACTCCGGTGTCTTCACCTGATTTCACTCCATTTCCCAAGTCAGTATTGGATCCAGTGCCTATCCATTGTGAAATTGAATCACCAATATTTTATGATGATCATATTGAACTTGACCAATTCCATACTTTTGAAAGTCCCATTGATAAATTGGCAAGTTCTCACTTTTATGAAATTGAACTACATGAGGAATGTGACTTTGATTTTCACAATCTCTTTACTTCTGAAGACCTTCGCTGACGAGATCATGTGTCTGGATGAGTCAACGCAAGGTCGGTTAACTGACTGTACAACCCTTACGGAAAATGATGACCTGAGTTTTGAAGAGTTGTATGGAGAGGAGCTAGAGTTCCTTAATATTGGAAGTAAAGAGATATGTGACCTAGATTCTCACATCTGTGATCCAGTTCAAATCCCTGAATCATTATTGACTCCTGTTATATTACCCAATTTGAGTAACATTCTAGAGTCAGTTTTGATTCCCATCCCTCCTGAACTTGAATCACCAATTTTAGATAGTCACATTCCATCATGGGGAAATGATTATGGACTTGAGCTTCATTTTCTTGATTTGGACCTACTTCCTGAACCAATTTCGACTCCCGAACCTTTACTTGACTTAAGTATTTTTCCTGAGTCGGTATTAGTTTCTGTGCCTCCTGAGTCCAAATCAATCATTCCATCTTTTCATACTCCATTCTGGGACAAGGATCTTGATAAATTTGACTCCGAAATTATTTTGAAAATTTGGAAATTGGATGGGGTAAAATTCCTAATAAAAATCATACATGCATACATCATTCTTGTGGGTTGTATTCTTGATATTTCTGGTGGGTTCCTCCAAACCCAAAGCAAAGTTGATTGGGCTGCCTTTCGTGGACCAATCAGACCACCACCGAAACCACCACCTTAAGGTAATTGTTTCCTTCCTTCTCCATTTTGTTTCATGCATACATATATCATGATGCATTGAGGACAATGCATGAAATAAGTGTGGGGGAGGGTTTACTAACATAGAGTTTTTAGATTTTCTTTCTTTTACACTTCTTTTAGAAATTAAAAAATAAATAAATAAACTTTTTGAAATAAGAGAAAAGTTTTGATCTATTTTTAAGAAAATTAAGATGAATCTTAGAAATTAAGAAAGCCTTAATTATGACATCTTAAACCTAGTTGAAATAATAGATCTTGTTTGAAATTATAGGCTAAGTAAGAAAAATTAGGGAGATATTCTTATCTTGAATTTTTTGCCTTAGATAAGTATGCACTTCACACTTACACATTTCTGGGATGGAAATAATGACCAAAAATGCCATAAAAATAAAAAAAGAAAAAATATATATAAATAAAACATCACTTATTAAGCTGGATAATTATGCCTCAAGAAGCATGATTATTCACGCCTAACAGTGGTAAAGAAAATAAATAATCCCCCTTAGTTTTGTGGCCTTGTTTACTCGAGTCCTTAAACCCGAGGGATGTTTTCTCATCTGGTGCCCTAAGACCATCTGGTTTGGGAGTCATCGGTTATAGGCTCGCTACAAGGGTAGACTAGAAAGCCTAAACTAAGGGAAGAAAAAAGCAGAAAAAGAAAAAATATATATATAAATAAATGGCTTGATAGTTGGAGTTGAAATCCCAGAAATCTTCACTATCACAATGTGCATACTATCTAGGTTTTATGAAGGATAAAATATTCAATCCAATTTTAAATTCTTACCTTAATTGAAGACAAGATCCTGCATGGAGACTAAGTTTAAGGAAGAATAAATATAGGTGGACTTATGACCTTAGATCACTTATATTTTTGCAAAAATAGTTCGAAAACATGTCTCTCTTTCAAAATGAAATTTTCAAAACACTAACATTTGTCTTCTTTCTTTATGGATTTTGTGGGTGCAATCCGCTGAAAACCCTCAGGAGACAACACTCCTCCTCTAGGGTAACCTAGAGGTTTAACGGCTTGTTGCACGCGCTCAGTGCAATAGCGTCACCTGCGAAAGTGGTGTAATAAAATTGGTAGTATAGTTTTTTCTTTTTTCTTGTTTTGCTCGGGATGAGCAAAAGAATAAGTGTGGGGGTGTGATTGATATTCAATTTTGCATATTTTACCACATCTATACCATGCATATTGTCAATAAAAATGTGATTTTTAATCTTTTCTTTTCTATTTTTGCAGGTCCACACTCTAATGGAGAAAAGGCCCAAAATCCCTTTAATTATCATGAATTAAAGGAGATTAATTCAAAGCCCAAAAGAGAGCCCAAGTTTGAGCCCAGGATCTGGAGATTTCTACGCGCCAGCTCAGATTTCTAGAAACTCCACGTGGCTAACAACTTTGTAACAAACTCGCAACAGAATTCTGGTACCCAACGGCCTTGAAACTGCCGCGCCTTGTCGCGCGTCCGCGGCAGATCTGGGGCCGTTGGGCGCCAGATTCTGCCAGCTGTCTCGGGTTCGAGAACCTTCTCTCTGAGGCCTATAAATACAGTACCAGGACCTTCGCAAAAAGGAGAGGAGAGATTAGAGGATAGAGCTTTGTAATTTTGTAGGATTTTCTCTAGGATTTTAGTGCTCTAGGTCTTCTTCTTCCTCCTTAGAAATTCTGCAAAAGAGAGTTTGTAAGAGAGAAAGCTTGTGTAAACCAAGGTGTGACAACTTGTGAAGTAAGGATTAATCCATTCTCTTCTCTCTACTTGAGCATTTTCTAGTTTTACTTGCTTTCTTTAATTCTAGTTTTACTTTACTTGCACTTTTATTCATGCTTTGCTTTTCTTTTCTTATGGCTAGTAGCTAACTCTTTCTAACATGACTAGCTAACCACTAACCTTGCTAACTACTAACTCATGGGTGATTGCTATCTTTAATCTTGCAAGTTGTATGGTCTTTTTCTTCTCCGATGGGTTACTTTCATGCTTGGCAAGTTCTTATTGTAATTCCATATGATTCATGTGTGCCTCATTTAGAGCCTTGTCTTTAGAACAAGTGCCTTGATGGAACATGGAGATGGATCACCAAACATATGCTATTTGTTGTACAACTTCTTTACTTCCATTAATGAAAGTTGTATCTTCTTCCTTAGCATCCCTTGAGTGTCGCTCTTTTGATTCCATTATTGAAAGTCTATCTTGTAGGCCTATGACATCTATGAGGCTACAAGACAAGTCCAAGAATGATCACCCGTCATCCAAGTGGGAAAGCAACTAGACCTACACGCAAGACAAATCTATGCCGATGAATCAACATGAGGCACGCATTCACCATCACGGAGTTTAGTAAGTTTAGCAAATTAGTAAGGTTAGCTAGTCATGGTTTTCTCATCTTCAAATCTTCTACAAGTTTTCTTTATTTTAGTGTCCAAAGCAAATCTCTTCTTTCAAGTTCTTTTCATTTTTATTTCCATCATGCACAAAGCCACCAATTCTTTCAATTCTTTTTCCATGTTTTATTCATTCTTTTAAGACAAAGAAGAATCTTCGTTTTCTATCTTCACAACGAACCGTAACGCTTCCATCGCAAGCTCTCCCTGAGGATTCGACCCGGTATAGCCCTTGCTATAACGGAGATTTGGAAAGGGTATATTAATCATCTTAAATACATTTGTGGAGTGATCAAGCACCAAGGTTGACTCTAAACCTTCTCTCTTTCATTGAATATTTAGTGCAATATATCCACACCTATCTTTTCCTTAATCAATAGGGAAGGCACAGATGAAAAGATTTTGGACGGGTGAAAAAAGTTAAATCGTGTGCACCCATCACTCTTGGATGGGTGCGATCATACCAACACTAGTGCACCGGATCCCACAGAACTCCACAGTTAAGCGAGCTTGGGCGAGAGTCGTACTAGGATGGGAAGTCCTCGTGTTGCACCCTTACTTTTTCCCTTTATTTTTTATCAATACGTTCGCTATTCCACGAGGTTCGAATATAGTGATTTAAATTTTTTATTTTGCTTTTTTTATCTATATTTCGTTAAGTATATTTATAATTAATTTATAATTAATTATTTAATTAAATCCTTTCACTCGATCTTTCCCTATTCTCTGGTTTTATTTATTTATTCATTTTGTTTTTTATTTTTATTTTCCTTTTCTTGTTTTTCTATAATTTCTATTTATTTTAATTAACATCAAGGGCCATTAGGAAGGCGGGCCCCACCGATGGCCCATAGCCTGCCTTGCGAAAGCTTTCTTTTGTTTTAGTCACAGAGGTTAAGTAGAAAGGGGTACTTATTTTGGACGGGTGTGATCAAACCAGCACTAGTGCACAGGATCCCATCAGAACTCCGCAGTAAAGCGTGCTTGGGTGAGAGTAGTACTAGGATGGGTGACCTCCTGGGAAGTCTTTCGTGTTGCACCCTCGCTTTTTTTAATCGTTTCGTTCTATCATTCCCTATTCATTCTTTGTTTGTTTATTCTTTTTGTTTTTTGTTTTTCTTGTTCCTTTTCTTATTTTTCTATAATTTCTATTTTTTTAATTGACATCTTGGAATACTAGCCAGAATATATACATCATAACCTTTCCCAGCGATTAAATATTCCACCCTCACTTTTTTTCAAAAAAGTAGGTCACCCATGAGAAGGTAACTATATGGGATGTTAATTCAAAGATGGGTACTTTTTCTGTGGGTGCTAGGATAGCTTCACGTTTTTCTATAATTTTTAACATCTCATGGGTGACCTACTTAAACGCTGGGACTAAGTTCCATAGCATATATCGGTGAGATAACTTAATATATCCGCGTTGCACCCTCGCTAGTAACATAGTGATTTCTTTATACTTAACCCTTGAGCAAGTTTAAATTATTCAGAATTATTCGCGAACCTTTGCGGAGTTCTGAAGGGATCCAGTGCACTAGTGCTGGTATGATCGCACCCGTCCGAAGTAGGTACACCTTTCTACTTAAGTTCACATCACGTTACGTATATCAATATTTTATACCCCGGGCCTACCCAATGCATCCAGTAAACAATTTCTTTTAATCTATATTTGTATAATAACATACGCAAAGTACGCTCGGGTTTTAACCATTCTAGTAACACTAGGAAAAATAAATTTCATAAGTCACAGGGGATCTCGCAGGGCCCGCAGTTAAAGTGGTCATCACGAGGCCTTCCTTCAACACATATTTTCATTTATTTTATTTATTTTTAATCTATATTTAGTTACATATATTTATTATTAATTATAAATAAAAAATATATTAGTATTTATCAATAGAAATTATAGAAAAACATTGCCAATTAGGAATTTTAATGGCCTTGCGATATAATACTCAATAACAAATAATTAATTAAACCAGTCCCTACACTAGTGCCTTGCATGAGTTTTTGATGGATCGCACATGAAAATCCAAGATTTGTACCAAATGAGCTTTCTTTGGTATCCCTTCCTAATGGCCCTTGATGTTAATTAAAATAAATTGAAATTATAGAAAAACAAGAAAAGGAAAAATAAAAATAAAAAACAAAATGAATAAATAAATAAAACCAGGGAACAGGGAAAGATCGAGTGAAAAGATTTAATTAAATAATTAATTATAAATTAATTTTAAATATACTTAACGAAATATAGATTAAAAGAAAAGCAAAATAAAAAAGTTAAATCACTATATTGGAACCTCGTGGAATAGCGAACGTAGAAATTAAAATATAAAGTGAAAAAGTAAGGGTGCAACACGAGGACTTCCCATCCTAGTACTACTCTCGCCCAAGCTCGCTTAACTGTGGAGTTCTGTGGGATCCGGTGCACTAGTGTTGGTATGATCGCACCCATCCAAGATTGCTTTGCCTTCCTACTTAAACGCTGGGACTAACAAAGAAGGTATCTGTTAATAGGGGATATACTGATATTCAGTATATTGAGACTAATTTATATCAGTCTAATTGGTGTTTAACCAAGGAAGGAAATTGAAAGTTGGTTCTTAAATTAAGGAACGTTCATATGAACAGAAAACCTCACATCAGAAAGGCGGGCCCAGTCAAATAAAAATAAAGTTTAATTATTTCTTTAATTAGGACTAGTGTACCTCCTGATTCGAATAGAGATTTAACATAAAGAAAAAAACAAAATGAATAAACAAACAATGAACTATAAAATTAAAAAAGAAATTACTTCACGAACATATTGTCAAAATGAATAACTAGAGGACAACCCAGGAGGTCACCCAAGCAAGGTATTAAAAAATAGCGAATAAAGTGGGTACACAAGGACTATCTTCGTTAAGTATATTTATAATTAGGATTTATATTTTAATTTATAAATAACTCCGTTATATTACGTGCCTTGCGGGAACTTAACCTCTGTGAAGGGAACAGGGAACGAGGATTTCCTTATTCGCTATTCCATCCGGTGCACTAATTAACAAAAACAACACGAGGACTAATCTTAGAATTTATTTATAAAGGATCGTGGTATCTCATGGGGATGATCATACCAGCACTAGCAAATAAAAAATATATTGTAATTATAATGCAAGTGAGATTTACATGAGCAAAAAATTAACTTATTTTCAAGGGAACTTCCACGAGGACATCCTGAATTAAAAAATAAATATAAAACAAGTGGCCTTATATTTAGTTACTAAAGGATACTAGCGAGAGTACTACTAGGATGGGTGACCTCCTGGGAAGTCCTCGTGTTGCACCCTCGCTTTTTTTCATTTATTTTTTATTTTCACGTTCGCTATTCCACGCTGTTCGAACATAGTGATTTAACTTTTTATTTTTTTTATTTTTTATCAATATTTTGTTACGTATATTTATTATTATTTTTTAATTAATTATTTAATTAAATCGTTTCACTCTACCTTTCCCTGTTCATTCTTTGTTTGTTTATTAATTTTGTTTTTTTTTCTTTTTTCTATAATTTCTATTTTTTAATTGACATCTCGGGATACTAGCCAGGAAGGCCACGCCGACGGCCCCTAGCGGGCCCCGTGAGATACCTTCTTTGTTAGTCGACGCGTTTAAGTAGGAAGGGTGCGATCATACTCCGCAAGTGGATTTTATTGCATTAAATCGTTTGTTTGTACTAGGATGGCTTAATTTTTAATAAGAGATATCGAGGTAATAGGCACCTGTAACGTTTAGCTTTTAATTAACTAGTACTAGGATGGAATTACTACCTAGTGCACTAGTTTGCCCATATTCCATCCTAATTTAACTTAACTATTAACTAACACGAGGACTTCCTAGGAGGACATCGGCGGGACCTCGCAGATAGAAATTATATCAGCCCTTGGATTGCCCCCGTGAGATACTGGTATGATCCTTGGCCCATTGAGTTATCTATAACAGGGAATGAAAGAGCGAAACGACTTAAATTTATAGAGTGCACATAGTTATGGATTCTTATTTAATCACCTGTAAGCAAAAGGCCTTACATGTGCACGCGTCATGTAAGTACCCTAGATAAATATTTATAACTCAAGCTTCGTGTTGCACCAGCTCGAGGATGAACAGAAATTAAAATATCTTGGAAGGCACGCTATGGACCCGCTAGAACGGAAAAGTAAAATTTCATTTTGTTTATTAACTGGGTGGATGGGATACTATTAGGCCTTACTAGGATGGTATAATCATAAAAAATAGCTCATCATAAGACATGTCACACACACACACACACATGAATTTCATGTCACCACCCACTTTTGATATTATTAACATCCAAACTTGAAAGATTAAGATGTCAATGTACCTCAAAGGCCTATGTATTCATGTTTTTTTTGTCCCTATTAAAGATTCATATTTTTTAAAATGGCAAACACCTTGAGGCTGATGCAAAAGCCACCCATGCTTTAAAGTCAACTCTAAATGATGAATATTTATCTAGGGTTTCTAACTTTGATTCGGCTTTTCTAGTATGGAACACTTTAGTCTCCTTTGGCGAACAAAAGAAATATTATGCGGGGAGTGACTCGAATGATGGAAGTGATGCTTCCAACTTATGCTACATGGTACAAGGGGATAACCCCTTGAGGTAAACTCCGAATCCGAGCTAGAAGAGGATATTGACATGTCTTATGATGAGCTTGAATCTTTTTTTCAACAACTTCTTGAAAAATATGAGTTACTTAAAAAGGATAATAAGAAAATGAAAAAAAAATTTGATTCCTTGTTAAAAGAAAAAGATTCTTTTCAGAATAAATTGGAATACATTTCAAAAGAAAATGATATGTTGAAAAAGGATAATATTTTCTTGACTTCTAAATTGAATGATCTTTGTGAAGAAAATACTTCTTTGAAAAATAAGATTATTTTAGTGGAAAAAAAGGAATTGCTTTGGAAGAAAACAACTCTTTAAAAAGAAAAATTATTTCAAAGGAAAAGGAAAATGTCTCTAAAAAGAACAAGATTATTGATTCTCATTCTACCATGCTTTTCATGCCACCATTGATAAAAATGAGATTAAATTTTTGAAAAATAGAATAGATTGTTTGAGCTCAACTTTGAGCAATTGTGCATTCAATCATAATAGATTGAAAACCTTAAGCCCCTAGCGGTTAATTAACTAGTGAATCAGGATTACAAAACAGTCACAAAAATAAACAAATAGAAATATAGGATGCAACAATCGCCTTTCACTCGATAAATAAGTACGCCTTTATACAAGGTCCATTGGCCATCACGTTACATAGTTAATTCCGAGCGTACTTTGCGTATGTTATTATAAAAATATAGATTAAAAGAAATTGTTTACTGGATGCATTGGGTAGGGAGTAGTGCACCGGATCCACTCAGAACAAAAAAATAATTATAAGAAAAGGCGTACCTACTTCGGACCGGTGCACCGTGGGACTTTTTTTTATTAATCGCGACACGAGGACTTCCCATCCTAGTATGACTCTGTGACTAAGCAACGTAGTTTTAACATATTCCTTAATTAACTAGAACGCTATTCCTCGCTGTTCGAACATAGTGATTTAACTTCTTTATTTTGTTTATTTTTTCTATATTTCATTACGTACATTTATTATTAGTTTTTAATTATTTCTTTAATTAAATCATTTCGCTCTATCTTTCCTTGTTCATTCTTTGTTTGTTTATTCTTTGTTTGTTTATTCATTTTGTTTTTTTGTTTTTTCTTTTCTTATTTTTCTATAATTTCTATTTTTTTAATTAACATCTCGGGATACTAGCCAGGAAGGCCACGCCGACGACCTCTAGCGGGCCCCGCGAGATACCTTCTTTGTTAGTCCCAGCGTTTAAGTAGGAAGGCAAATATTCTAATATCTATCTTTCCCTTTTCATTCTTTGTTTGTTTATTAATTTTGTTTTTTTTCTTTTTTCTTTCCTTATTTTTCTATAATTTCTATTTTTTAATTGACATCTTGGGATACTAGCCAGGAAGGTCACGCCGACGGCCCCTAGCAGGCCCCGTAAGATACCTTCTTTGTTAGTCCCAGCATTTTAGTAGGAAGGCAAAGCAATCTTGGATGGATGCGATCATACCAACACTAGTGCACCGGATCCCACAGAACTCCACAGTTAAGCGAGCTTGGGCGAGAGTAGTACTAGGATGGGAAGTCCTCGTGTTGCACCCTTACTTTTTCACTTTATATTTTAATTTCTACGTTCGCTATTCCACGAGGTTCCAATATAGTGATTTAACTTTTTTATTTTGCTTTTCTTTTAATCTATATTTCGTTAAGTATATTTATAATTAATTTATAATTAATTATTTAATTAAATCTGTTCACTCGATCTTTCCCTGTTCCCTGGTTATATTTATTTATTCATTTTGTTTTTATTTTTGTTTTTCCTTTTCTTGTTTTTCTATAATTTCTATTTATTTTAATTAACATCAAGGGCTATTAGTAAGGCGGGCCCCGCCGATGGCCCATAGCGTGTCTTGCGGGAGCGTTCTTTTACTTAGTCACAGAGGTTAAGTAGAAGGCGTACCTACTTCGGACGGGTGCGATTATAATAGCACTAGTGCACCGGATCCCATCAGAACTCTGCAGTTAAGCGTGCTTGGGCGAGAGTAGTACTAGGAACGGTGACCTCCTGGGAAGTCCTCGTGTTGCACTCTCGCATTTTTTCATTTATTTTTTGATTTTCACGTTCGCTATTCCACGCTGTTCGAACATAGTGATTTAACTTTTTTATTTTGTTTATTTTTTATCAATATTTCGTTACATATATTTATCATTATTTTTTAATTAATTATTTAATTAAATCGTTTCGCTCTATCTTTCCCTGTTCATTCCCAGGTTTTGTTTGTCTATTCATTTTGTTTTTTTTCTTTTTCCTTTATAATTTCTATTTTTTAATTAACATCTCGGGATACTAGCCAGGAAGGCCATGCCGACGGCCTCTAGCGGGCCCAGCGAGATACCATCTTTGTTAGTCCCAGCGTTTAAGTAGGAAGGCAAAGCAATCTTGGATCGGTGCGATCATACCAACACT
Organism: Agave tequilana; assembly: GCA_038442645.1. Lineage (NCBI taxonomy): Eukaryota > Viridiplantae > Streptophyta > Magnoliopsida > Asparagales > Asparagaceae > Agave > Agave tequilana. The sequence goes on along the minus strand of JAVJIF010004409.1, from coordinate 28,995 downwards.
AGTGCACCGGATCCCACAGAACTCCACAATTAAGCGAGCTTGGGCGAGAGTAGTACTAGGATGGGAAGTCCTCGTGTTGCACCCTTACTTTTTCCCTTTATATTTTAATTTCTACGTTCGCTATTCCACGAGGTTCGAATATAGTGATTTAACTTTTTTATTTTTCTCTTTTTTTATCTATATTTTGTTAAGTATTCTTATAATTAATTTATAATTAATTATTTAATTAAATCTTTTCACTCGATCTTTCCCTGTTCCCTGGTTTTATTTATTTATTCATTTTGTTTTTTATTTTTATTTTTATTTTCCTTTTCTTGTTTTTCTATAATTTCAATTTATTTTAATTAACATCAAGGGCCATTAGGAAGGGATACCAAAGAAAGCTCATTTGGTACAAATCATGGATTTTCATGTGCGATCCATCAAAAACTCTCGCAAGGCACTAGTGTAGGGACTGGTTTTATTAATTATTTGTTATTGAGTATTATATCGCAAGGCCATTAAAATTCCTAATTGGCAATGTTTTTCTATAATTTCTGTTGATAAATACTAATATATTTTTATTTATAATTAATAATAAATATATGTAACTAAATATAGATAAAAAATAAATAAAATAAATGAAAATACGTGTTGAAGGAAGGCCTCGTGATGACCACTTTAACTGCGGGCCCAGCGAGATCGCCTGTGACTTATGATTTATATTTCCTAGTGTTACTAGAATGGTTAAAACCCGAGCGTACTTTGCGTATGTTATTATAAAAATATAGATTAAAAGAAATTGTTTACTGGATGCATTGGGTAGGCCCGGGGTATAAAATATTGATATACGTAACGTGATGTGAACTTAAGTAGAAAGGCGTACCTACTTCGGACGGGTGCGATCATACCAGCACTAGTGCACCGGATCCCATCAGATTTCCTCAAAGGTTCGCGAATAATTCTGAATAATTTAAACTTGCTCAAGGGTTAAGTATAAAGAAATCACTATGTTACTAGCGAGGGTGCAACGCGGATATATTAAGTTATCTCACCGATATATGCAATGGAACTTAGTCCCAGCGTTTAAGTAGGTCACCCATGAGATGTTAAAGATTATAGAAAAACTTGAAGCTATCCTAGCACCCACAGAAAAAGTACCCATCTTTGAATTAACATCCCATATAGTTACCTTCTCATGGGTGACCTACTTTTTTGAAAAAAGCGAGGGTGGAATATTTAATCGCTAGGAAAGGTTAAGATGTATATATTCTGGAAGTGATGAATTTCTTTTTTTTTCCACAGAGTTAAATAAAGGGACTACATATCACTATTAAAGAGCGGCCGCCAAGGGCCATCGGCGAGGCCTTCCTGGCTAGTATCCCGAGATGTCAATTAAAAAATTAGAAATTATAGAAAAACAAGAAAAGGAAAAAGAAAAATAAGTTCATTCTTTGTTTGTTTATTCATTTTGTTTTTTTCTTTCTTCTTTTCTTATTTTTCTATAATTTCTAATTTTTTAATTGACATCTCGGGATACTAGCCAGGAAGGCCTCGCCGACGGCCCTTGGCGGGCCCCTCTTTATACCTTCTTTGTTAGTCCCAACGTTTAAGTAGGAAGGCAAAGCAATCTTGGATGGGTGCGATCATATCAACACTAGTGCACCGGATCCCACAGAACTCCACAGTTAAGCGAGCTTGGGCGAGAGTAATACTAGGATGGGAAGTCCTCGTGTTGCACCCTTACTTTTTCCCTTTATATTTTAATTTCTACGTTCGCTATTCCACGAGGTTCAAATATAGTGATTTAACTTTTTTATTTTTCTCTTTTTTTATCTATATTTCGTTAAGTATATTTATAATTAATTTATAATTAATTATTTAATTAAATCTTTTCACTCGATCTTTCCCTGTTCCCTGATTTTATTTATTTATTCATTTTTTTTATTTTTATTTTTTTTCTTGTTTTCTATAATTTCTCTTTATTTTAATTAACATCAAGGGCTATTAGGAAGGCGGGCCCCGCCAATGGCCCATAGCGTGCCTTGCGGGAGCTTTCTTTTGCTTGGTCATAGAGGTTAAGAAGAAAGGCGTACCTACTTTGATCGGGTGCGATCATACCAGCACTAGTGCACCGGATCCCATCAGAACTCCGCAGTTAAGCGTGCTTGGGCGAGAAAAGTACTAGGATGGGTGATCTCCTGGGAAGTCCTCGTGTTGCACCCTCGCTTTTTTCATTTATTTTTTGATTTTCACGTTCGCTATTCCATGCGCGTTGCCTTTCTGGCTCGGAATACTAGATTTATTGGTACAGCGTGTCATACCAGCAAAATAAAAAAGGGACTTCACCTTATCTTTTGTTAGTCCCCAATCGTTTCGCTAGTGCACCCTTACACGAGGACTTCCCAGGAGGTCATCCCATTTTACTTATTTTTTATTTATTTAAATAATTAATTATAAATTAATTATAAATATGCTTAACGAAATATAGATAAAAAAAGCAAAATAAAAAAGTTAAATCACTATATTCGAACCTCGTGGAATAGCGAACGTAGAAATTAAAATATAAAGGGAAAAAGTAAGGGTGCAACACGAGGACTTCCCATCCTAGTACGACTCTCGCCCAAGCTCGCTTAACTGTGGAGTTCTGTGGGATCCGGTGCACTAGTGTTGGTATGATCGCACCCATCCAAGATTGTTTTGCCTTCCTACTTAAACGCTGGGACTAGCAAAGAAGATATCTCGCAGGGCCCGCTAGCAATGTTTGCTTTTGTTAAGTGGTGAACAGGGAAAGATAGAGCGAAACGATTATATTCTGATTTTTGAGGGAATTAGTTTGGCTATCCCTTAACTTATGCTAAACGACCAATCTCGATAAAAGTAGCCCAAGCTTTCTATAATTTCTATTTATTTTAATTGACTTATCTGAAGAGAATAGCTTCCCAGCGAAGCTATTATTCTGATTTGACCAAAGAAAGATCATTGCATGTGTGTTAAGTCCGCCATTTATGAAAAACTTGGGACTTAGTCTCTTCAAGGTCGAACCAGTCTTGCCATATAGGTGGGGCTAAGACTGAGTCCCTCTGGATCAGTCTGGCTTAGCCATATAGGCGAGGTTAGGACTTGGCTTTTGCTGAGCTAGCCCATCATCACTGCGCAAACGTAGAAATTAAAATATAAAGGAAAAAACTAAGGGTGCAACACGAGGATAACGAATGTTGTTGCACCCTTACTTTTTGCCTTTATATTTTAATTTCATTAAATAGAAATCGAGACCTCCTGGGATCCGGTTTATTTAACTAATCACCTACTCTCGCAAGGTTGACATCACGAGGCATAATCCTATTCCAAGGCACGCTATGGGCCATCGGCGGGGCCCGCCTTCCTAATGGCCCTTGATGTTAATTAAAATAAATAGAAATTATAGAAAAACAAGAAAAGGAAAAAGAAAAAGAAAAAACAAAGAAAAGGAAATATTGGCAATAAATATACGTAACGAAATATTGATAAAAAATAAACAAAATAAAAAAGTTAAGGGTGGAATAGCGCTATAGGCCATTTTGAAAATTAATCTTGGATGGGCCATTTCTGATGGGATCCGGTGCACGATGGGCCTTCCTACACTAGTGACTGGCCCATCACTATGTTATGGATTCTTGTTTAAGTGGGACAAAGTGAAAAAGAAAGGGGACTAGACCCGTCCTAGCCATTAGGAATAGTCAACACGAGGAAAAAAATAAGGAAGGGTGCAACACGAGGACTTCCCATCCTAGTACGACACTCGCCTAAGCTCGCTTAACTGTGGAGTTCTGTGGGATCCGGTGCACTAGTGTTGGTATGATCGCACCCATCCAAGATTGCTTTGCCTTCCCACTTAAACGCTGGGACTAACAAAGAAGGTATCTCGCAATAGGGGATATACAGATATTCAGTATGTTGAGACTGATTTATATCAGTCTAATTGGTGTTTAACCAAGTAAGGAAATTGAAAGGTGGTTCTTAAATTAAGGAACGTTCATCCATGTAACTCAAAACAAGCTATAAAATTGAACGTGCTTGGGACTAGGATTGGCACTGATATTTAAGAAGCGGGCCCCACCGGTTACGTATATCTTTGTGAGTGAACGCGGACTTGAAATACAAAAAGCCCTTGAATGAATTTCTTAAAAGCGAGGGATCGGTGTGATATACTGAATATCAGTATATCCCCTATTGCGAGATACCTTCTTTGTTAATTATTTTTAAATCCCACTGAACAATATTTTCCCGTATATAATAAAATAATTAATAAAAAAGTTAAATCACTTGTTCGAACAGCGTGGAATAGCGAACGTGAAAATCAAAAAATAAATGAAAAAAAGCGAGGGTGCAACACGAGGACTTCCCAGAAGGTCACCCATCCTAGTACTTTTCTCGCCCAAGCACGCTTAACTGCGGAGTTTTGATGGAATCTGGTGCACTAGTGCTAGTATGATCGCACCCATCTGAAGTAGGTACGCCTTTCTACTTAACCTCTGTGACTAAGCAAAAGAAAGCTCCCGCAAGACACGCTATGGGCCATCGGCGGGCCCCGCCTTACTAATAGCCCTTGATGTTAATTAAAATAAATAGAAATTATAGAAAAACAAGAAAAGGAAAAATAAAAATAAAAAACAAAATGAATAAATAAATAAAACCAGGGAACAGAGAAAGATCGAGTGAAAAGATTTAATTAAATAATTAATTATAAATATACTTAACGAAATATAGATTAAAAGAAAAGCAAAATAAAAAGTTAAATCACTATATTGGAACCTCGTGGAATAGCGAACGTAGAAATTAAAATATAAAGTGAAAAAGTAAGGGTGCAACACGAGTACTTCCCATCCTAGTACTACTCTCGCCCAAGCTCGCTTAACTGTGGAGTTCTGTGGGATCCGGTGCACTAGTGTTGGTATGATCGCATCCATCCAAGATTGCTTTGCCTTCCTACTTAAACGCTGGGACTAACAAAGAAGGTATCTCACAGGGCCCGCTAGGGGCCGTCGGCATGGCCTTCCTGGTTAGTATCCCAAGATGTCAATTAAAAAATAGAAATTATAGAAAAATAAGAAAAGAAAAAAGAAAAAAACAAAATTAATAAACAAACAAAGAATGAAAAGGAAAGATAGCGCGAAACGATTTAATTAAATAATTAATTAAAAAATAATTATAAATATACGTAACGAAATATTGATAAAAAATAAGCAAAATAAAAAAGTTAAATCACTATATTCGAATCTCGCTTTTGCCATAATTGAGGTTGATATATCGAAAGTGGACTAACAAAGATGGTATCTCGCGGGGCTAGAGCAAAAGGTCCCTATTTCGCTCTATATTTCGTTAAGTTTCTTTTGTTTGTCTAGTCAAACGTCCCACTTTTTATTTCACTCGAATATACTTATTTAATTAATTAAAATTTAATCAAATAAAATTAAAAAAGAAATTACTTCACGAACATATTGTCAAAATGAATAACCCAGAGTTCGAATATAGTGATTTAACTTTTTTATTTTGCTTATTTTTATCTATATTTCGTTAAGTATATTTATAATTAATTTATAATTAATTATTTAATTAAATCCTTTCACTCGATCTTTCCCTGTTCCCTGGTTTTATTTATTTATTCATTTTGTTTTTTATTTTATTTTTCCTTTTCTTGTTTTTCTATAATTTCTATTTATTTTAATTAATATCAAGGGCCATTAGCAAGGCGGGCCCCGCCGATGGCCCATAGCGTGCCTTGCGAGGGCTTTCTTTTGTTTTAGTCACAGAGGTTAAGTAGAAAGGCGTACCTATTTTGAACGGGTGCGATCATACCAGCACTAGTGCACAGGATCCCATCAGAACTCCGCAGTAAAGCGTGCTTGGGTGAGAGTAGTACTAGGATGGGTGATCTCCTGGGAAGTCTTTCGTGTTGCACCCTCGCTTTTTTTAATCGTTTCGCTCTTTCATTCCCTGTTCATTCTTTGTTTGTTTATTCTTTTTGTTTTTGTTTTCTTGTTCCTTTTCTTATTTTTATATAATTTCTATTTTTTAATTGACTTCTCGGGATACTAGCCAAGAAGGCCACGCCGACGACCCCTAGCGGGCCCCGCGAGATACCATCTTTGTTAGTCCCAGCCTTTAAGTAGGAACCAGTCTGATGGGATAGCTTTCTTAAATTGTATATGCCTATTAAAAAACCTTCCTGGCTTTAATCGTTTTACGGGTGCGATCACATAACTAGTATTTCTATTTTATTATTTCATTCTTTGTTTGTCTATGGATGGGAAGTCCTCGTGTTGGACCCTCGCTATTCCACGCTGTTCGAACATAGTGATTTAACTTTTTTATTTTGTTTATTTTTTATCAATATTTCGTTACGTAAATAAACTAGCCGGCCGCCGCCGCTAGCGGCGGCGCGCGCGCATGAGCCGGCATGGTCCCCTCCCAATCGCGTGCGAAAACTCCAAGTACCTAAAGGGTACGCCCTCTGTTCTCAATTTTCTCTATATAAACACTACGAACTTTCATCCCATGGCCAATGTGGGACTAAATGCCTTTAGCTACCTTTATTCCCATTTTGGCTTTGAATTAGGAAGGCGGGAACCTGAATTCTTCTCTAATTGGCCAGGTCGGCAAATATCAGGTGGGAGGTTTTCCGTTCATATGAACGTTTCTTAATTTAAGAACCACCTTTGTAAATAATCTTAGTGAAATTAATACAAAAAATAGGATTGGAAGTCTCCGCAAATAAAGTAGGTACGCCTTTCTACTTAACCTCTGTGACTAAGCAAAAGAAAGCTCCCGCAAGGCACGCTATGGGCCATCGGCGGGGCCCGCCTTCCAAATAGCCCTTGATGTTAATTAAAATAAATAGAAATTATAGAAAAACAATAAAAATTAAAATAAAAATAAAAACAAAATGAATAAATAAATAAAATCAGGGAACAGGGAAAGATCGAGTGAAAAGATTTAAATAAATAATTAATTATAAATTAATTATAAATATACTTAACGAAATATAGATAAAAAAAAAGAAAAATAAAAAGTTAAATCACTATATTCGAACCTCGTGGAATTGCGAACGTAGAAATTAAAATATAAAGGAAAAAAGTAAGGGTGCAACACGAGGACTTCCCATCCTAGTACTACTCTCGCCCAAGCTCGCTTAACTGTGGAGTTCTGTGGGATCCGGTGCACTAGTGTTGGTATGATCGCACCCATCCAAGATTGCTTTGCCTTCCTACTTAAACGCTGGGACTAACAAAGAAGGTATCTCGCGGGGCCTGCCAAGGGCCGTCGGCGAGGCCTTCCTGGCTAGTATCCCGAGATGTCAATTAAAAAATTAGAAATTATAGAAAAATAAGAAAAGAAAAAAGAAAAAAACAAAATGAATAAACAAACAAAGAATGAACATATTTTTCTTTTCCTTTTCTTGTTTTTCTATAATTTTTAATTTTTTAATTGACATCTCGGGATACTAGCCAGGAAGGCCTCGCCGACGGCCCTTGGCGGGCCGCTCTTTAATAGTGATATGTAGTCCCTTTATTTAACTCTGTGGAAAAAAAAAGAAATTCATCACTTCCAGAATATATACATCTTAACCTTTCCCAACGATTAAATATTCCACCCTCGCTTTTTTTCAAAAAAGTAGGTCACCCATGAGAAGGTAACTATATGGGAAGTTAATTCAAAGATGGGTACTTTTTCTGTGGGTGCTAGGATAGCTTCACGTTTTTCTATAATCTTTAACATCTCATGGGTAACCTACTTAAACGCTGGGACTAAGTTCAATAGCATATATCGGTGAGATAACTTAATATATCCGCGTTGCACCCTCGCTAGTAACATAGTGATTTCTTTATACTTAACCCTTGAGCAAGTTTAAATTATTCAGAATTATTCGCGAACCTTTGCGGAGTTCTGATGGGATCCGGTGCACTAGTGCTGGTATGATCGCACCCGTCCGAAGTAGGTACACCTTTCTACTTAAGTTCACATCACGTTACGTATATCAATATTTTATACCCCGGGCCTACCAATGCATCCAGTAAACAATTTCTTTTAATCTATATTTTTATAATAACATACGCAAAGTACGCTCGGGTTTAACCATTCTAGTAACACTAGGAAATATAAATCATAAGTCACAGGGGATCTCGCAGGGCCCGCAGTTAAAGTGGTCATCACGAGGCCTTCCTTCAACACATATTTTCATTTATTTTATTTATTTTTTATCTATATTTAGTTACATATATTTATTATTAATTATAAATAAAAAATATATTAGTATTTATCAATAGAAATTATAGAAAAACATTGCCAATTAGGAATTTTAATGGCCTTGCGATATAATACTCAATAACAAATAATTAATTAAACCAGTCCCTACACTAGTGCCTTGCGAGAGTTTTTGATGGATCGCACATGAAAATCTAAGATTAGTACCAAATGAGCTTTCTTTTGTATCCCTTCCTAATAGCCCCTGATGTTAATTAAAATAAATTGAAATTATAGAAAAACAAGAAAAGGAAAAATAAAAATAAAAAACAAAATGAATAAATAAATAAAACCAGGGAACAGGGAAAGATCGAGTGAAATGATTTAATTAAATAATTAATTATAAATTAATTATAAATATACTTAACGAAATATAGATAAAAAAAGATAAAAATAAAAAAGTTAAATCACTATATTCGAACCTCGTGGAATAGCGAACGTAGAAATTAAAATATAAAGGGAAAAAGTAAGGGTGCAACACGAGGACTTCCCATCCTAGTACTACTCTCGCCCAAGCTCGCTTAACTGTGGAGTTCTGTGGGATCCGGTGCACTAGTGTTGGTATGATCACACCCATCCAAGATTGCTTTGCCTTCCTACTTAAACGCTGGGACTAACAAAGAAGGTATCTCGCGGGGCCCGCTAGAGGCCGTCGGCGTGGCCTTCCTGGCTAGTATCCCGAGATGTTAATTAAAAAAATAGAAATTATAGAAAAATAAGAAAAGGAAAAAGAAAAAAAACAAAATGAATAGACAAACAAAACCTGGGAATGAACAGGGAAAGATAGAGCGAAAAGATTTAATTAAATAATTAATTAAAATTAACAATAAATATATGTAACTAAATATAGATAAAAATAAATAAAATAAAAAAGTTAAATCATTATGTTTGAACAGCGTGGAATAGCGAACGTGAAAATCAAAAAATAAATTAAAAAAAGCAAGAGTGCAACACGAGGACTTCCCAAGAGGTCACCCATCCTAGTACTACTCACGCCCAAGCACGCTTAACTGCAGAGTTCTATAAGATCCGATGCACTAGTGCTGGTATGATCGCACCTGTCTGAAGTGGGTACGCCTTTCTACTTAATCTCTGTGACTAAGCAAAAGAAAGCTCCCGCAAGGCACGCTATAGGCCATCGGTGGGGCCCGCCTTCCTAATAGCGCTTGATGTTAATTAAAATAAATAGAAATTATAGAAAAACAAGAAAAGGAAAAATAAAAATAAAAAACAAAATGAATAGATAAATAAAACCAGGGAACAGGGAAAGATCGAGTGAAAAGATTTAATTAAATAATTAATTATAAATTAATTTTAAATATACTTAACGAAATATAGATTAAAAGAAAAGCAAAATAAAAAAGTTAAATCACTATATTGGAACCTCGTGGAATAGCGAACGTAGAAAATAAAATATAAAGTGAAAAAGTAAGGGTGCAACACGAGGACTTCCCATCCTAGTACTACTCTCGCCCAAGCTCGCTTAACTGTGGAGTTCTGTGGGATTCGATGCACTAGTGTTGGTATGATTGCTGAAAAACACCTAGAGGGGGGTGAATAGGTGTAATTGCTAATCTAATAACTTTTAAAAACTAATATGGATGAATGATGTAATGATCTCTCAAAACAAGATTAGGAGCCGTATACCCAGTAAAGGGCTCTGAACTCCTTCCTCGTGATTCCTCTTGAATATGAGTTAGAGGTGCGCAATGCAACCTTGTTGTATGAGAATTGATCGACACAAGTAAAGTATGAATGCAATAATGAAATGCACACAATATATCACAAGTAAAGAAAACAAGATCTCAAGCAAGTAATAAAAGGCAATGTAGTGCAAGAGAAATTGAAAGCAAATAAAGACACAAAGCAATCACAAACACAAGATGTTTTATTCGAGGTTCGAGCCACCGCTCTACTCCCCGCCTTCACCGCCGTGAAGGGTTTTCACTATCCTTGAGCACTTTACAATGGTCTACCAAAGACCTGAGCACCGAACTCCACCACTTACAAGAACCTCTACTGAAGTGGTATCTCCACAACAAGAAGAAGAAGAAGCTACAAGTATCCAAGTGCTCACAACAAGATCACAAACTTCTTACAAACTCTCTTTTACAACTTCCTTATAGATTGAGTAGTGAATTTTGGCTCTAGAAGTGTAATGAGAAAACTAAGCTCAGTTGTGAATGGAAATATCTTGCAAAACAACTGAAAAACAAAGCCAAGAATGAATGGGAAAATGGAGAGCTTAAAAACTTTTCTTCTCTTTTAAAACTTTTAAAACTTAGGTATTTTTCTTGGTGAATTTGCAAGGGACCTATCTCCTCTATTTATAGGGAGAGAAAAGGATTAAAACTCATTTATTTTAAGCTTATTTGATCTGAAAAAAGTCTACAAAATCTCAGAAAAAGTCTGCCAAAAATAGTTTTAGAAAACAGATTTTAGATTGCACCAAAGAGGAAAGAGCCGTTGGAGCTTTGCAGGCCTGGCGGTCGACCGGTCCGGTCGGCCGTCCGCCCTGCTGGCATGGAGCCATTGGGCTCGGGTCGACCGCCCGGTCGACCGTCCTCAAAAAGGAAACACAGTTTTCTGAAGGCGGTCGACCGGTCCGATCGGCCGAAAAAACCCGAGAGCAAACTGCTTACAGTCGGTCGACCGGACAGTCGGCCGACAGACATGCACAACCCTGCACATCCTGGATACAAGCTCCAGTCGACCGGTCCAGTCGGCTGGTTTTGCCTGAAACAGAAAAACAGCAAGAAAACAGGACTTGGAAATTTTGTAAAATCTTTCTTGAAGTATAAATAGTTAAGTATCATGCTGGAAATAGTAAACATACATGATTGTAAACATGATATATATCTTTGTAGAAATTAGAGTCATGTATATTTGTTAAGGCATGAAAACTTAGAAACAAATGCAAAACACGAAAACTTGTTATACAAATATGTGTGTGTGTGTCCTAGAGCCAATTTTCCAAAACTCAAACTTTAACAAACTATTTCTTACATTGGTTCTAAAGGACTACAAGTTCTTCAAGTGGGCTTCTCCATATGATCTTGCAAGCTTGATACTTGAGCCCGAATTGAGGTGACTTGAGTCAAAACACCTTCCTTTAGGGAAGAAAACTTCTAGTTTCATAAGAACCCTGAAACACACTAAAACAACAAACATGATTAGTACAAATAACTATTTATGTTTTGTAATCATCAAAACACACTAAAACGGGTGATTGTAACCATGGGCCAACAATCGCATCCATCCAAGATTGCTTTGCCTTCCTACTTAAACGCTGGGACTAACAAAAAAGATATCTCACGGGGCCCGCTAGGGGACGTCGGCGTGGCCTTCCTGGCTAGTATCCCGAGATGTCAATTAAAAAATAGAAATTATAGAAAAATAAGGAAAGAAAAAAGAAAAAAACAAAATTAATAAACAAACAAAGAATGAAAAGGGAAAGATAGAGCGAAACGATTTAATTAAACAATTAATTAAAAAATAATTATAAATATACGTAACGAAATATTGATAAAAAATAAGCAAAATAAAAAAGTTAAATCACTATATTCGAATCTCGCTTTTGCCATAATTGAGGTTGATATATCGAAAGTGGACTAACAAAGATGGTATCTCGCGGGGCTAGAGCAAAAGGTCCCTATTTCGCTCTATATTTCGTTAAGTTTCTTTTGTTTGTCTAGTCAAACGTCCCACTTTTTATTTCACTCGAATATACTTATTTAATTAATTAAAATTTAATCAAATAAAATTAAAAAAGAAATTACTTCACGAACATATTGTCAAAATGAATAACCAGAGGACAACCCAGGAGGTCACCCATCCTACTAACGAAAAAGATAACTTAATTTATTTACTAGGATGGGTGACCTCCTGGGAAGTCCTCGGATTGGTTTGCCTTCTAAGGGATTGCTAACAGGGATCCAATGCTAAACAAAATATCCCATCCTAGTACTACTCTCACCCAAGCTAGTATCATTCACTTGCACCCTTACGACGCCCAAATTCCTATATAGTTCACGAGATGTCGATTTACATCAGAACTCCAGCGTTTTTTAATTCGGGTTAATTCTTTTTCCTTTTCTTGATGTTAATTATCTCGTGAGAAACTTTTTATTTTGTATCAATAATTACTAGGATATGGAAGGCACAGATGAAAAGATTTTGGACGGGTGAAAAAAGTTAAATCCTGTGCACCCATCACTCTTGGATGGGTGCGATCATACCAATACTAGTGCACCGGATCCCACAGAACTCCACAGTTAAGCGAGCTTGGGCGAGAGTCGTACTAGGATGGGAAGTCCTCGTGTTGCACCCTTACTTTTTCCCTTTATTTTTTATCAATACGTTCGCTTCCACGAGGTTCGAATATAGTGATTTAAATTTTTATTTTGCTTTTTTTATCTATATTTTGTTAAGTATATTTATAATTAATTATTTAATTAAATCCTTTCACTCGATCTTTCCCTATTCCCTAGTTTTATTTATTTATTCATTTTGTTTTTTATTTTTATTTTTCCTTTTCTTGTTTTTCTATAATTTCTATTTATTTTAATTAACATCAAGGGCCATTAGGAAGGCGGGCCCCACCGATGGCCCATAGCGTGCCTTGCGAAAGCTTTCTTTTGTTTTAGTCACAAAGGTTAAGTAGAAAGGCGTACTTATTTTGGACGGGTGCGATCATACCAGCACTAGTGCACAGGATCCCATCAGAACTCCGCAGTAAAGCGTGCTTGGGTGAGAGTAGTACTAGGATGGGTGACCTCCCGGGAAGTCTTTCGTGTTGCACCCTCGCTTTTTTTAATCGTTTCGTTCTATCATTCCCTGTTCATTCTTTGTTTGTTTATTCTTTTTGTTTTTTGTTTTTCTTGTTCCTTTCTTATTTTTCTATAATTTCTATTTTTTTAATTGACATCTCGGAATACTAGCCAGAAAGGTCACGCCGATGGCCCCTAGTGATTTACCTTATCCGCCCAAGCAAGGTATTAAAAAATAGCGAATAAAGTGGGTACACAAGGACTATCTTCGTTAAGTATATTTATAATTAGGATTTATATTTTCATTTATAAATAACTCCGTTATATTACGTGCCTTGCGGGAACTTAACCTCTGTGACGGGAACTGGGAACGAGGATTTCCTTATTCGCTATTCCATCGGTGCACTAATTAACAAAAACAACACGAGGACTAATCTTAGAATTTATTTATAAAGGATCGTGGTATCTCACGGGGATGATCATACCAGCACTAGCAAATAAAAAATAGATTGTAATTATAATGCATGTGAGATTTACATGAGCAAAAAATTAACTTATTTCCAAGGGAACTTCCACGAGGACATCCTGAATTAAAAAATAAATATAAAACAAGTGGCCTTATATTTAGTTACTAAAGGATACTAGCGAGAGTAGTACTAGGATGGGTGACCTCCTGGGAAGTCCGCGTGTTGCACCCTCGCTTTTTTCATTTATTTTTTGATTTTCACGTTTGCTATTCCACTCTGTTCGAACATAGTGATTTAACTTTTTTATTTTGTTTATTTTTTATCAATATTTTGTTACGTATATTTATTATTATTTTTTAATTAATTATTTAATTAAATCGTTTTGCTCTATCTTTCCCTGTTCATTCTTTGTTTGTTTATTAATTTTGTTTATTTCTTTTTTCTTTCCTTATTTTTCTATAATTTCTATTTTTTAATTGACATCTCGGGATACTAGCCAGGAAGGCCACGCCGACGGCCCCTAGCGGGCCCCGTGAGATACCTTCTTTGTTAGTCCCAGATTTAATTAAATAGTTAAGGGTGCAACACAAGGACTTCCCATCCTAGTACGACTCTCGCCCAAGCTCGCTTAACTGCGGAGTTCTGATGGGATCATGTGCACTAGTGCTGGTATGATCGCACCCATCCAAAATAGGTACGCCTTTCTACTTAACCTCTGTGACAAAAATAAAAGAAAGCTCTCGCAAGGCACGCTATGGGCCATCGGCGGGGCCTGCCTTCCTAATGGCCCTTGATGTTAATTAAAATAAATAGAAAATATAGAAAAACAAGAAAAGGAAAAATAAAAATAAAAAACAAAATGAATAAATAAAAAAAAACCAGTACCATCACAGGATTGTTGAAGCAGCGGGACAAGGACAAATTTCGGGAGAATATTTGCCTTTACTTTGGAAGAGCACCCACTGTAATTTAGTCCCCAAGTATCCCATCCCTGTTCGGCGTGCACTAATTATTTTGTTTGTTTATTAAAATAAATCATAACGCCTTACTAATTAACATCTCGCGAAATTGTAATTGGAACCCCGCGGTATAACCGAGAAAGATATAATAACAAGCGAGGGTCCTAGTACTTTAATTAAAATATACTTCTTAATTATATTTTATCAATAATTTGTATTTTTAATTTGTATTTCTTTAAAAAAATAAATAATTTAACTTTTTCTCTTGATACTAAATTAATTTAACTATATATAAATAAACCACGTTGTAAGTAATTAAATTAACTGTTCGAATATAGTGATTTATCACGCTATAGGCCATCGGCGGGGCCCGCCTTCCTAATAGACCTTGATGTTAATTAAAATAAATAGAAATTATAGAAAAACAAGAAAAATAAAAATAAAAATAAAAAACAAAATGAATAAATAAATAAAACCAGGGAACATGGAAAGATCGAGTGAAAAGATTTAATTAAATAATTAATTATAAATTAATTTTAAATCTACTTAACGAAATATAGATTAAAAGAAAAGCAAAATAAAAAAGTTAAATCACTATTTTGGATCCTCGCGGAATAGCGAACGTAGAAATTAAAATATAAAGTGAAAAAGTAAGGGTGCAACACGAGGACTTCCCATCCTAGTACTACTCTCGACCAAGCTCGCTTAACTGTGGAGTTCTGTGGGATCCGGTGCACTAGTGTTGGTATGATCACACCCATCCAAGGGTGATGGGTGCACAGGATTTAACTTTTTTCACCCGTCCAAAATCTTTTCATCTGTACAAACAAAAGAAACTTAACGAAATATAGAGCGAAATAGGGACCTTTTGCTCTAGCCCGCGAGATACCATCTTTGTTAGTCCACTTTCGATATATCAACCTCAATTATGGCAAAATCGAGATTCGAATATAGTGATTTAACTTTTATATTTTGCCTATTTTTATCAATATTTCGTTACGTATATTTATAATTATTTTTTTATTAATTATTTAATTAAATCGTTTCGCTCTGTCTTTCCCTTTTCATTCTTTGTTTGTTTATTAATTTTATTTTTTTCTTTTTCTTTCCTTATTTTTCTATAATTTCTATTTTTAATTGACATCTCGGGATACTAGCCAGGAAGGCCACGCCGACGGCCCCTAGCGGGCCCCATGAGATACCTTCTTTGTTAGTCCCAGGTTTAAGTAGGAAGGCAAAGTAATCTTGGATGGATGCGATCATACCAACACTAGTGCACCGGATCCCACAGAACTCCACAGTTAAGCGAGCTTGGGCGAGAGTAGTACTAGGATTGGAAGTCCTCGTGTTGCACCCTTACTTTTTCACTTTATATTTTAATTTCTACGTTTGCTATTCCACGAGGTTCCAATATATTGATTTAACTTTTTTATTTTGCTTTTCTTTTAATCTATATTTCGTTAAGTATATTTAAAAATTAATTTATAATTAATTATTTAATTAAATCTTTTCACTCGATCTTTCCATGTTCCCTGGTTTTATTTATTTAATCATTTTGTTTTTTATTTTTATTTTTCCTTTTCTTGTTTTTCTATAATTTCTATTTATTTTAATTAACATCAAGGGCTATTAGGAAGGCGGGCCCGCCGATGGCCTATAGCGTGCATTACGGGAGCTTTTTTGCTTAGTCACAGAGGTTATGTAGAAAGGCGTACCCACTTTGGACGGGTGCGATCATACCAGCACTAGTGCACCAGATCCCATTAGAACTCCGCAGATAAGCGTGCTTGGGCGAGAGTAGTACTAGGATGGGTGACCTCCTGGGAAGTCCTCGTGTTGCACTCTTTCTTTTTTCATTTATTTGTTGATTTTCACGTTCGCTATTCCACGCTGTTCAAACATAATGATTTAACTTTTTTATTTTATTTATTTTTATCTATATTTAGTTACATAAATTATTATTATTTTTAATTATTTATTTAATTAAATCGTTTCGCTCTATCTTTCCCTGTTTATTCCCAGGTTTTGTTTGTCTATTCATTTTGTTTTTTTTCTTTTTCCTTTTCTTATTTTTCTATAATTTCTATTTTTTTAATTAACATCTCGGGATACTAGGCAGGAAGGCCACGGCGACGGCCTCTAGCGGGCCCCGTGAGATACCTTCTTTGTTAGTCCCAGCGTTTAAGTAGGAAGGCAAAGCAATCTTGGATGGGTGCGATCATACCAACACTAGTGCACCGGATTCCACAGAACTCCACAGTTAAGCGAGCTCGGGCGAGAGTAGTACTAGGATGGGAAGTCCTCGTGTTGCGCCCTTAATTTTTCCCTTTATATTTTAATTTCTACGTTCGCTATTACACGAGGTTCGAATATAGTAATTTAACATTTTTATTTTTCCCTTTTTTTATCTATATTTCGTTAAGTATATATAATTAATTTATAATTAATTATTTAATTAAATCTTTTCACTCGATCTTTCCCTATTCCCTGGTTTATTTATTTATTCATTTTATTTTTTATTTTTATTTTCCTTTTCTTGTTTTTCTATAATTTCAATTTATTTAATTAACATCAAGGGCCATTAGGAAGGGATACCAAAGAAAGCTCATTTGGTACAAATCTTGGATTTCATGTGCGATCCATCAAAAACTCTCGCAAGGCACTAGTGTAGGGACTGGTTTAATTAATTATTTGTTATTGAGTATTATATCACAAGGCCATTAAAATTCCTAATTGGCAATGTTTTTCTATAATTTCTATTGATAAATACTAATATATTTTTTATTTTAATTAATAATAAATATATGTAACTAAATGTAGATAAAAAAATAAATAAAATAAATGAAAATATGTGTTGAAGGAAGGCCTCGTGATGACCACTTTAACTGCGGGCCCTGCGAGATCCCCTGTGACTTATGATTTATATTTCCTAGTGTTACTAGAATGGTTAAAACCCGAGCGTACTTTGCGTATGTTATTATAAAAATATAGATTAAAAGAAATTGTTTACTGGATGCATTGGGTAGGCCCGGGGTATAAAATATTGATATACGTAACGTGATGTGAACTTAAGTAGAAAGGCGCACCTACTTCAGACGGGTGCGATCATACCAGCACTAGTGCACCGGATCCATAAGAACCCCGCAAAGGTTCGCAAATAATTCTGAATAATTTAAACTTGCTCAAGGGTTAAGTATAAAGAAATCACTATGTTACTAGCGAGGGTACAACGCGGATATATTAAGTTATCTCACCATATATGCTATGAAACTTAGTCCTAGCGTTTAAGCAGGTCACCCATGAGATGTTAAAGATTATAGAAAAACGTGAAGCTATCCTAGCCCACAAAAAAAGTACCCATCTTTGAATTAAAATCCCATATAGTTACCTTCTCATGGGTGACCTACTTTTTTGAAAAAAAGGGAGGGTGGAATATTTATTCGCTAGGAAAGGTTAGGATGTATATATTCTGGCTAGTATTCCGAGATGTCAATTAAAAAAATAGAAATATAGAAAAATAAGAAAAGGAACAAGAAAAACAAAAAACAAAAAGAATAAACAAACAAAGAATGAACAGGGAATGATAGAACGAAACGATTAAAAAAAGCGAGGGTGCAACACGAAAGACTTCCCAGGAGGTCACCATCCTAGTACTACTCTCACCCAAGCACGCTTTACTGCGGAGTTCTGATGGGATCCTGTGCACTATTGTAATATGATCGCACCCGTCCAATATAAGTACGCCTTTCTACTTAACCTCTATGACTAAAACAAAAGAAAGATTTCGCAAGGCACGCTATGGGCCATCGGTGGGGCCCGCCTTCCTAATGCCCCTTGATGTTAATTAAAATAAATAGAAATTATAGAAAAAAAAGAAAGAAAAGGAAAAAGAAAAAAACAAAATGAATAAATAAATAAAACCAGGGAATAGGGAAAGATCGAGTGAAAGGATTTAATTAAATAATTAATTATAAATTAATTATAAATATACTTAACGAAATATAGATAAAAAAAGCAAAATAAAAATTTAAATCACTATATTCGAACCTCGTGGAATAGCGAACGTATTGATAAAAAATAAAGGGAAAAAGTAAGGGTGCAACACGAGGACTTCCCATTCTAGTACGACTCTCGCCAAGCTCGCTTAACTGTGGAGTTCTGTGGGATCCGGTGCACTAGTGTTGGTATGATCGCACCCATCCAAGAGTGATGGGTGCATAGGATTTAAATTTTTTCACCCGTCCAAAATCTTTTCATCTGTACAAACAAAAGAAACTTAACGAAATATAGAGCGAAATAGGGACCTTTTGCTCTAGCCCTGCGAGATACCATCTTTGTTAGTCCACTTTCGATATATCAACCTCAATTATGGCAAATGCGAGATTCGAATATAGTGATTTAACATTTTTATTTGCTTATTTTTATCAATATTTTGTTACGTATATTTATAATATTTTTTTGATTAATTATTAATTAAATCATTTCGCTCTATCTTTCCCTTTTCATTCTTTGTTTGTTTATTAATTTTATTTTTTTTCTTTTTTCTTTCATTATTTTTTCTATAATTTCTATTGTTAATTGACATTTCGGGATACTAGCCAGGAAGGCCACGCCGACGGCCCCTAGCGGGCCCCGTGAGATACCTTCTTGTTAGTCTCAGGTTTAAGTAGGAAGGCAAAGCAATCTTGGATGGATGCGATCATACCAACACTAGTGCACCAGATCCCACAGAACTCCACAGTTAAGCGAGCTTGGGCGAGAGTAGTACTAGGATGGGAAGTCCTCGTGTTGCACCCTTACTTTTTCACTTTATATTTTAATTCTACGTTCGCTATTCCACGAGGTTCCAATATAGTGATTTAACTTTTTTATTTTGCTTTTCTTTTAATCTATATTTCGTTAAGTATATTTAAAATTAATTTATAATTAATTATTTAATTAAATCTTTTCACTCGATCTTTCATGTTCCCTGGTTTTATTTATTTAATCATTTTGTTTTTTATTTTTATTTTTCCTTTTCTTGTTTTTCTATAATTTCTATTTATTTTAATTAACATCAAGGGCTATTAGGAAGGCGGGCCCCGCCGATGGCCTATAGCGTGCCTTACGGGAGCTTTTTTGCTTAGTCACAGAGGTTATGTAGAAAGGCGTACCCACTTTGGACGGGTGCGATCATACCAGCACTAGTGCACCGGATCCCATTAGAACTCCGCAGATAAGCGTGCTTGGGCGAGAGTAGTACTAGGATGGGAGACCTCCTGGGAAGTCCTCGTGTTGCACTCTTGCTTTTTTTCATTTATTTGTTGATTTTCACGTTCGCTATTCCACGATGTTCAAACATAATGATTTAACTTTTTTATTTTATTTATTTTTATCTATATTTAGTTACATAAATTTATTATTATTTTTAATTATTTATTTAATTAAATCGTTTCGCTCTATCTTTCCTGTTCATTCCCAGGTTTTGTTTGTCTATTCATTTTTTTTTTTCTTTTTCCTTTTCTTATTTTTCTATAATTTATTTTTTTAATTAACATCTCGGGATACTAGGCAGGAAGGCCACGCCGACGGCCTCTAGCGGGCCCCGTGAGATACCTTCTTTGTTAGTCCAGCGTTTAAGTAGGAAGGCAAAGCAATCTTGGATGGGTGCGATCATACCAACACTAGTGCACCGGATTCCACAGAACTCCACAGTTAAGCGAGCTTGGGCGAGAGTAGTACTAGGATGGGAAGTCCTCGTGTTGCGCCCTTACTTTTCCCTTTATATTTTAATTTCTACGTTCGCTATTACACGAGGTTCGAATATAGTAATTTAACTTTTTTATTTTTCTCTTTTTTTAACTATATTTCGTTAAGTATATTTATAATTAATTTATAATTAATTATTTAATTAAATCTTTTCACTCGATCTTTCCCTATTCCCTGGTTTTATTTATTTATTCATTTTGTTTTTTATTTTATTTCCTTTTCTTGTTTTTCTATAATTTCAATTTATTTTAATTAACATCAAGGGCCATTAGGAAGGAATACCAAAGAAAGCTCATTTGGTACAAATCTTGGATTTTCATGTGCGATCCATCAAAAACTCTCGCAAGGCACTAGTGTAGGGACTGGTTTAATTAATTATTTGTTATTGAGTATTATATCGCAAGGCCATTCAAATTCCTAATTGGCAATGTTTTTCTATAATTTCTATTGATAAATACTAATATATTTTTTATTTATAATTAATAATAAATATATGTAACTAAATATAGATAAAAAAATAAATAAAATAAATGAAAATATGTGTTGAAGGAAGGCCTCGTGATGACCACTTTAACTGCGGGCCCTGCGAGATCCCCTGTGACTTATGATTTATATTTCCTAGTGTTACTAGAATGGTTAAAACCCGAGCGTACTTTGCGTATGTTATTATAAAAATATAGATTAAAAGAAATGTTTACTGGATGCATGGGTAGGCCCGGGGTATAAAATATTGATATACGTAACGTGATGTGAACTTAAGTAGAAAGGCGTACCTACTTCAGACGGGTGCGATCATACCAGCACTAGTGCACCGGATCCCATAAGAACTCCGCAAAGGTTCGCAAATAATTCTGAATAATTTAAACTTGCTCAAGGGTTAAGTATAAAGAAATCACTATGTTACTAGCGAGGGTACAACGCGGATATATTAAGTTATCTCACCGATATATGCTATGAAACTTAGTCCTAGCGTTTAAGTAGGTCACCCATGAGATGTTAAAGATTATAGAAAACGTGAAGCTATCCTAGCACCCAAAAAAAGTACCCATCTTTGAATTAACATCCCATATAGTTACCTTCTCATGGGTGACCTACTTTTTTGAAAAAAAGCGAGGTGGAATATTTAATCGCTGGGAAAGGTTAAGATGTATATATTCTGGCTAGTATTCTGAGATGTCAATTAAAAAAATAGAAATTATAGAAAAATAAGAAAAGGAACAAGAAAAACAAAAACAAAAAGAATAAACAAACAAAGAATGAACAGGGAATGATAGAACGAAACGATTAAAAAAAGCGAGGGTGCAACACGAAAGACTTCCCAGGAGGTCACCCATCCTAGTACTACTCTCACCCAAGCACGCTTTACTGCGGAGTTCTGATGGGATCCTGTGCACTATTGTTATATGATCGCACCCGTCCAATATAAGTACGCCTTTCTACTTAACCTCTGTGACTAAAACAAAAGAAAGCTTTCGCAAGGCACGCTATGGGCCATCGGTGGGGACCGCCTTCCTAATGCCCCTTGATGTTAATTAAAATAAATAGAAATTATAGAAAAACAAGAAAAGGAAAAGGAAAAAGAAAAAAACAAAATGAATAAATAAATAAAACCAGGGAATAGGGAAAGATCGAGTGAAAGGATTTAATTAAATAATTAATTATAAATTAATTATAAATATACTTAATGAAATATAGATAAAAAAAGCAAAATAAAAATTTAAATCACTATATTCGAACCTCGTGGAATAGCGAACGTATTGATAAAAAATAAAGGGAAAAAGTAAGGGTGCAACACGAGGACTTCCCATTCTAGTACGACTCTCGCCCAAGCTCGCTTAACTGTGGAGTTCTGTGGGATCCGGTGCACTAGTGTTGGTATGATCGCACCCATCCAAGAGTGATGGGTGCACAGGATTTAACTTTTTTCACCCGTCCAAAATCTTTTCATCTGTACAAACAAAAGAAACTTAACGAAATATAGAGCGAAATAGGGACCTTTTGCTCTAGCCTGCGAGATACCATCTTTGTTAGTCCACTTTCGATATATCAACCTCAATTATGGCAAATGCGAGATTCGAATATAGTGATTTAACTTTTTTATTTTGCTTATTTTTTATCAATATTTTGTTACGTATATTTATAATTATTTTTAATTAATTATTTAATTAAATCATTTGCTCTATCTTTCCCTTTTCATTCTTTGTTTGTTTATTAATTTTGTTTATATCTTTTTTCTTTCTTATTTTTCTATAATTTCTATTTTTTATTAGACATCTCGGGATACTAGCCAGGAAGGCCACGCCGACGCCCCTAGCGGGCCCCGTGAGATACCTTCTTTGTTAGTCCCAGCGTTTAAGTAGGAAGGCAAAGCAATCTTGGATGGATGCGATCATACCAACACTAGTGCACGGATCCCACAGAACTCCACAGTTAAGCGAGCTTGGGCGAGAGTAGTACTAGGATGGGAATTCCTCGTGTTGCACCCTTACTTTTTCACTTTATATTTTAATTTCTACGTTCGCTATTCCACGAGGTTCCAATATATTGATTTAACTTTTTTATTTTGCTTTTCTTTAATCTATATTTCGTTAAGTATATTTAAAATTAATTTATAATTAATTATTTAATTAAATCTTTTCACTCGATCTTCCCTGTTCCCTAGTTTTATTTATTTATTCATTTTGTTTTTTATTTTTATTTTTTCTTTTCTTGTTTTTCTATAATTTCTATTATTTTAATTAACATCAAGGGCTATTAGTAAGGCGGGCCCCGCCGATGGCCCATAGCGTGCCTTGCGGGAGCGTTCTTTTGCTTAATCACAGAGGTTAAGTAGAAAGTCGTACCTACTTCGGACGGGTGCGATCATACCAGCAGGCCCCGCCGATGGCCTATAGCGTGCCTTGCGGGAGCTTTCTTTTGCTTAGTCACAGAGGTTAAGTAGAAAGGCGTACCCACTTCGGACGGGTGCGATCATACCAGCACTAGTGAACCGGATCCCATTAGAACTCCGCAGTTAAGCTGCTTGGGCGAGAGTAGTACTAGGATGGGTGACCTCCTGGGAAGTCCTCGTGTTGCACTCTTGCTTTTTTTCATTTATTTTTTGATTTTTCACGTTCGCTATTCCACGCTTTTCAAACATAATGATTTAACTTTTTTATTTTATTTATTTTTATCTATATTTAGTTACATATATTTATTATTAATTTTAATTAATTATTTAATTAAATCGTTTCGCTCTATCTTTCCCTGTTCATTCCCAGGTTTTGTTTGTCCATTCATTTTGTTTTTTTTCTTTTTCCTTTTCTTATTTTTCTATAATTTCTATTTTTTTAATTAACATCTCGGGATACTAGCCAGGAAGGCCCCGCAGATGGCCCCTAGCGGGCATCGTGAGAGCCCTTCCTTATTTTAGTCCGAGCGTTTAAGTGGGAAGGCGAAGCAACCTTGGATTGGTGCGATCATACCAGCACTAGTGCACTGGATCCCATCAGAACTCCGCAGTTAAGCGTGCTTGGGCGAGAGTAGTACTATAGGATGGGTGACCTCCTGGGAAGTCCTCGTGTTGCACCCTCGCTATTTTTCATTTATTTTTTGATTTTCACGTTCGCTTTTCCACGCCGTTCGAACATAATGATTTAATTTTTATTTTGTTTATTTTTTATCAATATTTCGTTACGTATATTTATTTTTATTTTTTAATTAATTATTTAATAAATCGTTTCGCTCTATCTTTCCCTTTTCATTCTTTGTTTGTTATTCATTTTGTTGTTTTCTTTTTTCTTTTCTTATTTTTCTATAATTTCTATTTTTTTAATTGACATCTCGGTATACTAGACAGGAAGGCCACGCCGACGGCCCCTAGCGGGTCCCGCGAGGTCCCTTTTTTGTTAGTCCCAGCGTTTAAGTAGGAAGGCAAAGCAATCTTGGATGGATGCGATCATACCAATACTAGTTCACCGGATCCCACAGAACTCCACAGTTAAGCGAGCTTGGGCGAGAGTAGTACTAGGATGGGAAGTCCTCGTGTTGCACCCTTACTTTTTCACTTTATATTTAATTTCTACGTTCGCTATTCCACGAGGTTCCAATATAGTGATTTAACTTTTTTATTTTGCTTTTCTTTTAATCTATATTTCGTTTAAAGAAATTTATAATTAATTTATAATTAATTATTTAATTAAATCTTTTCACTCGATCTTCCCTGTTCCCTGGTTTTATTTATTTATTCATTTTGTTTTTTATTTTTATTTTTCCTTTTCTTGTTTTTCTATAATTAAACATCACTTAACCTAATAAGCAAAACAATTTATTTTATTTTATTTTTTAGGATTAAGCAATGTTAGTCCACTGTGACGAGGATTGAAAAAGTCCTTGATGTCCGCAATTATTAATAGCGAGGACTAGGTATCGAAATATCATGGGGTGCAACACAGTGGACTAGCCCTATATTCAACTAGTCCCAGCGTTACGTATCAAGTTATAAAAATGCGTCCTCGTTTTCCATCCAAAATTTTTAATGATCCCTCGAACTTGTTTTTATAGTGGATCCGGATCTCGTGTTGAACCTTATAGAAATTGTTTAACTGTAGTACAAGAGAATGAAACATAGTTGTGGGATCCGGTGCCCCGTGAGATACCTTCCCAGATTGCTGAACAGGGAAAGTAACGAGGTTCACTAGTGCACCAGATCCATCGGTAACTATTTCGTAACATAGTGATTAGTAACACGGTAGTATGGGAAAAGTGATTTAAGCTTAGTACTACTAGTGGGCCTTGCCTGTGGAATAATTTATTCCTAGATCTGGGAAGGTATGCTCTCCTATGGGTAATATTCGAATGTGGAGTAGTACTATATTATTCGCGATTAAATAATTCGTATAAGTCCTCGTAAACGCTGGGACTAAAACATCTGCACTTTCAAATCAGCGTTTAATTTACCGGATCCCATACTTTTTATAACTACAGTGACTAATCGTTTGAAAAATTAACCTCCAGATTAATTAGTATATTAACAATATGGGTAACCCTGGGAAGAAGGTATTTCGCTCACCTGTAAATTATTTTAGTAGGATGGGTAACCCGCTAGCCCTCTCCCCTAGCTTGGGCGAGAGATACCTGGCTAGGTACATCCTAGGAATCAAGATTGCGTAGAGTGCAATAAAATCATACCTCAAGACCTTCTGGCGTCATACGTTCGCCAATATTTCCCTTTTCAAAAAAGTTAAATCATACCTCTGCAAAATTAAACGATCTAACTCCCTTTCGTTAACTCCGTGCCAGGAGCGAAACGATTAGTGAGAACTCCACAGTTAAGCACCCTGTGGGATCCGGTGCACTAGTGTTGGACTATTTATTTTTTCCACGAAATAACTAGGACTTCCCATAAGTACTTACATGACGCGTGCTTGGATGCAAATCAAACAATCACAGATCTTTACCTAGTCAATTATTTTATTTATTTATTCATTTTGTTTTTTATTTTTATTTTCCTTTTCTTGTTTTTCTATAATTTCAATTTATTTAATTAACATCAAGGGCCATTAGGAAGGGATACCAAAGAAAGCTCATTTGGTACAAATCTTGGATTTTCATGTGCGATCCATCAAAAACTCTCGCAAGGCACTAGTGTAGGGACTGGTTTAATTAATTATTTGTTATTGAGTATTATATCGCAAGGCCATTAAAATTCCTAATTGGCAATGTTTTCTATAATTTCTATTGATAAATACTAATATATTTTTATTTATAATTAATAATAAATATATGTAACTAAATATAGATAAAAAAATAAATAAAATAAATGAAAATATGTGTTGAAGGAAGGCCTCGTGATGAACACTTTAACTGCGGGCCCTGCGAGATCCCCTGTGACTTATGATTTATATTCCTAGTATTACTAGAATGGTTAAAACCCGAGCGTACTTTGCGTATGTTATTATAAAAATATAGATTAAAAGAAATTGTTTACTGGATGCATTAGGTAGGCCCGTGGTATAAAATATTGATATACGTAATGTGATGTGAACTTAAGTAGAAAGGCGTACCTACTTCGGACGGGTGCGATCATACCAGCACTAGTGCACCGGATCCCATCAGAACTCCGCAAAGGTTCGCGAATAATTCTGAATAATTTAAACTTGCTCAAGGGTTAAGTATAAAGAAATCACTATGTTACTAGCGAGGGTACAACGCGGATATATTAAGTTATCTCACCGATATATGCTATGAAACTTAGTCCCAGCGTTTAAGTAGGTCACCCATGAGATGTTAAAGATTATAGAAAAACGTGAAGCTATCCTAGCACCCACAGAAAAAGTACCCATCTTTGAATTAACATCCATATAGTTACCTTCTCATGGGTGACCTACTTTTTGAAAAAAAGCGAGGGTGGAATATTTAATCGCTGGGAAAGGTTAAGATGTATATATTCTGGCTAGTATTCTGAGATGTCAATTAAAAAATAGAAATTATAGAAAAATAAGAAAAGGAACAAGAAATAAATAAAATAAAAAAAAGTAAATCATTATGTTTGAACAGCATGGAGGATGGAGATCAAAAGTCATTTCGACCTGGATGCCACCCTTCGTTCTCCCAGTCGGGTATATCGTGAGATCATTGACGATTTGCAGGGAGACTTTAGGGCACTGAAGGACGGCTCGTGGACGATGTGCAAAAGCAAGATTCGAATATAGTGATTTAACTTTTTTAAAGCGAGGGTGGAATACCTTCTTTTAGTGATGGGATCCTAGGCCTTCCCTAATTTTCATTAAGTAATTACCGAAAAAAAGCGAGGGTGCAAGTGAATGATACTAGGATGTAACACTCGATCTTTCCCTGTTCCTGGTTTTATTTATTTATTCATTTTTTTAATTTTTCCTTTTCTTGTTTTTCTATAATTTCTATTTATTTTAATTAACATCAAGGGCTATTAGTAAGGTGGGCCCCGCCGATGGCCCATAGCGTGCCTTGCGAGAGCGTTCTTTTGCTTAGTCACAGAGGTTAAGTAGAAAGGCGTACCTACTTCGGACGGGTGCGATCATACCTGCACTAGTGCACCGGATCCCATTAGAACTTCGCAGTTAAGCGTGCTTGGGAGAGAGTAGTACTAAGATGGGTGACCTCCTAGGAAGTCCTCGTGTTGCCCTCGCTTTTATTCGTTTATTTTTTGTATTTTTGAATTTCACCGAGGACTTCCCAGGAGGTCACCCATCTTAGTAAATAAATTAAGTTATCTTTTTGTTAGTAGGATGGGTGACCTCCTGGGTTGTCCTCTGGTTATTCATTTTGATAATATGTTCGTGAAGAAATTTCTTTTTTAATTTTATTTGATTAATTTTTAATTAATTAAATAAGTATATTCGAGTGAAATAAAAAGTGGGACATTTGATTAGACAAAAAAAAGAAACTTAACGAAATATAGAGCGAAATAAGGACTTTGCTCTAGCCCCGCGAGATACCATCTTTGTTAGTTCACTTTCGATATATCAACCTCAATTATGGCAAAAGCGAGATTCGAACATAGTGATTTAACTTTTTATTTTGTTTATTTTTTATCAATATTTCGTTACGTATATTTATAATTATTTTTTAATTAATTATTTAATTAAATCGTTTCGCTCTATCTTTCCCTTTTCATTCTTTGTTTGTTTATTAATTTTGTTTATATCTTTTTTCTTTCCTTATTTTTCTATAATTTCTATTTTTTATTAGACATCTCGGGATACTAGCCAGGAAGGCCACGCCGACGGCCCCTAGCGGGCCCCGTGAGATTACCTTCTTTGTTAGTCCCAGCGTTAAGTAGAAGGCAAAGCAATCTTGGATGGATGCGATCATACCAACACTAGTGCACCGGATCCCACAGAACTCCACAGTTAAGCGAGCTTGGGCGAGAGTAGTACTAGGATGGGAAGTCCTCGTGTTGCACCCTTACTTTTTCACTTTATATTTTAA
This sequence comes from Agave tequilana, assembly GCA_038442645.1. Classification (NCBI taxonomy): domain Eukaryota; kingdom Viridiplantae; phylum Streptophyta; class Magnoliopsida; order Asparagales; family Asparagaceae; genus Agave; species Agave tequilana. Next base: position 840 of record JAVJIF010004409.1, on the reverse strand, counting down.
TTTCTACGTTCGCTATTCCACGAGGTTCCAATATAGTGATTTAAATTTTTTATTTTGTTTTTCTTTTAATCTATATTTCGTTAAGTATATTTATAAATAATTATTTAATTAAATCCTTTCACTCGATCTTTCCTATTCCCTGGTTTTATTTATTTATTCATTTTGTTTTTTATTTTTATTTTTCCTTTTCTTGTTTTTTCTATAATTTCTATTTATTTTAATTAACATCAAGGGCTATTAGTAAGGCGGGCCCCGCCGATGGCCCATAGCGTGCCTTGCGGGAGCGTTCTCTTGCTTAGTCACAGAGGTTAAGTAGAAAGGCGTACCTACTTCAAACGGGTGTGATCATTCCAGCACTAGTGCACCGAATCCCATCAGAACTTTGCAGTTAAGTGTGCTTGGGCGAGAGTAGTACTAGGATGGGTGACCTCCTGGGAAGTCCTCGTGTTGCACCCATGATTTTTTTTCATTTATTTTTTGATTTTTCACGTTCGCTATTCCACGCTGTTCGAACATAGTGATTTAACTTTTTATTTTGTTTATTTTTTATCAATATTTCGTTACGTATATTTATAATTATTTGTTAATTAATTATTTAATTAAATCGTTTCGCTCTATCTTTCCCTTATCATTCTTTGTTTGTTTATTAATTTTTTTTTTTTCTTTTTTCTTTCCTTATTTTCTATAATTTCTATTTTTAATTGACATCTCGGATACTAGCCAGGAAGGCCACGCCGACGGCCCTAGCGAGCCCCGTGAGATACCTTCTTTGTTAGTCCCAGCGTTTAAGTAGGAAGGCAAAGCAATCATGGATGGATGCGATCATACCAACACTAGTGC
>JAVJIF010004408.1:72500-264141 GCA_038442645.1 Agave tequilana | reverse complement strand
AAAAAAATATCTATGAAAGATGAACAAATCTAATTATTGATTAGCTAGGTACTTTGGCTAAGCAAGTTTTAGTATTATATGCGAAAGATGATTAGATAAGTTTGAGAAAATATAATATAAAAATTCTCTGATTAAGCTGGGTATTTGTGCCTAATAAAGCATAAGTATTCACGCCTAAAAGGGGTTCATATATAAAATCTTTAGTTTTGTGGCCTTGTTTGCTCGAGGCTTTAAGTCCTTGGGGTGTTTTCTCCCCTGGTGCCCTAAGACCATTTGGTTTGAGAGTCATCAATTTAAGGGATCGTTACATGGGCAGATTAGAAAGCCTAATAGAACTAAGGAATAATATCACAAAAATATATATAAATAAATAAGGCATAAGAGTTTAGAGTTAATGAACCCTAATTCAAAATTTCACGGTCACAAGGTGCATATGACTTAAGGTAAAGTAATAGACTAAATGAGAAGTAACAATTTGACTCCTTACTTTGATTGATAACAAATTTTTGAATAGAGACTAAGTTTAGAATGAAATTCAGTTTTCCTACAACTTATAGATTACTTAAATCTTACAATTATATTTCAAATATTTTTCTCTTTCAAAATGCTTTTCGAAATACTAACTCTTTGTGTCTTTTCTTTATGGATTTTGTGGGTGTAATCCACTGAAAACCCTCATGAGACAAAACTCGTCCTCTAGGGGAAACCTAGAGGTTTAACGGCTTCTTGCACATGCTCAGTGCCATCGAGTGACCTGCGAAAGTGGTCTAATATCCTTAGTATAGTTTAGTTGTTTTGCTAGAGGACGAGCAAAAGATAGGTATGGGGGTGTGATTGGTCACTAATATTGTACATTTATTATCATATTCTCCTACTTATTACAGAATAAACTCTGCATTTTCTTAATTAATGTTTCATTTATTTGCAGGCCCATTCCTAAAGGAGAGTGAAGAGAAATGAGCCCAAAAGCCCATCAAATTTGAATTAATCAGAATTAATTCGAACTCAGTAAATCAGGGTAGATCAGGTCGTTCAGATCGGTTTAAAAAACCAGTTAGAATAAATCCCTACAAATCATCGGTTGAAGCCAAGGATCAAAGGCCATTTCGTCAAAATCCCGGACATAAACTGCAATCCAGATAAAGATAAATACAAATCGAGAACCGGGGAGCACCACCAACACAGGGTGTGGCCACCTGGCCACACCCTGGCCGTGAAAACGCGGCCAAAGCCGCGTTTCCGCGGCTTTGTTGGTGAGTTAGGGGAGCATTTGCTCCCCTATCTTCATACGCTCCTATAGGTTGGGTTTTGTCTATAGATACTGGGATATTCAGAGCCTCCAGGGGACGACCATGCAGTGATAGGATTTAGTCCATTTTTTTCATTTTTTTAGTGTAGGTTTTTGTTTTTTCTTTTCATGTAATTTTTAGTTTTAATTTATGTAAATCAGAGGAGATCAGAGTTTCATAGGAGAACGAGAATGAAGCTTGTGCTGAGAGTGACACCGGTGTAAGATTTCCTTCTTTTCTCTTATTGTTATGAAATCGAATCTGTAGTTTTCTTTTGTATGTACTTTGTTTTTGTGTTCTTCTTATTCTTCTCTACTTTTCTTCTTTTGGTACAATTGCTCTCCAAGTGAGTATAAAAGCATCGAAAGAGCCTTGCCTTTGCGAGTGCCACCGATAGCTCATGACGATGGATGTTGAGTTTCATTCTGTATCACTTCATACTTGCAACATCTTGATGATATAATGTGGAGGAAGCGGAATCAACTCTTATGGGCTATACGTTGATCGCCTCACTTCAAGGTAACATCATTGCAAAAGATTCAAGGTAGGTATTTGGCCAAAAGAAGTAAGTAATTTTTAGTTTCTTTCTTTTCTTTTATTCTTTAGTTTAGAACCCAACAACACCCACTTCTTTCCATTTTCAATTTCTTTGTAAATAATCATTTTCTATTTTTCTCCACCTTCTCATTCTACCACTTTCTTCCTCACTCAACTTTAACCTAATTTTTCTCTTTTTCTTTAAAGAACTAAAGAAGAACTTTAACCAAACTTTGTATCTTAAAGAAGACTTACTAAAAAGCTTCCATCGCTAGTCACTCCTTGTGGATCACGACCCGCATAGCCACTTGCTATTGCGGTAGAATTGAGCACTTGCACTCTTTATTTTAAAGTTCTGAAATACTGTATTTTTTTGCAGGTTCAAGCTCAATCACAGCCCATGAAGTCTCCTTTATATAATATGGAGTTTTTACAAAAAAGCCCTTTGAAATACATCTATTGCATAATAATTCATTTTCAAGTCAGGTAGATTTTTTAATGACAATACAGGCAGTCAAATGGAGGAATCAGTAGAAGCTATCAACATGAAAGTTGTAGATCTTTGAATTCTCTTTCCATAGCATGTTGAATGATTTCGTTTGGAGTCTATATCTAAAGTTATGGCCAAAATACCGCAACATGTTTGGAAGCAACCCTCAATCTTTTACAAATTGCATGATTTTATTGCTGAAAGTAACCGGATTCCTCTTTCTCTTTTTTTTACACCTGTTTCCTAAAAAATTCAATCAAATATACCCGAGTAGCATTATTTATATACAAATAATAGAGAATTAGGAGCATGAAAATGATATAAATCGTGTTGATCAATACGTGTGGTTTCAAAAGAATGTCCTTTATGGATGGCTTTTCAGGGTATAATCAAATCAAAGTGTACCCAGGTGTTAAAAGCATACATCATTCCGAACACCGTTGGGTGTGTTTTGCTATACGGTTATGCCATTTGGCTTAAAGAATAAGGGTGCCACATACCAGCGTGCAATGAGCATGAACTTTCGCGATCACTTGCGAAGAAAGTGGAATGTTATATTGACGACATTGTAATCAAAAGTCGCAACAAGAACACCATCTCCATGATTTGAGAATAATGTTCGATCTTATGTGGGATCACAGCTAAAGATTAACCCAACAAAGTCTTTTCTTGGGAGTTTTAGTGCAAGTTCCTGAGATTTTTGTCATATCTAAAGAATTCATCTTGATCCGGAGAAGATCAAAGCCATTCAAGACATGCAGCCTCCAAAGATCTGAAAGAACTCCAAAGTTTTCAAAGCAGGTTGGCTTACATCCGTAGGTTCATCATAAACATGTCATGAAGCTGTCAACCATTTACACAGATAATGAAGAAAGGTGTATCCTATATTTGGGATGACGTTTGTCAAAAAGCTTTAGAGGATATCAAAGCATACCTCACTAAGCCTCTAGTCCTGGCATCTTCTTTTGCGGGGAAACCATTTTTACTATATGTAAGAGCCATGGATCATTCTTTAGGCGTTCTGCTCGCACAGAAGAACGATGAAGGTGCTGAGCAGGCCATCTATTATCTCAGCAGAACCTTGATTGGGGCTGAAAGTGCTATAACCCAGTTGAAAGGATGTCTTTCTCTTGTCTTCACCATCCTGAAGATGTGGCATTACTTGGTTAGGCAGACTATTCAAGTTATCTCAAGAGTCAATCCCCTTTGGATTTTGATGGCAAATCCAAGTTCCCTGAACTCCAGGTTGGCTAATTAGGCCATACTGTTGTCCCAATATAATATGACCTTCATACCCCAAAGGCCATCAAGGGTCAAGCCCTCGCAGACTTCTTCGCAACTCACCTAGTTCTAGAGACTTCAAACTACATGAAGATATTCCGGATGAAGTTATCGAAGCCAACATAACTTCAAGCGATAAGGTATGGCTGTTGTTCTTTGATGGCGCATCAAGAACCAGACCGAAAGCAAGATTGTTCCAACATGGGGGTAGTATTTATCTCGCCCGAGAATCACTTCCTTCCTCGTGCATTCTCCCAAACGGAATCTTGTTCCAACAATATAGCTGAGTACAATACTTTGCTCATTGGCCTCCAACTCGCTCAACAGATGGGGGCACAATACCTTAAAGCTTATGGTGATTCCAAGTTGATCATCAATCAAGTCAAGGGTGAATATGAGGTCCGCCATGAAGACCTTATACCTTATCATCATGCAGTCATTCAGTTGGTTAATACATTTGAAAGTTTCTACATCATTCATGTATCCCACCTTCAAAATACAAAGGCAGATGCTCTAGCGGATACACTGGCTTTTCTGCTGATACCAGCTTCCATCTTACGGTGGCCAACCTTCATCTCTTACGTCTGAAGTACGGCTACAGGTTAGCGAACATACAACCTCGAAACTTCGAACCAAGAGACTGGCGATTCCTCATCATCGACTATACCTTACATGGCAATAACCCGATGAACCAAGGGAAGCAGTGTCTGTTCGATGAAGGTCTACTCGACTTTACTACGATGCAATGGTAAAAACGCTATACCTCAGTTCATATGATAGTCTACTTCTTCATTTTCTATCCAATTCGGAGGTACAAGAAGTAATTAAAGAGGCTCATGATGGTATATGTTGAGCTCATCAACCAGATCAAAGCTCAAGTATTGATTGCACCGACTTGGTTATTATTAGTCGACTATGATCGACGATGCAGTCGAGTACGCTAAAAGGTATAAAGCTTGTCAAATCCATACAGATTTTATACATCAACCCCCGGAAGTACTCCACCCCACAGTCGCATCATGGCCATTCAAAGCTTGGGAAATTGATATAATAGGACCAATCAGTCCTCTGTCAGCTAAACGCCATCGGTTAATCCTTGTGATAACTGATTACTTCTCAAAGTGGGCAGAGACTGTTCTGCTCGTTGAAGTTAAAACTACCAACGTAGTTGATTTCATCAGACATCATATCATCTACCAATTTGGTATCCCCAGACAAATCATCCATGATAATGGTCCCCATTCGCAAGCTAATCTTTCTATCGGTTCTGTGATAAGTACCGGATTCAGAATGTGGCATCAACTGCTTACAACCCTACTGCCATGGATTAGCTGAGGCATTCAACAAGATGATCATCAAGCTTCTCAAAAGTTCATCTTCATAAACAAATGAGATTGGAATGAGAAGCTTAGTGAATTTCTTTGGGCCTATCGAACTACGGTCCGACCCCAACAGGCAATACGCCTTTTTCACTGGTATAACGGATGTGAAGCAGTTATACCTCTAAAGATTCAAATACTGTCACTTCGTGTTACTTTGACAACCCAGATAACTGATGAAGATAACCATCGCTTATGTCTTCAAGAGCTTGAAGCGCTAACCGAGAAGGGATTACAGGCTCAACAACGTATTGAGCTTTATTAGGCTCAAATCTAAAAGCCCTTCAACAAAAAGGTCAAAGAGAGAACTTTTCGAAAAGGAGATTTGGTTTTAGCTGTCAGATGACCTATGGTCATGACGCACAAATCTAAAGGCAAATTCTAACCTATATGGGAAGGGCCATTTGTAGTAAAGACAGTCTACTCAAATGGACCATATCGCTTATCCAATCCAAATGGTGACAAGCTTATGATGCCAATCAATGACAAATTCCTAAAAAAGTAGAATCCCTGATCATGTTAACATTATACCTCAGATCAATGGGGATCCCTTCGGAGTCAGGCTGATCAAACTTCAGGAGATGACGCTGCAAGTTGTCAACATTAAAGACAACCATAAGAGATTCTATAGAGGGCGTTAGTTGCTAACTGACCTCCCCACAGAATTACATAATCCTAAGTCCTTAATGGCTAAGGATAGAGGAAAAAGTTGGCTTTTAAGCTTAATGCAAAGTCCTCGACAACTCATCATGCTGAGGGAAATAGCATGGCTAGCCCAACTCAAACGGTAGTTGGTAAAGGCACACCAAATCCGTTTATAGCTGAGGATTTGCTAAAAATCCCAGGGACCTGATCCCATTTGATTCCTTTAGAATCCTCTATCAATTCTCTTCCATGGAATGGTAGATCCATAAAGCAAAAAGTCATGTTAAGCTTTTACCTCTGACTTTTTCTTTATTTTAAAGAGTAGTATTCTCCTATTCCATAGCAGGATTCCAAAATAAATTTTGGGAACGCTGTCCTCTATTTCCCGATGGAATTCTCTAGCAATGTTCTTATATTTTGGTCAAGTACACCAAAATCTCTTGCCAATTCACGTCCATGGAATGGTAGGACCACATCAAACTGTAGTCATTTTTCCAGTAAAATAAACTACAGATCAAACCTGTCAAGTTAACTCAAAAACCTCTGATAGTAAAACCTTTGAATATCCCTGGTAGATCCTGCCAACATCCCCAGCAGGTCGAACTCCACTCAAAATTGCTGTTACATTCAAATACCTCTAACAGTAAATGAATCCTTGTCAAGTTAACATCACACCTCTGATAAGTTTCCTTTACAAAACCCCAAGGGAGAAGTTATCACGATCACTTCTGACAAAACTCCTTTCAAATTTTCCAGCAAGGATTTGGTTGTTACGTTAATGATTATCTCTGACAATTTTTTAGGGAATAACCCTTTCCCTACCAAATCCTACAGAGTTCTTCTTGTCACGTAAATGATTATCTCTAACATATAATCTCTTATGGAATTCATTTCTAACTCCCTAACGAGTTTCTGATAAACCCCCCTCTAGGAATCTATCATTTCCCTTTTCAAGTCCCCGATGGACTTCCTGGTTATCACGTTAACAATATACCTCTGACAATATCTTTCAAATGATTTTCTAAGAAAATACCAATTTTCCCACGAAATTTATGATCAAATCCTATTTCCCCTAGTAGAATTACTTCTTTTACCATCATGATGTCCAGCTTGTCACCTCTGAATAATAAAAATTCTAAGCTTGGTGGTTCCTCAATCGGTTATGTCCATGTACCTTTAAACGGACAGATAGCCAAGTCTCATCTTCCAGTCCAGTAGGGACTACTCCTTTGTCGTTATGTCCAGTTTACCACCTGTAAACGGCAGGGCTTTGAGTCTAGTAACTCCCAATTGGTTACATATTACCTCTGAGCCAACGGATGCTTAGATCTCTCCTTTATTGGTACTTAAACTTTCATGTCCAATTTAATACCTCTGAACATATGAGTCTATAATTTTGTTCTCTTTTTTCTCGTCAGAGCTGGGAGTTCTTACTGTCATGTTAATACGACTACCTCTAAACAGTGAATTGCGAGCTTGGTGTCTCTTAGTTGGTCATGGTCATATTACCTTTGAACCAACGGGTGCTCAGATTCAATTCACCTTGGCAGTCCTTAGTGGCTAGTTGCTTAGTTAATACGACTATCTCTGATAGCGGATTCAGTGTTTAGGTGTCTTAGTCTATCATGTCCAGTTTATCACCTCTAAATAGATGAGTCCCTAAAATTAGGTTCACCTTCATTTTGTCAACAAATCCAGTTCGTCACCTCTGAATGGCAAAACTTTGGGCTTGGTGGCTTCTCAATCAGTTATGTCCAGTCAATCACCTCTGAACCGACAGATAGCCAAGTCTCACCTTTTCGTTTACTGTTATGTCCAGTTCGCCATCTTTGAACAGTAAACATTCCTTATTTGGTAATTTATTGGTTATGTCTAGTTCATCACCTCTGAACTGATGATTACCCCATTTCATCCTTTTTTGTCATTATGTCTAGTTAATCACCTTTGAATGATAAAATCTCATGTCTAACGATTCCTAAACAGTTATGTCCAAAATACCTCTGAACTGATGATGGGTCTCCAGACTTAATCTTTTTAGGCTTTAGTGATTCCTAATGGATTCTAAATCTACCCTCTTTTAATCCCCAGCGGACTCTTATATTTGACTTACTTTATCATATTCTTAACCTCTAAATAATTTCAGTCACATTTCTAATTTATTCGGGAATTAAACTTGGTGAATTTTCACTCTTTTTAGTTCTTGCAAAAGAACTTGCTTGCATTGTTCTCCTCTATGGAAAATTTATATTACCTATGGGTAATTACAAGAGCAAACACACAGAAAGATGTGAAGAATAGCGAATGAGTCAAAGAAAAAATATTTTATTAATTCAAAATGAAAGATACATTGATGATACATCTAGATTGTCTCTCATACAATTTATACTTTAAAAGTTGTGCCTTATTGCTCTACATCTAGAACAATAGATCTACTTTCGCTCTTCAAAATGAGGGCAGTCCTCGAAGTCAATATGTAGTGAGACATTCTAAGTCCACCAGACTAACTAGACACGAAAGGCCTTCCCCTCACAAGGCCATAATCCTTCGCTTAATGGAAGATTTTGTCACCAGAAAGTCATCCAATGAGCATGGGTTCTTCACCGCTATCACTTCTTTGAACAAGAATGGTGAAAGGAGAATCTGAGACCTTACTGGTGACACCCTCTTCCTATGACCTTCAAATATCTTGTACAGAGACCCATCAAAGGCGAGATATTGGCAGAAACAATGATAGAGTTTCCCATATACGTTGAGCTCAATAGCATACGTCTGTAACTAAGTGGGTTATCTTGGATAAACAACTGTTGGTCTCCTCCTGGAAGTAGTGCCGGCTGCTCCAGTATGTTCTTTCTACTGATAATTAACGCCTGGACTTGAAAATGAAGATGCATACTCCTGTTCTCCTTCTTTGTCGAGTCAAAGAGATTGCTCAATGGATCGAGAGTATAATACACTACAAAAAAAATAAGTGGGTTAGCATTGAGTAAAAAGGAAGATATTAAGTCAGAGCCTAGCTCCCTGAATGGAACTAATCCAGATCCAGTCTCTCTCCACAAGCAGAACTAACTCTGCCCTGAGGTTAAACTTCAAATTATATCAGGGCAAAATGCTCGAGAGCTTGAAAGGCAACTATGCCTTAAAAAAGACCAAGGTTAGCCTCGCCTTAAAAAGGCCAAGGATAGCGTCACTTATATAGCAAAGCTAGAATGGCCTAGCGAAGGCCAAGTCCTAGACTCACCTATAAGGCAAGGCTAGATTGGCCCAGTGAAGACAAAGTCTTAGCCTCACCTAAACAGTAAGGCTGGACTAACCTTAAAAAGGCCAAGTCCTAGCCTCGCCTGTATGGCAAGACTAGATTATTCTAGAAAAGGCTAAGTTCAAGCCTCGTCAAAATGGTAAGACTTGACTTGCCTGAACAGGGACAAAGCATAGCCTCACCTATATGGAAAGACTATCCACGTCTTAGAAAAGGCCAAGGCATAAAACCTCGCCTAGAAGAACGTCTTCGCCTAATCAGGCAAGTATTAGCTTCGACAAGAAGCTTGAAAAGGCTGAAACCTTTCTCCAAAGATTCGCCAAATGCGAGAATCAAGGGAATTCAATCCTTGAAATAGCTGGTAAAGCTAAAATTGAGAGAGATAAACTCTCTAAAGTCACCAATTCATTGGTGGAGTCTCTGAGCAGGCGAGATTCACCAACTATGGGCTGGGTAACGATGGAGTGAAGATCTCCGTTGCCTCAGGGACCTCAGCCTCATTGCCTAGATATGCCATAGATCTCGATTTTGGAGGGATGAAGAGGGTGAAGAACCTGGTATCTTGAAAAGGCAGCAAGGAGGGAAGATAGGGTTTCTATGAAAGACTCATTGAAAAGAGAAAAAAATATATTTCTCTAGAAATGACTACAAAGGTCCTATTTATAGGCCCCATGGCCTAACCTCGCCACTGCCGCTTCAAAATTTGAAACACAGGCGAGGTTAAAGCATTTGAGTACTTGGCCTCGGGAAAGGGAGAAATCTCCCTCGTAAATACATGCTAAGCCGTTCAAAGCCTAGGAAAGGGAGTAATCTCTCTCGTAACTCATGAGAGGCTGTTTGGCCTCAGGAAATGGAATGTCCTTCCATCACAGCACATGCAAGGCTAGCGCTGACAGGGCGCTCATAAGCCAATCTCACTTTGAATCGAGCTTGCTTAAAGAAGCCTGAAAGCGAGGCTCAGAGGCGAGGCTCCTCCTAGAGGTGAGGCTATTTCAGCCCTAAGGCAAGCTTCTTATCAAAGGTGAAGCTACCCAGAGGCGAGCCTTTCCCAGCTCATAGGCGAGCCTATTCCAGTCCGAAAGCAAGTCTAAAAGTGAAGTTGAATTCGACCACCAAGGCGAAGCTCATACACAAATATATGAATATCAATCAAAGTAGTTCAAAGTATATTTTGAAATCTGAACCATCCCATTACAGATTTACGAAAATTTTGAAGGGGGTCTTGTTGACACAATAAAAAAGACAAACTCTCTGTACGAATTTTCAACTTGTCAGAACGATATCTGACTTGTCGACATTTACAAAAGAGAAGCCACAGATAAGATGATGACCAAGCTCAGGCTCTGCTGATCTAGTGAAGCACAACAGGACAAATACTACTTTTTTGAGGCTAAGTCATCTCAATACTTAGCCTCACGCAAGCCCAAGGTACAAGCCTCATTCCAGATGCTAAATTATAACTTCGCCTTGAAGCTCTTCAAAGCAAATACTAGCTTTGCCAGAAGCTCAACACAAAATGCTAATTTCTAACCTCGCTGAGGCTTTAGCTCGGATTAAGAGCTCCTATCCCCGTGCATGGAGCTAAATCCAGCCCGGCTGCGGACCTAAATCTAGCCTCACGCGAGGCTCTGTACACCTCTAAGCGAGGGTCGGCCAGGTCAAAGCTTTGACCTAGTATTTAGTGGGCTAACCCCACTACGTTAGTGGGGTTAATACCAATTTAAGTGGGCAGTTACACCCACCCACTTTGCCCCATGGCCGGGTCAATAGGCCATTTCTTAGGCCCGCTAGCCTCGCATACGCCTCGCATTCAGCCTATTATTTTGAGGTCTATTAAATGGCCAAGTCAATAGGCAATTTTTAGGCTCACGCGAGCCTGTCTAGCCTCGCATGCAGCTCACATTTAGCCTAGCGCAGGAGTTATAGCCTCGCGCAAAACTCAAAATAGCTTCTGACGTGAGACTAACTGACTGTTATCAGTCATGGCTGATTTCTAGGGGTAGTTATACCCCTTCAGAGCCTATAAATAGCTCATCTGAGAATGAGCTCAAGAGGCAATCAGTGAAGGAAGTGAGCAGGCAATCAAAGAGAGAGCAAACGAAGTATCAGAGCTATGAGCTAAAGGCATCGAGAGAGCTAGCAAGGCTATCTTTTTCTTGCTTCTAATAAGCTCTAGAGAATTATTTTTCTAAGTTTAGGATGTTAATACCCTAAGACCTTCCTCCTTTTCAAGGAATCTCCGAAACCAGGTGAGAAGAAATTTTCAGGCAATAGCATTCGAAGATGATCGATCGCATCATCAATGGGACAAAGTGGTCACACGCTGATCAGACTCCCACCAGTACACTTTCCCAGAATCTCAGAAGAGATACTTGTAATCTATTTCTTTCTTTTCGATTACTTGTAACTTTCTCTTCACACTTTTGTAAGTTTTTCGATTATTAATTTTTAATGAAAAACAAGTACCACATATGCATACAAATACAGTAACAGAATGTAACATGTAGCAAATAGCTAAGCGTGGGGTCATGCGAAGCTATGTAGTACTGGGGCAAAATCAACGAGCAGCGTTAGTCGCTAAAACACATGGTAGAGTCGTGCGCGTGTCCCAAGATGAATGTCCAACCACTACGTCAATCGTACACGATCATAACTCCTGCACAAGTGAATCTAGCGAATAACTGCTGAGCGATAAACTCACCGTCCAGACGGGAGCAGATTAAGATAAACCACGAAGCGGCTAAGCCCGAAGGCTAAGTGGAGCGGGGATATAGCTAAACCATGCCTAATGAGCGTACACAATTAAGCTCAGCTCGTAGCCACATGGTGTAGCTAGTAACAGAGGTTTAAGTCTGGAGACTGAGCAAAGCGAGAGCATAGTAAATTGCATCTGACTAGGTGTTCAATAAGCTAATTACATAGTCACACAACTTAGTTAGGCTCTTGACGAAGCTAAAAATACCAGGGGATTTATGTCCGGGGACTAACAACCACAAAGGCAGTCCCGCATGAAAATAAAGCATTAATAGAAAACATCACAGGCGGTGTATATGTACATGTATAAAACTACACTACTACAGGCATTCGTCACACTGATACAATTTTACGTGTCCACAGAATACATGTACATATTCACACTGATACAAATACACTCGACCATTACATTTACATGTGTCTACGCATAAAAATACAATAATCCCAAATACATTATAAATACAAAATACCCATCGAAGCGGGGTACCCAACTAAGGCGAGAACACTCGTCTATAAATCTTCGGAAACAACATAAAATCCTGGAATAACCGAAACACGTGCACGCACCACCAATATATTAAAATATATAGAGAAAGAATAGGAGAGAGGAGAGAGAAGAGAGAAGAGAGAAGAGAAAGAAACAAGTGAGAGGGAAAAAGAGTTAAAGATAGAGAGAGAAAGGGGAAAGATAGGGTGTCGGGGAGGGGGAGAGAGAGAAGAGGCGGTTGTTGCCTCCTGCTGCTCACGGCTAAGACAGGGGGCTTGGTCATGGCCCTGGCAATGCCAGTCGCGCTGGCCCCCTGGTGGCCGCCGGCCCAAGGACGGGGAGAGGAGGTGGAGTGGTGATGGTGATAATGTTGGGGATTCGGTGGTGGTGTAGGTAAAATTGTTGGTGGTTATAGTGGATCTTATTAGAGAGGAGGAGGTTAAGGTGGAGGAGATTGTGGAGGAGTTTGATGGTGAGGTAATTAAAGAGGAGGTGGAGTAATTGGGAGGAGGAAGAAGATGGTGGTGATGGTGGATCTTGAAGAAGAAGATGGAGGTGGTAGGAGAGGGGTTAAGAGAGGAGAAGAGTTGGCGAAGGGAGGTGGCCTTCGCCGGCCTGGGGACCGTCGGCTTGATTTGATCGGTCGCTAATATTGCACATTCATTATCATATTCTCATACTTATTATAGAATAAACTCTGCTTTTTCCTAATTATTGTTTAATTTATTTGCAGGCCCATTCCTAAAAGAGAGGGAAGAGAAATGAGCCCAAAAGCCCATCAAATTCTGATTTAAATCAGAATTAATTTGAAGTTAGTAAATCAGGGCAGATTAGGTCAGTTCAGATCGGTTGAAAATCAGTTGGAACAAATTCCTACAAATCAATCGGTTGAAGGCAAAAATCAAAGGCCATTTCGTCAAAATCTCGGACTTAAACTGCAAATCCAGCTGAAGATAAAAGCAAATCGCGACGCCAGGGAATACCACCAACAGGGTGTGGCCACCTGGCCACACCTTGGTCGTTGCCGCATTTTCGCGGCTTTGTTGGTGAGTTAGGGGAGCATTTGCTCCCCTTATCTTCATACGCTCTCCTATGTTGAGTTTTGCCTATAAATACTGGGATTTTCAGAGCGTACAAGAGCGACCATGCAGAGATAGAATTTAGTCCACTTTTTCATTTTTTTTGTAGTGTAGGTTTTTGTTTTTCTTTTCATGTAATTTTTAATTTTAATTCATGTAAATCAGAGGAGATCAGAGTTTCATAGGAGAATGAGAATGAAGCTTGTGCTGAGAGTGACACTGGTATAAGATTTTCTTATTTCTCTTATTGTTATAAAATCAAATCTGTAGTTTTTCTTTGTATGTACTTGTTTTTGTTCTTCTTCTTCTTCTCTACTGTTCTTCTTTTGGTACCAATTGCTATCCAAGTGAGTCTTAAAGCATCGAAAGAGCCTTGCCTTTGGGAGTGCCACCGATAGCTCATGACGATGGATTTTGAGTTTCATTCTGTATCACTTCTTACATGCAACGTCTTGATGATATAATGTGGAGGAGACAGGAATAAACTCTTATGGCCTATACGTTGATCACCTCACTTCAAAGTAACATCATTGTAAAAGATTCAAGGTAAGCATTTGGTCAAAGGAGGTAAGTAACTTTTAAATTCTTTTTCTTTAGTTTAGAACACCACAATCTACCACTTCTTTTATCACTCCTTATCTATTTCTTTGTACATATCATTTCTAGTTTATCCATCTTCTTAATCTACCATTTTCTTTCTAATCCTTTTTCTTTAAAGAACTAAAGAAGAACTTTAACCATACTTTGTAGCCTAAAAGAAGACTTACTAAAAAAGCTTCCATCGCTAGTCCCTCCTTGTGGATCACGACCCGCATAGCCTCTTGCTATTGCGGTAGAATTGAAGACTTGCACACTCTATTTTTAAAGTTCTGAAATTCTGTATTTTTTTATGCAGGTAAAGCCTCAATCAAATTTTGGCACCGTTGCCGGGGAGGGACGGTGAGTTATTCTCTCTTTAAAGTTTACATTTTTGGTTAACCTTCTTCTTTGTTTTTTGTGTGCAGATTTAACAATAAGGAATTTTAGCTGCAGTAGCCATATAAGTGGCTCTGGACTCTGCTCAAGAAAGCAGAGCCCAGAAGCTCTCAGATTTGCTACATTCCTGTGGCAATCTGAGTGAACTACTAACCTGTATTTTCTGCATGTTGGCTGTAGTGCAAAGTTTAATATCTGTACCTATCTATTTCCTTGTTTGTCTCACTGTACTTACTTTCTAACCTCAACAGTAAAATGATGGTTGTTAAATGCTAAAAATGGCTTAGATGCATTTAGGCACGTGTCTAATTCATTTACATTTTACATTACTATTGAAGAGTGCTAGAGCAAAAGGTACGTTTGCATGGCATATAGTGTAGGAAATATTCTTGAGTGATTATTTGCTTTTTGAATGTTACTTTTCTTTATCCCGCACACCTTGCACAATCAATCTTAAGGGCTTGTCCTATAAACAAGATAAGGTGGGGAAGTCATTACCCTCCCTTAGTCCACAAACAATCTCCTCACTCACTAACCAAAACCTAAGTAAAACTGAGTAGACGTTGGCCCTAGAGACATCTCGGACTCAATTAGGAGATTATCCTAAGGGGGAAGGTGTTAAAATTTGACTCCTGCTGCCAATCAGTGTCTAAGGAAAGGGATTGAGGGGCGAAACACTGAAGGCTGGTGGTTTGGCTTAATTAAGCCCGTCGCTTTTGCGCGGTTACCTCCCACCAATCTTACCTTGACCTGACTGATTAGCTTATGGTCAAAGTCTGTATTATACCTCCTGCGGACAGTCTAACCAGTTAGGAGTCGTCTAGGTCAAAGGTCTACCCTAACTTAGTTTAGAATTTTTTCTTTTTTTATTTGCTTATTTGTTTGTGTTTTCCTGTGTGATATGGCTTATAACAATAATTTTTTCAATTTTAATAATAATTCATATTACACCACGACCTCTTTTTCGGATATTACCAACCCGACATATCATAACTTTAACCAATATAGTGTGCCGGATTGGTCTTATCCGAATCAATATAACCCATGCCCCCAATCTTATGACCATAATTTCCAGAATAATTTCAACTCTTCACAGAGTCAATGGGGATTCACCTCCCCCGAGTCCAATTTTTAACCAACTTGTCCTCCTTATCCACCTTGTCCACAATATTTCCAAGATTCATACTCAGTTCCACCAGTCCAAAATAGAAAACCATCAATTTTGGAAATGAGTATGCATGAGTCCAAACAATAATCACAAAATCTGATGGACTCACAATTTCACCAAAAATTTCAAAACAACACTGTTGGAACCTATTTCGATGAAGACGTTCGTGAAGATCAATTCATTTGGAGCTCTTACACATGACGAATCAAGAGTCCGACATGATCAAGATGTGCCAAGAAGAGTTGATAGAGTGTGGGTTGTATATGTGGAATAGAATGTAAAAGCCTTGTCACAAACACTCATATCACAGCCT
Organism: Agave tequilana; assembly: GCA_038442645.1. Taxonomy (NCBI): domain Eukaryota; kingdom Viridiplantae; phylum Streptophyta; class Magnoliopsida; order Asparagales; family Asparagaceae; genus Agave; species Agave tequilana. Next base: position 248,488 of record JAVJIF010004408.1, on the reverse strand, counting down.
TGTTAGTCGACTTACAAAATCTTATAGTCGACTAATCAAGTGTGTAGTCGACTAACCCAAAAGCCCAAGTCGACTAATCCTGTGTCCTGAAACAGCCCAACTTTCTGTTTCTGTATTAGTCGACCAACAGTAAACCAAGTCGACTAATATCATTTTATAGTCGACTTATAGAATTCCCCTAGTCACTAATCCCTTGTCAAGTCGACTAAGTTGTTAGTTGCAGTCGACTTGAAGTAGTTATTCTGAAACTGTTCTTCCAACGGCCACTGACCTAGTCGACTACTAGCTAAACATAGTCGACTAATAGAAGGAATTTTGCCTAGGTTAGTCGACTAACTCCATGGGCAAGTCGACTAATAGGCAGTTCTGACTGTTGGACAGTTTTCATTATCTGGTCTTTTGTGCAACTGTTTTCAACGTTCCTTTGATTCAAATTGCACCTAATAACTCCCTAACTAACCCTAGTCTTCAGCTATAAATAGGAAAGTTATTGCAAAGGCCAAAAAAAAGAATTAACCAAGAGTTTTTCTCAGTTTTCCAAAAAGCCAAAATCTGCAAATTTGAAAAACTGTTTTCTAACTTCAGTCTTCACCAAATTCCAATTCCATTTGTGAAGTCCTCTGAAGTTTGTCTCCTATACTAGACCTTGTCCACATACACATCTGTACCAAGGCTTATAGGATAAAAGAGTTGTAATTCTCAAAGTGTTCATTGTACACGGGAGGCTTCTTGGTTGAAGAGGCAAGTTGTACAAGGTGACCATTGTACACGGGAGGCTTCTTGGTTGTAGAGGCAGTTGTACAAAGGTAAAAGGTGTTCTCTTGGTGGAAGAGAAGGTGTACACATTTGGAGAAGGGGATTCGACAAGTGGTGTACATGTTGTATTGATTTTGGGTGGCAAGATCAAGGTAAAGGAAAATCTCAAGCGGGTGGCTTGGGGACTGGATGTAGGTCACAAGAACCGAACCAGGATAAATCTCTTTATTTGCGTTTGTCAATTTCTGAGATTTGTTTTCCTTTACATGCAAGTTATTTATTTTGTTTATTTACTTAACGCTAATCCTTCTAGTTGTAGATTTGTGTTGACTTGAGTTATTTCAGATCTATAGTTGCCTACAAGAGATAATTCCGCAATTAGTCCTTATCTCAACGATCCAACAATTGGTATCAGAGCGGGATTCAAGGCAACAACCATACCAAATCCTACATTTGGTATCAGAAACGGTGCAAGGCAACAACAACCGGAGTACACGCTCTGATCCTACATTTGATATCAGGGCGGGTACAAGTCAACAACAAGGATGGCAACGGAGTTCTCATCATCCCAATTCAAAGAAGGACATTCTACACAACGTCCACCGCTATTTGACGGAACCAACTACAACTATTGGAAGTGTAGAATGAAGATCTACTTGCAGTCACTCAACTACGACCTTTGGAACATCGTAGAAGCATCATACACCAAGCCTACAACCAACTACAATGCTTGGAGTGAAGATCAAAAGAAGAACGCGAACCTTGACGCCAAAGCAATGAATGCTCTATTCTGTGCCCTTACCAAAGAAGAGTTCAACCGAGTGTCAACAGCAACTTCTGCACATCAAATTTTGCCATACTCTTCAGGTAACACACTAAGGCACTAATAAAGTTAAGGAATCTAAAATATCTATTCTTATCCACAGGTTTGAGTTATTCAAAATGGAGGAGAATGAAACCATATCCGAAATGGTTACAAGATTCACCGACATCACCATACTCTTGCATCCCTTGGAAAGGACTACACCCAAGTTGAAAGAGTTCGAAAGATCCTTCGTGCACTCACACCAGAATGGAGAAGAAGACAACCGCCATTGAAGAGGCGAATGATCTCTCAACTATGACATTAGAAAACCTAATCGGTAATCTAATGGCATATGAAGTGCAGTTAGAAGAAAGGAAGAAGGACGAACGACAACACCGTTCAAAGAAGAAAGAACTCGCCTTCCATGCATCTTCGACACGGACAATGATGACGAAGAGGAGATGGCAATGCTCTCAAAGAAGTTCAGGAAATTTCTTAAGCAGGTAAATTCAAGTGTTTTAATTGTGATAAACCAGGACATATGAAGATGGATTGCCCTTTGCTCAAGAAGAAAGTTAAGTACAAAAGTAAGAAGTTCAGAAAGAAGAAGAACTACGAAGCATCTTCAGAATATAGTGATTCCTCATCTTCTGATGAAGAAGAATCCACTGAACATGTTAACTTATGTTACATGGCCATAGAAGATGAAGAGGTATCGTTTTCTGAACTCTCTGATGCATTTAATGAGTTATTTATGAATCTGAAAAATGAAAAACTGAAAAACAGATTTTTGTTAAAAGAAAATGAGAAACTTTTATAGGAAAATTCTATTCATGCATTACAATGTTCTTCTATAAATTCTCAACAAGATGAAACTTAAAATGTCATATCATTCTTGAAAACTGAAAATGAGAAGTTTATAAAAGAAAACATTTTTCTGAAAATGGAAACTAAGTCTTTGAATGATAGAATTTCTATATTAGATAAAGACATGTTAGTTTTCAAAAAGAAATATGAAGATCTTATGCAAAATGTGACTAAGTTTAATAAAGGAAAAGAAAAATTAAATGATCTATTATCTTTTCAGAATTTGTCACATGATAATCATGGTATTGGATTTGTTGCAAAATCTTCATATTATAGTAATCCATATAGTTCTTTTGTAAAAAGTAAGAATAAGAAAAATAAGTTTATATGGATTCCTAAAAACTTAAGCTTTTATGATAAAAATACATATATTGCTTCATACATGCATGATATATGTGATTCTTGCAATTATGTATATACTAACAGGTGGAAACCAAATTCTAAATGGATTTGGAGTCCTAAAGGTTAGATATGATCTTTTATATTTGGTACCAACTAACGTTTATCTTGCAGGTACCATATAAAATTTTTTTGATAAAGATCAACTATGTATATATGTACTAATATATTTGTTGCAGGGGGAGAACAAAATATTTCTCTATCTGTTATAACCATTTCTGCAGGGGGAGGAAAAGATAACATATTTTCTGCAGGGGGAGGACTTGTGCACACAAAGCGTCGTCATCAAAAGGGGGAGAATGTTGGAACCTATTTCGATGAAGACGTTCGTGAAGATCAATTCACTTGGAGCTCTTACACATGACGAATCAAGAGTCCGACATGATCAAGATGTGCCAAGAAGAGTTGATAGAGTGTGGGTTGTATATGTGGAATAGAATGTAAAAGCCTTGTCACAAACACTCATATCACAGCCTTGTTAGTCGACTTACAAAATCTTATAGTCGACTAATCAAGTGTGTAGTCGACTAACCCAAAAGCCCAAGTCGACTAATCCTGTGTCCTGAAACAGCCCAACTCTCTGTTTCTGTATTAGTCGACCAACAGTAAACCAAGTCGACTAATATCATTTTATAGTCGACTTATAGAATTCCCCTAGTCGACTAATCCCTTGTCAAGTCGACTAAGTTTGTTAGTTGTAGTCGACTTGAAGTAGTTATTCTGAAACTGTTCTTCCAACGACCACTGACCTAGTCGACTACTAGCTAAACATAGTCGACTAATAGAAGGAATTTTGCCTAGGTTAGTCGACTAACTCCATGGGCAAGTCGACTAATAGGCAGTTCTGACTGTTGGACAGTTTTCATTATCTGGTCTTTTGTGCAACTGTTTTCAACGTTCCTTTGATTCAAATTGCACCTAATAACTCCCTAACTAACCCTAGTCTTCAGCTATAAATAGGGAAGTTATTGCAAAGGCCAAAAAAAAGAATTAACCAAGAGTTTTTCTCAGTTTTCCAAAAAGCCAAAATCTGCAAATCTGAAAAACTGTTTTCTAACTTCAGTCTTCACCAAATTCCAAATTCCATTTGTGAAGTCCTCTGAAGTTTGTCTCCTATACTAGACCTTGTCCACATACACATCTGTACCAAGGCTTATAGGATAATAGAGTTGTAATTCTCAAAGTGTTCAATGTACACGGGAGGCTTCTTGGTTGAAGAGGCAAGTTGTACAAGGTGACCATTGTACACGGAGGCTTCTTGGTTGTAGAGGCAGTTGTACAAAGGTAAAAGGTGTTCTCTTGGTGGAAGAGAAGGTGTACACATTTGGAGAAGGGGATTCGACAAGTGGTGTACATGTTGTATTGATTTTGGGTGGCAAGATCAAGGTTAAAGGAAAATCTCAAGCGGGTGGCTTGGGGACTGGATGTAGGTCACAAGGACCGAACCAGGATAAATCTCTTTGTTTGCGTTTGTCAATTTCTGAGATTTATTTTCCTTTACATGCAAGTTATTTATTTTGTTTATTTACTTAACACTAATCCTTCTAGTTGTAGATTTGTGTTGACTTGAGTTATTTCAGATCTATAGTTGCCTACAAGAGATAATTCCGCAATTAGTCCTTATCTCAACGATCCAACAAACACTTCATCTTTTCAAGTCTAATCGCAACTAAACGATGAACCAATCAACTATGAAAAGATGCTTGAAGCCATGACTCAGGCTCAAAACGCTCATAATCATGACATAGATATGATGGTCCAAACTCTACGTTCTCACCGTTTGACTATTTCTGATGTCGCTAATCATTCTGTTAGAGCTGAAGAGTCATGTTGTTTTAGAAAACAAGGTTCCATTTCAGCACAATCATTTGAACTTGTCAAAACTCCAAATTTTAAAAATGACGTTGACAGTTTGGTAAGTTATTCGTTTCCTGAAATTGAACTTGAGAATGAATATGATCATGAACCTCAACTTAGTGATTCAATTCTACTTCCTGATTCAATTATGACCCCGGTGTCTTCACCTAATTTTAATCTTTTTCCTGAGTCAACATTGGATCCTGTGCCAATTCATAATGAAATTGAATCGCCCATCTTTGATGATCATCATATTGAACTTGACCAATTTCATACTTTTGAAAGTCCCATTGACAAATTGGTAAGTTCTCATTTTTATGAAATTGAACTCAATGAGAAATGTGACCTAGATTCTCAATTTTGTGATCCAGTTCAAATTCTCGAATCAATATTGACTCCTGTTTTGTTACCCGACTTGAGTAATATTTTAGAGTCGGTTTTGATTCCCACACCTGTCATTCTTCAACTTGAATCACCAATATTAAGTCACATTTCATTGTGGGAAAATGAATGTGGACTCGAGTTTCAACTTCTTGATTTGGACCCACTTCCTGAACCAATCTCGACTCCTGAACCTTTATTTAACTTAAGTCGGTATTAGTTCCCGTACTTCCTAAGTCCAAGTCAATCATTCTATCTTTTCACATTCCATTTTGGGACAAGGCGGTTTTGACAAAATTGACTCCGAAATTGATTATGGAATTTGGAAATTAGTTGGGGTTAAATTTTTAATAAAAATCCTTCATGTATACATCATTTTAGTGGGTTATATTAGAGAGATTTCTGGTGGGTTCCTTTGAAAATCACCTAGAGGGGGGGTGAATAGGTGATTATGCTAATCTAAGGCCAATTTAAAAATAATGAGCAATAAGGGTGAGATGAATGCAAATGCAATGCAACAATCTCCCAAAACAAGACTAAGAGCCGTATGCCCCTTGCGGGGTTCTGAACTCCTTCCTCCGGCTTCCTCGTAAAATGAGTTAGAGGTGCGCAATGCAACCTGTTGTATGGGATTTTGATTGACAATATGAAGTATGATGAATATGGCAATAGCAATCAAAAACACAAAGTAATAGCAATGGAAAGTAAACCAATCGCAAACACAAAGATATGTTATCGAGGTTCGAGCACCCAGCTCTACTCCCCGCCTTCCCCAGAAGGATTCTAGCTACTTCCACTATCACAAAGATCTCAATTACAATGGAGTACCCAACTCCTACAATTTCAGCACAATAGAATTCCTTAGTAATCAAAAGATCACAAACTCTCTCTTTCAAATATCTCTTCCCTTACAAAGGTCCTTAGAGAATATTGAGAAGGAATGAAGCTCTTGTGTAAGTGAAGAAAAAATGAAATCAAATCAGAGAGTATTATCAAGAAAACACTTCTGAAATGAGTGAGAAATATCAGCACAAAAACCAAGAAAATAGCTCTTTTGAATTTTCCAAACTTTGAATTTTTCTCTTGAATAAATGTTGTAAAGAAACTCTCCCCAAACACCCCTATTTATAGGAGAGGGCTAGGGTTTAGGGTTAGGAATTAATTACTGAAGATTAGGAAGTATTAGTTCCAAATATACCCTCCAACGGATTTTTAATTTCAAAAATCAAGTTTAAAACAGCTATTAAAAAATCTGCCCGTTACTGTTCAACGGACAGATCGGTCGACTGGCCCGGTCGACCGATAGTTCAAAAATCCGACCGTTATGAACTATCGGTCGACTGATCCAGTCGACTGAAAAGATACAGAGAGCAAAACAAACTATCGGTCGACCGATCCGGTCGACTGATGCCTGACTGAGACTTAAAATAAAATTCCGGTCGACTGTCGGTAGACAGTCGGTCGACCGACAGACGTGCACACGGATACATGCACTCTGCCAGGACATCGGTCGACTGGTGGTAGACAGCCGGTCGACCGGCTCAGGCCAAAAGTTGAAATAAAAATGGAATTTTGAAGAGATTAATAATTTTATCAAAACTATTTCAAACACAAATTCAGTATATAACATAATAAAGAATTTGTAGAAGAAAGATTTAGTATAAAAATATTTTTGTATATTTTATAGGAAATAAACTTAGAAATGACATGTGCGCAAAAACGTGTGTGTTTGAGCTTCAAACCTAATCACTATTCTTTAACAAGCTATAAAGCTAGAAAATAAAACCTAAGGACCTCTGAAGCAATCTTTGAGCCATCCAATGCCTTGCTAGTGCCTTCTCTTCTATGATCCTTCCTTGATGTGCAATTTGCCTTCAATGCTTGTTGGAACTTAGAAGTTTTTGCAAAAGCGAAGCGAATGAACTCTAAACATGGTACAAACCTGAAACTCATCTAAGATAAAAGATTAGTACCAAATAGCACTTATTTGGTTTGTTATCATCAAAACACAAAACAATGGAGAGTGTAACCTCTTGGGCTAACAATCTCCCCCTTTTTGATGATGACAAAACAAATAGGCTATTTACAAAAATATAGGGAGGAGAAAAACTTCCCCTCAAATTATGCTATATTTAAAACATGTAAGTATGCTCTAGATACCAATAATTGAAATGAAAAATAGAAATGATGCACCAATTATTGAAGTCAATTAAAAAAAATACAATACAAATAAAACTCAAAAACTTGCGCTTGATATCAAAACACCAAAAATCTATCAAAAACACCAAAAATCAAAAATTGCTCCTTGATACCAATTTTAAACAAAAATACCAACTAAAATACAAAAACCAAAAACTCATAAAACCAAATCATCATATAAATTCATATGGAACCAAGACCAAATGAACTTATTTTTGTCCATGTAAACTTATTCTCCCCCTTTTTGTCATACATCAAAAAGGGTTAGAAAAACATGTTTAATCAATAATACACAAATTTAATTCTCCACAAATAAACGAAAATCTAGCAAAATCAAGTGGTTTTGTGAAAATATCGGCTAGTTGAAAATCGGTGGAAACATAATCAATATCTATATCACCTTTCTCAAAATGATCTCTAAGAAAGTGATATCTAATCTCAATGTGCTTGGTCTTACTATGTTGATTTGCATTTTTGGTTAAATGAATAGTACTAGTATTATCACAAAATATTTTAATATTTTTATAATGCAAATCATAATCAAGGAGAGTATGTTTCATCCAAAGGACTTGTGCACAACAAGCCCCCGCGGCAACATACTCCGCCTCGGCGGTTGATAGAGCTACAGAATTTTGCTTCCTAGAGGACCATGAAACAAGACAATTACCGAGAAATTGACATGTCCCACTAGTACTCTTTCTATCTACTCTACAACCCGCATAGTCGGCGTCCGAATAACTAATCATAGAAAAATCTATAGTTTTCGGATACCAAAGACCTAAACCAATCGTTCCCTTAACATAACGAATAATGCGTTTTACGGCAATTAAATGAGATTCTTTGGGACACGATTGAAATCTAGCACAAAGACACACACTAAACATGATATCCGGCCTACTTGCCGTTAAATATAAAAGACTACCTATCATGCTTCTAAACAATTTAATATCAACATTTTTTACCTTGTTCGTCCTTATCAAGCTTGGTTGTTGTAGCCATGGGAGTGTTGCAAGCTTTAGCGTCTTCAAGTCCAAACCTCTTCACGAGTTCCTTAGCGTATTTGGCTTGAGAGATGAAGTTCCCATCATGCAATTGCTTGACTTGGAGTCCAAGAAAAAAGTTGAGCTCACCCATGGAGGACATTTCGAATTCTTGTTGCATTACCTTTTCAAAATCCTTGCATAAAACTTCATTAGTAGAACCGAAAATAATATCATCAACATAAATTTGGACAATTAAAATATCATTATCAACATGCTTAGTGAAGAGAGTGGTGTCTACTTTGCCTTTAATAAAGTTATTTGAAATTAGAAAACTTGAAAGCCTTTCATACCAAGCTCTTGGAGCTTGTTTTAAACCATACAAAGCCTTATCAAGTTTGAAAACAAAATCGGGATGAATATGATCGATAAAACCGGGAGGTTGAGAAACATAAACTTCTTCATTAAGAAAACCGTTTAAAAATGCACTTTTTACATCCATTTGAAAAAGTTTGAAATTTTTAAAAGATGCATAAGCTAGTGTTATCCGTATGGCTTCAAGCCGTGCTACGGGTGCAAAGGATTCCTCAAAGTCGATTCCCTCAACTTGAGTGTAACCTTGGGCTACTAACCTAGCTTTATTCCTAATGACATTTCCGGACTCATCCAACTTATTCCTAAAGATCCACTTAGTACCAATTATTGGTCTATCGTGGGGCTTAGGAACAAGGTGCCAAACTTGGTTGCGCTCAAATTGATTGAGTTCCTCTTGCATGGCAAGCAACCAATATGGGTCCGTCTCGGCTTCGAGAATGCCTTTGGGTTCTACATGAGAAATGAAAGCAAAGTTACCACATATGTCATGGAGTTTGGAGCGCGTTGTGACTCCTTTGGAAGCATCACCCAAAATGAGCTCCTTCGGATGATTTGTAGCGTATCTCCAAGCTTTGGGAAGTGGTTGCGCACTTTCCTCATTATCCTTTTGAACTTCACCTAAAGGTTCTTGCTTATCTTCTTGTGCGGGTGAGTCCTTCAAGGATAGTCTCTCCATGCTTTCACCTAATGGTTCAATCTCTACAACATTCTCAACAAACACATTAGACTCTTCAAACTTAACATGCATAGTATCTTCAATAGTAAGTGAAGATCTAATGAAAACTCTATATGCTTTGCTAGTAGAGGAATATCCAACAAAGATAGCCTCATAAGCTTTAGCATCAAATTTACCCAAATTCTCTTTTGTATTTAAAACAAAACACTTGCATCCAAAAACTTTGAAATATGAAACATTTGGTTTTCTAGAATGATACATTTCAAAAGAAGTTTTTGAAGAATTTTTGCATAAATAAATACGATTCGATATATAGCATGCGGTGTTTACGGCCTCGGCCCATAAATATTGAGGGAGGTCGTATTCACTTATCATTGTCCTAGCCATCTCTTGAAGTGTTCTATTTTTCCTTTCTACAACTCCATTTTGTTGTGGAGTTCTAGGACAAGACATTTCATGCTTAATTCCCTTTTCATCACAATAAGTCATGAAGAGTTGGTTCACAAATTCACCACCTCTATCACTCCTTATTTTCAAAATCGGAAAACCTTTTTCTTTTTCAACTCTTTTTCTAAAAATCTTAAAGTGAGAAAAAGTTTGATCTTTATTTTGCAAAAAGAAAACCCAAGTAAATCGAGAGAAATCATCAACTAAAACAAATGCAAATCTACTACCATTTAAGCTTTTAGTTTTAGTTGGTCCAAATAAATCCATATGAACTAATTCTAACGGTCTAGTTGACATGATATCCTTGATTGGTTTAAAGGAAGACTTGGTTTGTTTCCCAAGTTGGCACGCACTACAAATGCGGTCTTTCTCAAAACTCAAGCAAGGAATACCCTTCACCAATTCCTTAGAATTAATTCTAGAAATATGTTCAAAAGATGCATGTCCTAATCTTCTATGCCAAAGCCAAGAATTTTCATCAAAAGCATTTAAACATTTAGTAGAACACTCTACATTAAGCATGTCAATAATATAAACATTATCATCACGAAATCCGGTCAAAATACAATCATTCGATTTAACATCAAAAATCTTACAAGAAGAATCATCAAAAACAACTTTAAGACCACGATCACAAAAATGGCTAATACTAAGCAAATTATGCTTTAAACCATCAACCAAAACAACATTCTCTATAATAGGAGATGAACCAACTTGAATGTTACCTATACCGATGATAGTTCCTTTGGAATCATCCCCGAAGGTGACGGAGCCACCTTCCATGTACCTTGATAGGGTTGTGAAGTTGTTGATATCCCATGTCATGTGCCTCGAACAACCACTATCAAGGTACCACCGCTCCCTACGTCTTGGAGCCTTGGTGTGTACCTACATCAAACAAATTAGGGCTTGATTTTGGTACCCACATTTTCTTGGGTCCATGAGGGTTAGAACCATTAACCCAAACAAGATTATTTGAGCTATGCAATTTATCATAACAAAATTTAGCTAAATGTCCATTTTTGCCACAATATGTACATCTATAAACTCTACCATATTTAAATGCATAATGAGTGTGTGATTTGTGAGCATTGGCATTGTGAGCATGAAAAGATTTAGCATGAGAAGTATTATTTGAAGTGTGAGCATGTGGAATCTTAGCATGAGAAACTTTATCATGAGAAGTATTCTTTTTAGAAAATTTTTCTTCAAGCTTCTTAGTATTAAAAGCACAATCTTTTAAAACTTTTTCAAAATCACTTATTTTAGATTTAATAGAAGAAATTTCTTTATTATCAACAATAGGGGTTTTACCCTTGCAAGAAATCTTATAAGCATCAAAATCATTTTGAATAACAACAAGATTGGAAGAAAGATCATCTTTTCTTTTATAACAAAGCAAGTTGGTTTTTGAGAAAAGCAACTTCTTTTGCAATTTAAAGCATTCCATTTTCTTGTTATCATAAGTTTCGGAAAGTTCTACAAAAGCATGAACTAGAGCTTCCTTACTCAAATCATCATCATTATCATCTATAGATTCAAGGGTTTGAGGGTTTACCTTGGGTGTGTTTGCCATGAAACACATGTTTGCGGTATCCACTTGTTCTTCTTCGGACTCGCTTTCCGAATCCCATGTGGCCTTGTAAGCTTTCTTTTCATCTTGTTTCTTTGGCTTGAAGGAGGAAGTCATTCTTTTCTTGAACTCCGGACAATCGGCCATGATGTGTCCGGGCTTGCGGCAATTGTAGCAAATGATCCTCTTCTCCTCTTTGCCTTCAAACTTTCTCCGGAAATTTTGCTTGTTCTTCCGGTACATCCTCTTGATGTTGCGCACTAGGAGGGAGAGCTCCTCATCTTCTTCTTCATCTTCTTCATCATCTTCAATGGTGGATGAAGACTTGAAAGCTATGGACTTTTTCTTTGTTGGAGCCGCCTCTTCTCTTGCCTTCTTCTCCATCTCATGGGTTTTTAGGTTCCCAATGAGATTTATGATGTCCATCTCGTCCTTGTCATTCAACTCCTTTAAGGTGGTGGCCTTGATCTCCCAAGATGGAGGAAGAGCCCGTATCACCTTGCGCACCTTTTGATCATTGGAGATGACGTCACCTAATGAAGAAAGACCATTAGTGATTTTTGTGAAACGAGTAATCATGCAATTAATGGTTTCATCATCAAGCATCTTAAATGATTCATATTGAGACCTTAAGAGATCTATTTTAGCTCTCTTGACTTGTGAAGTCCCTTCATGCGTGACCAATAAGTGTTGCCAAATCTCATAGGCGGATTGGCAATGAATTACCCGTGTAAGGTCATCCTCATTCAAGGCGGTTAAAAGGGAGTTTTGGGCTTTTGAGTTAGCCTCATATTCTTTAAAGTTGAAGTCGGTCCAAGTGCTTTCATCTTCATTGGGTGCTACATAGGGTTTGGTCAAAGACTTAGCCACTAAACTACCTAGTGATTGCAAAAAGATAGTCATCCTAACCTTCCAAATAGGGAAGTTGAGTCCATCAAATTTAGGTGGGGTTTTAATGTTGTCGGCCATGTTTACTAGTGTATGAATGGATGAATGAAAATGTTGATTAGCAATATTTTAAGGATCTCTCTATGGATGTTAAGCCAAACCTAGAGTCCAAGCTCTGATACCAATTGAAAATCACCTAGAGGGGGGGTGAATAGGTGATTATGCTAATCTAAGGCCAATTTAAAAATAATGAGCAATAAGGGTGAGATGAATGCAAATGCAATGCAACAATCTCCCAAAACAAGACTAAGAGCCGTATGCCCCTTGCGGGGTTCTGAACTCCTTCCTCCGGCTTCCTCGTAAAATGAGTTAGAGGTGCGCAATGCAACCTTGTTGTATGGGATTTGATTGACAATATGAAGTATGATGAATATGGCAATAGCAATCAAAAACACAAAGTAATAGCAATGGAAAGTAAACCAATCGCAAACACAAAGATATGTTATCGAGGTTCGAGCACCCAGCTCTACTCCCCGCCTTCCCCAGAAGGATTCTAGCTACTTCCACTATCACAAAGATCTCAATTACAATGGAGTACCCAACTCCTACAATTTCAGCACAATAGAATTCCTTAGTAATCAAAAGATCACAAACTCTCTCTTTCAAATATCTCTTCCCTTACAAAGGTCCTTAGAGAATATTGAGAAGGAATGAAGCTCTTGTGTAAGTGAAGAAAAAATGAAATCAAATCAGAGAGTATTATCAAGAAAACACTTCTGAAATGAGTGAGAAATATCAGCACAAAAACCAAGAAAATAGCTCTTTTGAATTTTCCAAACTTTGAATTTTTCTCTTGAATAAATGTTGTAAAGAAACTCTCCCCAAACACCCCCATTATAGGAGAGGGCTAGGGTTTAGGGTTAGGAATTAATTACTGAAGATTAGGAAGTAATTAGTTCCACATATACCCTCCAACGGATTTTTAATTTCAAAAATCAAGTTTAAAACAGCTATTAAAAAATCTGCCCGTTACTGTTCAACGGACAGATCGGTCGACTGGCCCGGTCGACCGATAGTTCAAAAATCCGACCGTTATGAACTATCGGTCGACTGATCCAGTCGACTGAAAAGATACAGAGAGCAAAACAAACTATCGGTCGACCGATCCGGTCGACTGATGCCTGACTGAGACTTAAAATAAAATTCCGGTCGACTGTCGGTAGACAGTCGGTCGACCGACAGACGTGCACACGGATACGTGCACTCTGCCAGGACATCGGTCGACTGGTGGTAGACAGCCGGTCGACCGGCTCAGGCCAAAAGTTGAAATAAAAATGGAATTTTGAAGAGATTAATAATTTTATCAAAACTATTTCAAACACAAATTCAGTATATAACATAATAAAGAATTTGTAGAAGAAAGATTTAGTATAAAAATATTTTTGTATATTTTATAGGAAATAAACTTAGAAATGACATGTGCGCAAAAACGTGTGTGTTTGAGCTTCAAACCTAATCACTATTCTTTAACAAGCTATAAAGCTAGAAAATAAAACCTAAGGACCTCTGAAGCAATCTTTGAGCCATCCAATGCCTTGCTAGTGCCTTCTCTTCTATGATCCTTCCTTGATGTGCAATTGCCTTCAATGCTTGTTGGAACTTAGAAGTTTTTGCAAAAGCGAAGCGAATGAACTCTAAACATGGTACAAAACCTGAAACTCATCTAAGATAAAAGATTAGTACCAAATAGCACTTATTGGTTTGTTATCATCAAAACAAAAACAATGGAGAGTGTAACCTCTTGGGCTAACATCCTTCGAACTCCATGCAAAGTCAATTGGGCCACATTTCGTGGACCAATCAGACCACTACCAGAACTACCACCTTAAGATAGTATTTTCCTTCCCTTTCTTCTTTTTCATGCATCTATGCATTAATTCATACATTGAGGACAATGCATGAGATAGGGGTGGGGGAGGGTTCTAACATAACTTAGGTTTTTCTTTTTATTAAAAAAATTTATTAACATTTTCTTTACTTTTAAAAACTTTTTGAAAATAGAAACAATATTTTGACATATTTTTTGTAAGAAATTAAGTAAATTTTAAAGGATAGGAAAATCAAAATTAAGATTTCTTAAACTTGATCAAAATAAGATTATTTGTTTGATTTTTAGGGTTAGGAAGATAATTTGTCAAAATAATTTAGACTTGATCTTTACCTTAATGAAATATGCACATTTCCTACACTTACACGCTTAGGGTTCAAAAACAAAAATTCTTATGCTTTAAAAAAATAAAAATAAAAAAATATAAAAGATAAACAAATCTAATTATTGATTAGTTAGGTGCTTTGGCCTAAACAAGCCTTAATATTTATGTGAAAGATGATTAGATAAGTTTGAGAAAAATATATATATAAAAATCCTCTGATTAAGTTGGGTATTCGTGCCTAATAAAGCATAAGTATTCACGCCTAAAAGCGGTTCATATAATAAAATCCTTAGTTTTGAGGACTTGTTGCTCGAGTCCTTAAGTTCTTGGGGTGTTTCTCACCGGTGCCCTAAGACCGTTTGGTTTGGGAGTCGCCGATTAAAGGCTCGTTATATGGGTAGATTAGAAGCCTAATAAAAACTAAGGAATAATACTACCAAAATATATATATATATATATATATATATATATATATATATATATATATATAAATAAGGCATAAGAGTTAGAGTTAAAGAACCCTTAGTCAAAATTTTCTCGGTCACAAGGTGCATATGACTTAGGGTAAAGTAATAGATTAGATGAGAAGTACAATTTGACCCCTTACTTTGATTGATAACAAATTTTTGAATAGAGACTAAGTTTAGGAATGAAAAATTCTGTTTTCCTATAACTTATAGATTACTTAAATCTTACAATAATATTTAAAATATTTTTCTTTCAAAATGTGTTTTCAAAATACTAACAATTTTCTCTTCTTTACAGATTTTATGGGTGTAATCCACTGAAAACTCTCACGAGACAAAACTCGTCCTCTAGGAGAAACCTAGAGGTTTAACGGCTTGTAGCACATACTCAGTGCAATCGCGTGACCTGCGAAAGTGATCTAATCATTCTTAGTATAGTTTAGTTGTTTTGCTCGAGGACGAGCAAAAGATAGGTATAGGGGTATGATCGGTCGCTAATATTGCACATTCATTATCATATTCTCATACTTATTATAGAATAAACTCTGCTTTTCCTAATTATTGTTTAATTTATTTACAGGCCATTCCTAAAGGAGAGGGAAGAGAAATGAGCCCAAAAGCCCATCAAATTCTAATTTAAATCAGAATTAATACGAAGTCAGTAAATCAGGGCAGATCAGGTCGGTTCAGATCGGTTGAAAACCAGTTGGAATAAATCCCTACAAATCAATCGGTTGAAGCCAGAGATCAAAGGCCATTTCGTTAAAATTTCAGACTTAAACTGCAAATCCAGCTAATGATAAAAGCAAATCGCGACGCCAGGGAATACCAACAACAGGGTGTGGCCACCTGGCAACACCTTGGCCATGGAAACGCGGCAAATGTCGCATTTTCGCGGCTTTGTTGGTTTCGGGAGAGCGATTGCTCCCCCTATCTTCATACGCTCTCCTATGTTAGGTTTTGCCTATAAATACTGGGATTTTCAGAGCGTACAAAGAGCGATCATGCAGAGATAGAATTTAGTCCACTTTTTCATTTTTTTTGTAGTGTAGGTTTTTGTTTTTCTTTTCATGTAATTTTTAGTTTTAATTTATGTAAATCAGAGGAGATCAGAGTTTCATAGGAGAATGAGAATGAAGCTTGTACTGAGAGTGACACCGGTGTAAGATTTTCTTCTTTCTCTTATTGTTATAAAATCGAATCTGTAGTTTCCCTTTTGTATGTACTTTATTTTTGTTCTTCTTATTCTTCTCTACTTTTCTTCTTTTAGTACCAATTGCTATCCAAGTGAGTCTTAAAGTATCGAAAGAGCCTTGCCTTTGCAAGCGCCACCGATAGCTCATGATGATGGATTTGAGTTTCATTCTGTATCACTTCATACTTGCAACGTCTTCATGATAAAATGTGGAGGAGACGGGATCAACTCTTATGGGCTATATGTTGATCGCCTCACTTCAAGGTAACATCATTGCAAAAGATTCAAGGTAAGCATTTGGCCAAAGGAGGTAAGTAACTTTTAGATTCTTTTTCTTTAGTTTAGAACATCACAATCTACCACTTCTTTTATCACTTTTTTTCCATTTCTTTGTACATATCATTTCTAGTTTATCCATCTTCTTAATCTACCATCTTCTTTCTAATTCAACTTTAACTCAATTTTTTTCTTTTTCTTTTAAAGACCTAAAGAACTTTAACCATACTTTGTAGCCTAAAAGAAGACTTACTAAAAAAGCTTCTATCGCTAGTCCCTCCTTGTGGATCATTGACCCGCATAGCCACTTGCTATTGCAGTAGAATTGAGCACTTGCACATTCTATTTTTAAAGTTCTAAAATTCTGTATTTTTTTGTGCAGGTAAAGCCTTAATCATTGATCGCCAGAGGTGGGAGGAAGGCGCCGGGGTAATGATGGAGGTGGTTGGCCAAAATAATGGAGAAGAAAAGAGAGAAAGGTGCTTGGTTGAGGGATTAATGCTTGGCGAGAGTAGAGATGGGGCTCAGGTTCGTCGTCAGGCAAGTTGTGTTACCCGCGATGGTGGTGCATCGGATGTGAAGGGGGTGGCCGGTTATTGGATGAAAGGAAGAGAGATGGTTAGAGGTAAAGAGAAAGGTGTGAAGGGGAGTGAAATTGGGGGGGAGAGAGTGTGAGATTTAAAGAGAGAGGAAGAGAAATGGTGGAGAAAGAGGGAGAATTTGAGAGGGAGGGAGGAGGAGGAGGCACTTTTGTTGGCCGGGGGGAAGAAAGAAAAGAAAAAGAAAAAAGGAAAGAAGAAAAGAAAAGGAAAGGGAGAAGATATTTTGAAGAGGGGTTTGTGTGGAGGAGAAAAAAGGAGAAAATAAAAAGAAAAGAAAAAGAAAAAGAGAGAAAAAGTAGTGGAGGAGAAAAATAGAGGGAAAAGAAAGAAAAAAGAAAAGAAAAATATCCAGATAAGACTCTGGATCTGGGGAAACACTGTAAACATCAGAAAAATCGAAAAATAAAGTAACTCAAGAAGGTCTCCATATATTCTCAAAAAAGCAAATATTATATTAAGATATATGATTAAATCAAATTCAATAAATTCAATTACATTTTCGAATAAAATAATCCCGGAATCAACCAGTGACACCAGTCAACACCAAATCCGGTCGAGTTTTGATAAATTTTGAAAAATCTCCAAAAATGCATTAAGATAGAAAATATGATCTTGAATAATAATATGAAATAAGTTTCTAAAAATTTAACTCCATTTATAAATTAAAATTTTAGGAATCGATCGGCAGCACCGGTCGATACTGGTTTTGAAGATTTTGTAATTTAATTCAGAAACATTTTAGAAAATAATGAAAAATCTAAAATATTAGAAAACAGTGTTTGAAACTAAAATTAATCAAATGTAACTACCAAAAAATTCAAATTGAGTATTACATTGGGATCGACTCCCCTGTTCAGATTCAGGTTGATTCTGAATCCAGGACTCCGAATCAAATACCAAACGAAGATATAAATAATAATAAAATAAAAGTAAATACTAGAAAAATTTATAGAATGCTATCAAAAAATCAAGACACATATTTAAGTACGTAGTCCGGGAACAAAGTGTTACAACTATAGAGTTAGTCTCGTAATGTATATTTTCTTGAATCTCTATTCATTGGGAGATTGTTGAAACTTGAAATTAACCGAGTGAGTTTTTGAAAAAAATTAAGCTGCATTATAGACGACACTCACTGCTTAAAATATGCGGGAGATGTTAGAATATGTTTTTCTTTCATCGGTGATGAATGCAATATATTTACATATTTGATTCTGTTTCCAAATGAATGAGATATTCAAGTCGAAAGTTGGTCCCAAACATGAGCTAAATGGGACCAAAAAGAGTAAAAACTCTTGAATCCAATATTGAAAGTGGTATGCGAATGAATGCATCTGTTCGATGAACGGACATTGTCTATTTGGTTTGTGCACCCGTTCCGACAGAATGGATGTGTCTGTTTGGAGACAACTTATTTCGGTCAAATGGATGTGTCTGTTTGGTGAAAGGATGTGTCTATTTAGAAGGGTTGTGCCCATTCCAACCAAATAAATGTGTCTGTTCAGAAGGGTTGCACCCGTTACAATCAAAAGATTTCTTTTGAATCCTATATAAATTGCATATTTTCACTCCAATGGATCACTCATAATTACTCACAACTGAGAATTTAAAACTCAATTGACTATAATGAATAATTGAGTTCTTTAAAGAGGATTCTTTAAAGTACCTTTCAGATTTCAGAATTATGTCTGAAATCTAATTTTTAGTCTGTGTGTCCTTTTTCTACTTCCGATCAAATGAAAAGTACGGGTCAATTTTAATTCGACTGTATATGATTTTGCGAAGTGCTACGAAGAACACGTGAAGGAGTATTGTATCTTGGGAGACCAGCGTCTATTATCCCGTATGCACTATAGCGGGGGACGTAATTGTCTTAAGAAGATCAACTTTACGCGTACATTACTCCAAATCTAGTTCTTATTCTATTAGTCTATCGTTTATTCTAACGTTCAATTTTGCATGAATTATTGTTTTTATCTTGTATGAATATTGATTGTGAAATTATTAAATTCTAATATGTTCTCTATCTATTTGAACTAATGTTCTTATTGCAGGGATTATGCTGAACAAAGTATTCATACTGGAATACTTATTTTAATAAATATTATTGCTACATAAATTATTGTTAAATTATTTATCTTGCAAATTTATTGCTAATACGAGACTGACTAAATACCAGTCTAATAGGTGTCTTGGGAAGGGATTTGAACGATGGTTCTGTAATTAAGGAATATTCAATTGAACGAAAAACTTCCTACCTAATTTTCACTAACATGGCCGATTACACCGGTTGATCGTAATCGTGAATTAGATTGTGAAGACTAACACAAAATATGTGTTCTTCAAAACTTGTACTTGGAGTTGCAATCTAATATGACAATAGAATCCAGTCTTTGATGATGCCTTTGAATACCAAGATGTTGAGAGTATTAATCTTGAATTTTCAAAATTAACTCATTAAGGATTGTATTCAATAAGATTAGGCTGCATATAGTTTGAGCTGACTTAATCATATTATTCTAGTGTATACCCTTTTTTTGCTAATAAACTTAACTGACGAAGGGATTCACTAGGGACCTCTGGGGAGCAAACACGGGCCCTAGCTGAGGCCACATCGGAGAGAGAAAAAATATCTGCGAGGTGGTGTTTGAACTGGTGATCATGGAGAGCATTATACTCTAATTGACCCAGGCCAACCGGTTGAACAACCGAAGTGGACTATTCTAGTGTATATCTAAACTAAGATTCTTATCATATTACAACATACAAACCAAGGACATGCACTTAGGCCCCTACTAGTTAACAAGGTCCATATGAAAGCTTAACTTGTTTTGGGAGAACATAAACACTACAATCCTGTCCCTTGATAGTAGCCCGCTAGTCTGGCCTCTGAGTTTTCTCCCCAGTGATTACCAGTTCGAATCTTTGTGGGTGGACATGTGAATAGAGTGTATAGGTGTATAGGTTGGCAGTTAACCGCGAGCTTCTTCTAAAAAAATAAACACTATAATCCTAAAAAATATCTATCATCTTTATTAGTTCCATTTATAGTCCAGTCAAAATGCTCAACGTCTATGCACACATATATGGTGATGAGAATCATGTGTAAATCAAGCACAATAACGAGGCTGGATTCTCACAATTTCAAATTGAACAATGGAGAGTCCACTTCATATTTATCATTAGGCGATTCAACATTTATGAGCAAATTAAAGGAGATTTCATTATATCAAATTGTAAGGTACAAATGATGGTAGAACAACTTGTTAGTCTTGATAACCAATCAAGAGATCAAGATCAACTAGTCCAATCGGCCAGGTTGGTGAAAATCAGGTGGGAGATTTTCATTCAATTAAACGTTCCTTAATCATAGAACCACCTTTCAAATCTTTTCCTTAGACATCAATCAGACTGGTATTTAATCAGACTCGCATTAGGAATAAATCAGTAAGATAAATAATTCAATAATGATTTATCTTCCATAGTATTTATAACAACAACAACAACAACAACTAAGCCATTTTACCTAAGTATTTAGGGTAGGCTACATGAAACAAAAGAGAATTACGCCGGATCAGGCACATGGATCAGCTTTCTCTACTCATTCCTATCAAGCAATATGCCTCACTAAGACCTTTAGGCTCTATATCTTGTCGTATTACCTCCATCCATGTTTCCTTTGGTCTCCCCTGCGCTCTTTTAACTTGCCCTAAATTGATACGCTCTACTTGCCGGACTGGCTCATCTGTAGGTCTACGTCGCACATGACCAAACCATTGTAGGCAGTTTTCTCTCAACTTCTCTTCTATAGAAGCTACACCTATCTTAGTATGAATACCTTATTTCTCACCTTATCTCTTCGCGTGTTACTACACATCCAACGAAGCATGCACATCTCTGCTACACTCATCTTCTGGGCATGATATCTTTTTATAGCCTAACATTTTGTGCCATATAACAAAGCTGGCCTATCTAGCATAATATTTATTAAAATAAATATTTCATCATGAATACCTTATTCAGTATGATCCCTGTAGTAAAAACATTAGTTCAAAAGGACAGAGAATATTATTGAAATTCAATAATTTCACAATTAATATTTATACAAGATAAATATTCATTAACAATAATTAGTGCATAGCTGAACGTTTATATAAATGGGCAGAATAACAGAATAAGAACCAGGTTTTAGAGTAAGGTACGCGTAAAGCGAATCTCCTTAAGACAGTTTCGTCCCTCGCTATGGTGCATATAGGATAATGGACTCCGGTCTCCCAAGATACAACACTCCTTCACGTATTTTGTACAGCACGTTGCAAAATTACGTACAATCGAACCAAAGTTGACTCGTACCTTCCATGTGATCGGAAGTAGGAAAAAAGACACACTGACCAAAATTAGATTTCAGAGGCAATTCTGAAATCTAAACGGTACTATAAAGATCCTCTTTAAAGAACTCAATTATTCATTGTAGTTGATTGAGTTTTGAAATTCTCAGTTGTGAGTAATTGCGTGTTTTCATTGAAGTGGAAATCTACACTTTATATAGGATTCAGATGAAAACTTTTAGTTGTAACGGGTGCTACTCTTCTGAAAGACACATCCGTTCACTAAACAAACACATCCGTTCAGCCGAAACTGATTGTCCCCAAACAGACACGTCCATTCGATCAGAAAGGGTGCAACCGTTTCTAATAGACATGTTTGTTTGCCGAACAGACACATCTATTAGCATACCGCTTCCAATGTGGGGGTGTGTTTAGTCTACAATTCTGCATTATTATATCACATTTTCCCACCGATTTATGAATAAAATGACTGTCTAAACCGTGTTTTGGTCTCTCTTGCAGGAAATCAAGAGTTTAAGGGCAAAGAAGTAATAAGAGCTTAATTAAACCCAATTTTGGGTAATTAAATCCGCATTACTTGGAGGCCAAGCAAGGGAACATGTGGAAGATGCATTGAACCTAGACCTTTGCTCACGTCAGACGAATATTCGGGCGAAACTACCAGAAATTGAATATACCAAGAAGGTCCCCGAAGCGCCACGGATTCCCGCACCAAAACCAGGGACTTTTGTCCCTGGTATTGCCGCGGATCCACGGCAATCTAGTGGGGCCACGCGTCGATCTTCGACGCGTGGCCCCGTCTCGTCTTCCAGAAACCTCCTATGCCTATAAATAGCCCTGTAGTTGGCCAAAGCGCAAGCAGTTTTTGATTTTAGGAGTAGTTTTTGATTTTAGGCTAGAGTTTCTATGTTTTAGTGTAGTGTAGTGTAGGTAGGTGTTTTTCATTTCATTTCTTTTGTATTTTTTTCTTTTAAGATCATATAGTAGGGCTGAGAGATTCAGAGAGAGATAGAGAGGTATTGATCTAATAGATGGTGACAATCTATGTAAAGGTGCCTCATTTCTTCTCCGATGTAATCTTCTCCATCTTTACATGATGCTTGGCTAATTTTTCTTCTCATGACAATTTAACTACTAACCACTAACCATCTAACCACTTACTTGATAATCCACATGAATCTAATAGCCTCTACAAGCCTTGCTCTTGCAAGAGCCATTGATGGCTCATGATAATGAATTCTAACATTCTAACATTTCTAACACCTAACCCACTAACTTGCTAAGTTGCATTGTCTTCTTTATTTCATGCTCACCTCTAACCAGTTTTGATGATTTAATAATTGATTGGTAGTCAAAAGTGCATTTTTATCATCATATTTACCATCACATTTTCATATTTATTCATTTAATTCTGCACATTTATTAATAATTTGTAATTTATTGTGTGCAGGCCTCGAATAATTATTTTTATAATAAATAAAGCCTAATGAAGCCCAAAAGCCCATATTTGAAGCCCAAGAGTAAAAGTGCAAATATCAATTGTCAAAGTGCAATTATGCAAGGGCTAAAGTTGCAATTATTAAAGATGAGGGAAGGATAGAATTCTACCCAACCCTAAACTCTTGCAGGATGAGGATAAAAGCCAAAGAGAGTGCAAAGATAAAAATTCAAAGAATTCGGATTCAGACTGTACACGTTTTAGTGTTTAAATCATAACTTTTGCTACAGTTATGCAAATCTGATGATTCAAGATGCTCCAGAAAGAAGACTTGAAGACCTACAACTCTTATGTTGATCAAACTTTCCAATTCAATCCGTAAATAAGCTGATTTCGGCGATCAACATGATAAGAAGTTGCAGGACAGATTTGAATTTCTGGAGATAAGATCTTTTTGGGAGAGTTGTACTAGGACTCTACATCTTCCAACACCTATAAATATCCCTGCAGATGCAACACAGAGAGTACACAGTCCAGCATCCAGCAAAGAGCCAAGGGCAAAAGCTAGGGTTTAGGTTTTTCTTCTTTCTTCTAGGTTAGATTTTATGTTCGTTTTTCTTTTGTAAAATCTGTGAGTAGAGGAAGCTTTCATGGAGGAAGGAGTCCATGCTTGTACTGAGGTGACAGCGGTGTAAGCCAACTCTTCTTCTATTGTTAATGAAATCTGCTTGAGGTTTGTCTTTTTTATTATTCTTGTTTTATTTCTTCGTGTTTTATTCTTGTATTTCTCTGTTCCTGTTTTCTTCCATTGTTTTTCTCTAATGCCTTGTGAACAATGAGACCCAACTGCTTCGAGACTGCCTAGCCAACGAAGATCCCTTGATGGCTTATGGCGATGAACATCCTATACGCCATACTTGCAAGTCTTCCGAGAAAAGGTAAATCATCGCACGGATCAAAGGTAAGCAGGTTGAAGAGGTTTGTACGTGTTTTCTTTCTTTTCTTCCTTTAGTTTAGATCCACATCTTCCTAAATTCTTCTCTTCCACTTCACTGTAAATACCACCCATTGTAAATACCACCATCATAACTAATAAAAAAGATAAAAACTTTAGAGAAACTTGCTTAACGCTTCCATCGCAGTCCCTCTCTGAGGATCACGACCCGCATAGCCTTGCTACCGCGGATTAGTATTGAGCACCTCGCACACCTTTAATTCTCAGATCTAATATTCATATTTTGTGTGCAGGAAAACTCGATCAACAAATTGGCGCCGTTGCCGGGGAGGGACGGTAAGTTTATCTCTAAAACAAAATTTTATTTTTAACTAATTCTTTATTCTTTTCTGTTTGCAGGTTTGGAGAACAGGAAACAGAAACATAGCAGCAGCAGTGGACATATTGCTATTCTGTGCCTCTGCCCTCGAAGGCAGAGCACCAGAACCCACTGTTTTGCCGCGGATCCGCGGCCAGAGCCGCGGAAACGCGGCAACAGTGGTGAATTACTGATCCAATTTTTTGTAGGGTGCTTCAAGTTAAAAATTCTGCTTTCTGCTCTGTTCTGATTTGTTCTGTGATATACCTGTAAATTGCTAATAATTCAACAGTAAATTATTGGTTGTTAAAAATAAAATTTGATTAGACGTTTGCATATTAGGCACGTGTCTTTTCAATTATTCTTATTTACTGTTGAAGAGTGCTGGAGGAGCAAGGTACGTACGCATTGCATGTAGAATAGGACTCATCTCTTGGTTGATTTTCTGCTTTGAGTGATTCTTATCTATTTATCTTGTACACTTGCACTAATTCATCTTAAGGGCATAACCCATTAACAAGATAAGGTAGGGATTTCATCACCCTTCCTTAGCCCAAAAATCATATCCCAAGCACTCACTAACCCAAGCCTAACTAAAAAAGAGTAGACGTTGGCCCTAGGGACATCTCGGACTCAATTAGGAGATTATCCTAAGGGGGAACGGTGTTGGAAGTTGACTCCTGCCAAATCAGTGTCTAGGAAGGGGATTGAGGGCCGAAAGCCCGAAGTGTGGTGGTTATTTAATTAAGGAACGTCTTTGACGGAAAACCTCCCACCACTCTTGCCCTGACCTGGCTGATTAACTTGTGGTCAAAGTCTGCACCCAACCTCCTGTGGACGGTCTAACCAGTTAGGAGTCGTCTAGGTCATAGGTCTACCCTAACTTAGGTTAGAATTTTTCTTTTTTTGTTTGTTTATTTGTTTGTTGTGTTTGTGTTGGTGTGATATGGCATATAAGAATAATTCCAATTTTAATCCATATTACACCCCTAACTATTATTCGGATATTACCAACCCAGCATACCCTAACTTTGACCAATCTAGTGTGCCAGAATGGTCTTATCCGAATGAATATAACCCACACCCCCCATCTTATGACTATAATTTCCATAATAATTTCAACTCGTCACAGAGTTCATGGGGTTTCGAGTCCCCCGAGTCTAATTCTCAACCAAATTGTCCTCCATATCCATCTAGTCCACATTCTTCCCAAGATTCATACTCAGATCCACCCATTCAGAATAGAAAACCATCTATCGGGGAAATGATGAGTATGCACGAGTCCAAGCAACAACCACCATCAATCTTAGACATGATGATGCGTGAGTCCACCGACTCACAACTTCATCACGATCTCACTTCCTCTTTCCAAATCCAATTCCAAAAGAGGCTTGAAGCCATGACTCAGGCTAGATTAGCTCGCGAGCATGATTTAGATATGATGGTTCAATCTTTGCGTTCTTACAGTTCGGCAAATTCTGATATCGCTGACCACTCTCTTAGAGCCGACGAACCAAGTTGCTTTGGACAACAAGATTCTATTTCAGTGCCATCATCTGAACTTGCCGAAACTCCAAATCTTGATAATTTGGCAAGTTTTTCCTTTCCTGAAATAGAACTTGAGCATGAATATGATCATGATCTCCCACTTGATGATTCAATTTACTTCCTGATCCAATAATGACTCCAGTGTCTCCACCTGATTTCACTTCTCCCGAGTCAACATTGGATCCTATTCCAATTCATTATGAAATTGAATCACCCATTTTAGATGATCATATTGAACTTGACCTAGATTCTCACAATCTCTTTACTTCTGAAACTGATTGTACAATTCTGACGGAAGATGTTGACCTTAGTTTTGAAGAATTGTATGGCGATGAGCTAGAATTCCTTAATATTGGAAGTAAAGAGATATCACCCATATTAGGTCACATTCCATTGTGGAAGAAGATTGTGGACTTGAGTTTCAATTTCTTGACTTGGACCCAATTCTTGAACCTAGCCCGACTCCTGAGCCCTTACTTGATTTGAGCATTTTCCCTGAGTCGGTATTCGTTCCCGCACCTATATTGTCCAAGTCAATAATTCCATCTTTTCATACTCCATTTTGGGACAAGGAGGTTGACACAATTGACTCTGAAATTTATTATGAAATTTGGAAATTTGATGGGGTGGAAATTTTAAAAAATGATCACACATACATTTTGTGGGTTATACACGAAAAATTTTTGGTGGGTTCCTCCATGAAATTTTATGTTATCTTGATTGGGTAGCAACGCTTGGCCCAATTAGACCACCACCGGAACCACCCCCTAAGGTAATTTTCCGCCTTCCCTTGTTCTTTTTCATGCATATATGCATTCATTTCATACATTGAGGACAATGCATGAGGTAAGTGTGGGGGTGGGCATTACTAACATACTAACATAGGTAGACACTAACAAAATTTGCTAAAAAAAAAAAAAAAAAAAATTTACAAAAAAAAATGTTATAAAAAGGACAGTATTTTGACTTATTTTTTTGAAAGAAATTTAAGTTAGTTTTAAGGATTAGGAAAATCATGATTAGGATTTCTAAAAACTTGGTCAAAATAAATAAATTGTTTAAATTTTTAGGTATAGGAGAGAAATTGAATAAATAATTAGTCTTGATTTTTACCTTAATGAAATATGCATACCAAATGCATATCTAGGATTCTAAGACAAAGACCTTGTGCCTCACAAAAAAAAAAAAGAGAAAAAAAAAAGAAAAAAAAAATCACCAATTAAGCTGATACATGTGCCTCAAGAAGCATAAGTATTCATGCCTAAAGGTGAGTAAATAAAATAAAGTCCTTAGTTTTGGGGCCTAGTTCACTCGAATTTGAGTCCGCGGGGTGTTTTCTCACCTGGTGCCCTAAAGCCAACCGGTTTGGGAGTCATCGACTTTAAGTTCGTTACATGGGTGGATTAGAAAGCCTAAGAAGACTAAGAAATATAATATATGTATTAACACATCTAATAATCAATTAGTTAGGTATGAGGGCCTCAAGAAGCCTTGATGCTTATACGAAAGAAAATTAGATGAGTTATACATGCCAAAAAAAAAAAATTATATTAACACATCTAATAATCAATTAGTTAGGTATTAGGGCCTCAAGAAGCCTTGATACTTACACGAAAGAAAATTAGATGAAGTTATAAAAATAATAAAGAGGCATGAGAGTCCAAGTTAAGGAATTCCTAGTAAAAACATAAGGATGCATATGATTTTTGGTAACGAAAAAGACTATATTAGAAATTCAATTTTAATTCTTACCTAAAATGGAAAACAATTAACTTTATTAAGACTAAGTTTAAAGAATGAATAAAAATGAGGATCCTAAAACTTATAGACTACTTAGTCTCTTCAATAATAATTCAAATATTTTTCTTTTTATGGATTTTGTGGGTGCAATCCGCTGAAAACCCTCACGAGACAACACTCGTCCTCTAGGGTAACCTAGAGGTTTAACGGCTTGTTGCACGTGCTAAGTGCAACCGTGATTCCTACGAAAGTGAGTTAGGTTAGATTAACTTTTCTTTTCTTTTTCTTTGTTTTTACTCGAGGACGAGCAAAAGATAAGTGTGGGGGTGTGATTGGTAGTCAAAAGTGCATTTTATCATCATATTTACCATCACATTTTCATATTTATTCATTTAATTCTGCACATTTATTAATAATTTGTAATTTATTGTGTACAGGCCTCGAATAATTATTTTTATAATAAATAAAGCCTAATGAAGCCCAAAAGCCCATATTTGAAGCCCAAGAGTAAAAGTGCAAATATCAATTGTCAAAGTGCAATTATGCAAGGGCTAAAGTTGCAATTATTAAAGATGAGGGAAGGATAGAATTCTACCCAACCCTAAACTCTTGCAGGATGAGGATAAAAGCCAAAGAGAGTGCAAAGATAAAAATTCAAAGAATTCGGATTCAGACTGTACACGTTTTAGTGTTTAAATCATAACTTTTGCTACAGTTATGCAAATCCGATGATTCAAGATGCTCCAGAAAGAAGACTTGAAGACCTACAACTCTTATGTTGATCAAACTTTCCAATTCAATCCGTAGATAAGCTGATTTCGGCGATCAACATGATAAGAAGTTGCAGGACAGATTTGAATTTCTGGAGATAAGATCTTTTTGGGAGAGTTGTACTAGGACTCTACATCTTCCAACACCTATAAATATCCCTGCAGATGCAACACAGAGAGTACACAGTCCAGCATCCAGCAAAGAGACAAGGGCCAAAAGCTAGGGTTTAGGTTTTTCTTCTTTCTTCTAGGTTAGATTTTATGTTCGTTTTTCTTTTGTAAAATCTGTGAGTAGAGGAAGCTTTCATGGAGGAAGGAGTCCATGCTTGTACTGAGGTGACAGCGGTGTAAGCCAACTCTTCTTCTATTGTTAATGAAATCTGCTTGAGGTTTGTCTTTTTTATTATTCTTGTTTTATTTCTTCGTGTTTTATTCTTGTATTTCTCTGTTCCTGTTTTCTTCCATTGTTTTTCTCTAATGCCTTGTGAACAATGAGACCCAACTGCTTCGAGACTGCCTAGCCAACGAAGATCCCTTGATGGCTTATGGCGATGAACATCCTATACGCCATACTTGCAAGTCTTCCGAGAAAAGGTAAATCATCGCACGGATCAAAGGTAAGCAGGTTGAAGAGGTTTGTACGTGTTTTCTTTCTTTTCTTCCTTTAGTTTAGATCCACATCTTCCTAAATTCTTCTCTTCCACTTCACTGTAAATACCACCCATTGTAAATACCACCATCATAACTAATAAAAAAGATAAAAACTTTAGAGAAACTTGCTTAACGCTTCCATCGCAGTCCCTCTCTGAGGATCACGACCCGCATAGCCTTGCTACCGCGGATTAGTATTGAGCACCTCGCACACCTTTAATTCTCAGATCTAATATTCATATTTTGTGTGCAGGAAAACTCGATCAACAATAATAGCTTACAACTTGTTAGTGGTATGGATGTGTTGTTTGAATGTAGAAGATAAATCTTATGGGCCATGCTCTGTATCGTCTCTTGAAGCCAAGGATTAGTGATGGCCAAGGATCCATGTGAGGCAACTATCACTAAGAGGTTAGCATGGTTAGTAGAGTAATTAGTAATTAGTAGCCATGAGTTTTCTTTTATCTTATTTAAAAATCAATTCTTTTATCTTTTCATCGATGTTTTCACCATCTTCTTAGTTCTCCTTTGTTTCATCTTCTTTTCTATTTTGTTTTCCAAACCACTTCTCTTTTGTTTTCACATCGCCGTTTCATCGCCTTCTCCACCTACCACATGCTTGATTTCCTTTTATTTTCTTTTATTTTCTTTTTCTAATTCTTTTAACAAAGAAGAACTATTAACAAACGACGTGAATAGAGACTGTTAATGCTTCTATTGCCTCCCGTCCCTGTGGATTCGACCCGTTGAGCCAATGCTATAACGAAAGTATCGAGGGAATATTAGCACATATACATATTTTCATTGATTTCACAATACACACGTTTTTTAGTGCTAGTTCCGCCTCGATCAGTTAAGCCTAAATTTTAGGTCAAGTTTTCTCAAAAGCTCACTTGGCTTAATTCCAAGTTTCCAACACTGTATGCTATCAAAAAATTACTAAGGACGAAGCCTCAGACGCGGACCTCTCAAACGCGGAGGTCGCGTTCCAACCTCAGACGCGAACCTCTCTTCCTTTGTCAGACGCGGAGGTCTCCAGATGCGGACCTCGCGTTCCAATGTCAGACGCGGAGGTCGCCAGACGCGGACCTCGCGTCCTTTGTCAGACGCGGACCTCAACCAGCTCTGCATTTCAACTCAAACGCAAGCCTGAGCAGCTCCGCGTTCCAACACAGACGCGAGCCTATGAGCTCCGCGTCTCAAAAGCAGAGTAAAATCCGCGTCCACCGCGAGACCTGCATTTCTGCTATAACTAACAGCCACGAACTTGGTCAGTTACACCCCATTTTCTCTCCATATAATAGGAATAACTTCCCATTATGGAGAGAATTAAGGGTTGGTTACACCCCAATTCCTCTATAAATAGCTATGAATAGGTAGAGAAGAAAAGGAACCCGGGGGGAAGGGGACCTCTTCTAAAAGAGGCTCTGGCGGGACAGAAAAAAGAGGAGACCTCTCTGAGGCGCTGGAAGGGGACCTCTAATAAAAAAAAAGCTGAGGAGGAGAGTCCTGATGGAGAAATCCAAGAAGCCTAGGCAGAGGGAAGAGCTACCTCGCCAGAGTTCGGCCTCGAAGCTCTTGTAGCCTGGAAAGAGTTCCACTCTTTCTGTTAACTTGCTGAGTTCAAGTTCTTTAAATCTCTTTGAGATTCCATTACCGATAGGAGCTGTGCTACTCCACCAGTAGATCCAAAGAGAGGATTCACAAGAGAAACTTGACGTTCGGCCGGTCAACGGAGAACAAGACTCACTCTCCACCGCCACGTGAAGAACCCAGTTTTAAATAAAGAGGAGAATCCACCCAAAGATTCCCTCGCTTTTGTAATCGGATTGTATCCGTTGTAATCTTCTATTCAATTAAAAGAATTTTGCAATTGCGATCTTTTTAACGTGTACAAAAGATGGCGACTCCGCTGGGGATAATGATCTTTCTCAACCAACGAGAAAGTGATGGCGCAAGCTGACGTCAAGATGCTTGGATTCACAGTCGAATCGCTTGTGATCGAATTTGACTAAGAGAAGTTGAACTCCCCCAAAGCTTCGGGAGTCTCCCGTGGAGATAACATGGTCAGCCCCAACGTCTTTTCAGGGACCCGCGCCATGACCCACGGTTAAAATGGCAATAGAGATCAATCTCCCCTCCATCCTTTTATCAAGGCACTTTCAGTTCCGGATGCCGGGGGTTCTCAACAACCTCTGCGACTCAATCGGAATGCCGAGAGACTGCGAAGGCGTTGCACTCATCGTCAGCAGACAGGAGT
Organism: Agave tequilana; assembly: GCA_038442645.1. Taxonomy (NCBI): domain Eukaryota; kingdom Viridiplantae; phylum Streptophyta; class Magnoliopsida; order Asparagales; family Asparagaceae; genus Agave; species Agave tequilana. The sequence goes on along the minus strand of JAVJIF010004408.1, from coordinate 217,463 downwards.
GGTTGCAACAGCATATGTGGCCCGCATCAATGTCTCCTACGAGACCCGCGAGGCCAATAATGATGAAGGCAAATCTCGCAGCAAAACTCCTCCCAAAGCTCAGCGAACTCAATTTGCAGGGGGTTCGCATTAACTCCTGCGAGCCAAACGGATTGCTGATCGTCGACAAAGACGTCAAGTTCACCATCAGCAAACAGAGCTCGCTTTCACCCCCGCGTTTCGACACCAAACGCGAAGTTCGCTTTCAGCCCCGTATTTCTGCAACAAAACGCGATGCTCGCGTTCACGAGCTGCGCGTTTCAGTGCCAAAATGTGAAGTTCACGTCCAGCCTCAAGCTGTGCCAAAACGCGAGAACGCGCGACCCACGTTCAGCCTAAGGCCGCGCTAGGACATGACCTTAGCGTGCGAGAGTCGCTGACAGTGTTAAAGGATGACCTTCATGTTTCTATTCAAAAGTGCAAGACACACGTTTAGCAGGAGGCTGCACCAGAATGAGATCATCGCGTTTCACTTCAGAAACGCGAGGTTTGCGTTCAGCCCAAAGAGGCCATGTTCAAATATGAACTGAGAAGCTCTCATCCCATGGGTTCGAGTGCCATTGCGAGCAGTTCATCTCGGCGGTGCTCTTTGATTGTCACTGCAACTTTCAGATGACTGAGCTATCAGTTTTTAGCCTGTAAGGCTTCAAACTCAAACTCCTCCAAGAGACGCAGACCTCGCGTTCCAATGTCAGACGCGGAGGTCGCCAGACGCGGACCTCGCGTCCTTTCTCAGTCAAACGCGGAGGTCGCCAGACGCAGGCCTCGCGTTCCATTGTCAGACGCGGAAGTCGCCAGACGCGGATCTCGCGTCCTTTCTCAAACGTAGAAACACGAGCCTGAGTAGAAGGTTTGCTAAAAACCTTGAGGGACTTGGTCCCATCCTCTCCTCCAAAATCTCCTACCAATTCTCATCCATAGAATGGTAGGGCCACAAAAATACTTGTGTTCATCTACCTAATGAAATGAATTGGGATTTGTCATGTTAACAATAAACCACTGACAAATCAGATTTTTCAATCCTTAGTGGATTCTGTCAAGTTAATACCTCTAGGAAATCAATGATTGTCACGTTAATACTAAACCTCTGACAGTTCATTTTATTTTTCACAAAAATCCCCTACCAATTCTCTTCCATAGAGTGGTAGGTCCACAAATACAATCATTATTAAGTTTAATATCAAACCTCTGACAATGGAAAGTTTCAATACTCCCCAACGAGTACAAGCTTCACTTGTCGTTCCTCTACATGGAGTCACAAATCAATCAATGATTGTCAAGTTAACACTACACCTCTGACATTCCAATCTCCACTTGTCAATTCTCATCAATAGAATGACAAGTCCTCAAAATTGCTCATATCGCAAATCAATGATTGTCAAATTAACACTACACCTCTGATTTCTAATCTCCACTAGTCAATTCTCATCAATAGAATGATAAGTCCTCAAAATTGCTCATATCGCAAATCAATGATTGTCAAGTTAACACTACACCTCTGACATTCCAATCTCCACTTGTCAATTCTCATCAATAGAATGACAAGTCCTCAAAATTGCTCATATCGCAAACCAACTACTGTCATGTTAACATTACACCTCTGACAAACTACTGTTATGTTAATACTACACTTCTAACAGTAATCAAGTTGCTGCCAAGTTCAATATTAAACCTCTGACGGTCATTTTTCCCTCAGACTTCCATATCGAAGCTGAAATGAACGATGCTAAGGTTAACACTACACCTCTAGCGTTCAGGTCATTGCTAGGTTCAACAATACACTTATGACCATGACTTTCCCTCGGACTTCCTTGTCAAAGTCGAGATGACCAATGCTAAGTTTAACGTCACACCTCTAGCATTACCTCTACTGTCAAGTTTAACACCACCTATGACAGTGATATCTTCAGTCTCCCCAATGAAACTGAAGTTCTTATAGAGTTAAGTTAACAGTACACCTCTAGCTCACATCCTTGTCAAGTTAATATCACACCTCTGACAAGATTCAATCTGATCCGTTAAGTTAATATCACACCTCTGACAGTAAAGAAATATTTAGATCCCCGACGGGTCTAGTCTTACTTGTCATTCTCTTCAATAGAATGACAAGTCCACTTAAATTGCTTAAATCGCAAAATCCCATTACTGTTATGTTAAACATCACACCTCTAACAGTAAATCTTTATTTTCTAGGGAAATCAATATCAGTCATGTTAACAGTTACCTCTGACAACTCATTCCCTAAAATTTCCTCCAAAATCCTTACTAATTCCCATCCATGGAATGGTAGGACCACAAAAAGCCTGTGACTATTTTCCCAGTGAAATAATTACAGATCAAACATGCCAAGTTAACATTATACCTTTGGCATATTCACTGTTAAGTTAACATTAAACCTCTAACAGTGATTTCTCTCAATTTTCTCGGTGGAATAAATTACAAATCAAACCTGTCATGTTAATATCACACCTCTGACAGAAAGACTTTGATGTTTCCCCGGGGTTAAAATTTCAACTTGTCAATTCTCTTCAATAGAATGACAAGTCCACTCAAAATACTGTTATGTTCAAAATCATACCTCTAACAGTAGACATATCCCGGTCAAGTTAACATCACAACTCTGACCAAACTTGCTCAAATCGCAAGACATATCCCGGTCAAGTTAACATCACACCTCTGACCAAACTTGCTCAAATCACAAGACAAATCCCGGTCAAGTTAACATCACACCTCTGACCAAAATTTCAACTTGTCAATTCTCTTCAATAGAATGACAAGTCCACTCAAAATACTGTTATGTTCAAAATCATACCTCTAACAGTAGACATATCCCGGTCAAGTTAACATCACACCTCTGACCAAACTTGCTCAAATCGCAAGACAAATCCCGGTCAAGTTAACATCACACCTCTGACCAAAATTTCAACTTGTCAATTATCTTCAATAGAATGACAAGTCCACTCAAAATACTGTTATGTTCAAAATCATACCTCTAACAGTAGACAAATCCCGGTCAAGTTAACATCACACCTCTGACCAAACTTGCTCAAATCACAAGACAAATCCCGGTCAAGTTAACATCACACCTCTGACCAAAATTTCAACTTGTCAATTCTCTTCAATAGGATGGCGAGTCCACCAAACTGCGCAGATCGCAGAATCTCTCGGTCAAGTTAATACTACACTTCTGACCAAAGTTGCTCATATCGCAAAATCAATCGCTGTTACGTTAACATTACACCTATGACAGTAATCTCCTCGATTTTCTCTATAAAAATGAGATCTTTCAATGCTAAGTTAAACATCACACCTCTAGCATGCATTTCATTGTCAAGTTTAACACCACCTATGACAATGATATTCTCTCAATTTTCTCAGTGAAAATGAGACTTTCGTGGTGCTAAGTTAATATCACACCTCTAACACACATCTTTGTCAAGTTAATATCACACCTCTGATAATTCAATTTGCTCAAATTGCAAACCCAAACCCGTCACGTTAACATTACACCTCTGACGGTAAAAATCTCTGTAGATCTTCAACAAATCCAATCCCACTTGTCATTCTTTTCAATAGAATGACAGGTCTATTTAAATTGCGTAAATCACAAAATTAATTGTTGTTATGTTAATATCACACCTCTAACAGCAAACTTTCATTCCCAGCAGAGTTCTAGTCATGTTAACACTAAACCTCTGACAATAGACTTTGGCATAATCCCCAGCGGATCAAACTCCACTTGTTATTCTCATCAATAGAATAGCAAGTCTACAAAACTTGTTCAAAATACAAGTCCAGATCTCACTGTCAAGTTAACATCACACCTCTGACAGTAACCTTCTCAAATTTCCACGTAGAGTTATTTAATTTGCTAAGTTAATATCACACCTCTGGAAATTAAAACTCTTTCAAAGAAGCTTTGAGCGTGAACTTCGTGTCTCAAGTACAGAGCCGCGTCTCAATGAACTTAAGAGTTGCGTCTCAACAACAAGTAAAGGCTGTGTCTCTACAGAAATTGAGAGCCACGTCTCTACAACAATTGAGAATCGCATCTTAACTTTGGTGAAGTTCGCATCTCCACTTGATCAGTATGCCAGAACCGCGTCTGTGAAGAGCTGCGTCCTCTCTCTCCCCCAATACAAAGAGTATGTCTCTGCGACTACAATCAGTTCAACAGTACACTGGCAAAGGCAATTGATAACTCTACCGGTTCAACAATATACTGACAATCAAGTTACAAAGATCTTTCTTGGAGGCTTCAAGAAGTTCAATAGTATACTCACGAAGACCAGAATCTAGATAAGATCAAGATCTCAGAAGAATGTCAGTCCGATTACAGAAAGTCCAGATTCAACCGAAATCCAAAGTATTTCGAAATCCGTCTCAGTCAACCACGGAGTTTCAAAAACTTTGGAGGGGGTTCTGTAGGCTATCAAAAAATTACTAAGGACGAAGCTTCAAACGCGGACCTCTCAAACGCGGAGGTCACGTTCCAACCTCAGACGCGGACCTCGCGTCCTTTGTCAGACGCAGAGGTCGCCAGACGCGGACCTCGCGTTCCAATGTCAGACGTGGAGGTCGCCATACGCGGACCTCGCATCCTTTGTCAGACGCGGACCTCAGCCAGCTCCGCGTTTCAACTCAAACACAAGCCTGAGCAGCTCCGCGTTCCAACACAAACGCGAGCCTATGAGCTCCGCGTCTCAAAAGCAGAGTAAAATCCGCGTCCACCGCGAGACCTGCATTTCTGCTATAACTGACAGCCACGAACTTGGTCAGTTACACCCCATTTTCTCTCCACATAATAGGGAATAACTTCCCATTATGGAGAGAATTAAGGGGTTGGTTACACCCCAATTCCTCTATAAATGCTATGAATAGCTAGAGAAGAAAAGGAACCCGGGGGGAAGGGGACCTCTTCTAAAAGAGGCTCTGGCGGGACAGGAAAAAGAGGAGACCTCTCTGAGGCGCTGGAAGGGGACCTCTAATAAAAAAAAGCTGAGGAGGAGAGTCCTGATGGAGGAATCTAAGAAGCCTAGGCAGAGGGACGAGCTACCTCGCCAGAGTTCGGCCTCGAAACTCTTGTAGCATAGAAAGAGTTCCACTCTTTCTGTTAACTTGCTGAGTTCAAGTTCTTTAAATCTCTTTGAGATTCCATTACTGATAGGAGCTGTGCTACTCCACCAGTAGATCCAAAGAGAGGATTCACAAGAGAAACTTGACGTTCGGCCAGTTAACGGAGAACAAGACTCACTCTCCACCGCCACGTGAAGAACCTAATTTTAAGTAAAGAGGAGAATCCACCCAAAGATTCCCTCGCTTTTGTAATCGGATTGTATCCGTTATAATCTCTATTCAATTAAAAGAATTTTGCAATTGTGATCTTTTCGACGCGTACAAACACGACTCAAATTTCAGAGAACACGACAATCTTATTTTTTTCTCATGCATCTAACTCTAAACTTAGACATAGACACATAAACACATGGACACATATATTTGAAATCACCTAGAGGGGGGTGAATAAGTGACTAGCTAATCTAATGATGAATTAATGCGGAATTTAAAACTATTTATGCAAACTAAAAACTATTATGCTAAACACACCAAGTATAACACAAGAGTGATGCCGAATTCCCGGTGAAGGGCTCTAGACTATCTCCTCAAGATTCCTCTAGATTAGAGTTGAGGTGCCGCTATGGCTCTTTTGGTTGAATACAAGTGTGAGCAAACAATCCCAGTATATATCAATTTAAGCACAAGTATATCAAGCAAGTAATGAATATGAATAATAAGAGAATGCAAGATATGAGCACAAGTGAGAGATAGAGAGAGCAATCGCAAACATGGGAGATTTGTTTCGAGGTTCGAGCAACCCTTGCTCTACGTCTCCGCCTTCAACACAATGAAGGATTTCCACTAAAATCGATCCCATCGGATCACTCGGTGTCGCAACACCTACAATGAGTTCACACTAGAACTCCTTGGACTCACTAATCTCTCTCTTATTCCAGCAAGAACTACACACGCAAGCACACTACCTTGCCGAGGCCGTACTTCTACACCGAGCTCCCACAAGAACTCGAAACAACACGAACCCGCAAGTTCGCCTCCTCAAATACAAAGATAGAACTCTTTGGTGATCTCAACACTTGATCACCTAAAACTCTCTCACAACAAAGATCCCTATAGGATTGATGAAGCAACGGATAGCTCAAGTATTTGAGAGAAAAACTTGGATAGAATATGTGGTAAAAAACTCAAGAAATCACTTTTTCAAAACACTCTTGAAAAACTCTTCTTTTTGACATGAAAGTATTTGGCTTTAAAACAAGTGGAGATAAACACTTAGAAGTGTAGGAAAAAACTATCCTGGAAACCCACTTGAAATCTTGTTGAAAACAGCCAAAAACAGCCCCATATAAATAGGCTCCAAAAGCTAGTCCATTGGGGACAATTCAGCAGAACTTTCTGCTGTTGGTCGACCGCCCGGTCGACCGGCCAACGGTCAGATTTCTGACCTTGTGCCATCGGTCGACCGGCCGGTCGACCGAGGCTTGGATACAGAGAGCAAGAGCTCTCTGCCGGTCGACCGCCCGGTCGACCGAGGCCAGATCCAAAGAGCAGAACTCTCTAGCGGTCGACTGAGTCGGTCGATCGGCCCTCCAGCCAAACAATGCCATGCATGTTTGTGCACGTCGGTCGACCGACCTCTGGCTCGGTCGACTGGTAGAAAGCCAAAACACAAGTTTTAGGGATTCAAAACTTAGTGTTTTTATCTTCAATAAAATCCCATAAATTCTCATAAATTCTACAAAAATAAATTCATTGATATACTTTGATATACAAAAATGTTTGATTAAAAATTAAAATATATTACAAACTTTTTGAAACTATTTTTGTAATATAGAAGTTTTGCTTTAAACAAAAACTTTTATTTTTCAAAAATGATTTTTTCAAAACTTTTCCAAATATAAAAATAAGATATTCTAAACACTTTTAAAGCTTAGTGTGTATGGATATGATCCACTACACATATATGATGAAATATCTAAGTTTTTGACAATAAGCTCTAAAATAAGTTTTGATAAAACACATGTATATTTTGAATCTTAAAAACTAAAATGGTATTTTTCAAAATGAAAACTCTTTTATGAAAACACATCTAAATCTTTGTGTGTGAGTGTATATGAACTTGAGCAATCCACCAACTAATCTATCTACATTTTATCTAAAAATAAATCTTGACACTTACAAACATGACACAAGTCTTCTTGAAAATCTTTTCTTGAAGGTCTTCTTCTCCTTCTTGACTTGGTCCAAATCTTGATCAAATGAGCTAGACTCCTCTTGAGTACTTGATGCAATCTTAATGTGAGAGCTCTTTAATCAACACGTGCTAGCTCCAAAACTTTGACTTTAAATCCTTTATTGAAGCTAAACACCAACTATGATCTTGATCAAATATCTGATACTAATTAAACACAAGACCATTAGTACTATAACTACATGAGTTAATCATCATCAAAACTAGAGTGATGGGCCTTCGAGCCAACAATCTCCTCCTTTTTGATGATGACAAAACTCATGGAGTTATATATACATAGATAAAGTTAAGCTTCATAGAAGCTCCCCCTTAATTCATGCATAACAATAAACAAATAGATATTCAATAAAGTGCATAAAACTAGACAAATATTTATGCATAAACAAGGTGAGAGAAACATGCATAAATCAAAATTCTTCTCCCTGAAAAGTTTCTCCCCCTTTTGTATAAACTTTCAAAATCCTTCTCCCTATTTTTGTATAAACATAAAATAAAAACACGCATAGACTCAATATATGTTGGCCCAAAAGGTTACACTCTCCATTTGTTTAGAGTTTTGATGATAACAAAACAAATAAGAGCTATTTGGTACTAATTGGTTTGTTTAAGATAAGTTTCAGGTTAGTACCATATTTGGAGGCCATTGCTTAGCTATTACAAAAACTTCTAAGTTCATGGAGCAAAGAAGGCGTTTTGCACATCAAGGAAGGAACATAGAAGAGGAGGCTCTAGCAAGGCATTGCATGGCTTAAGACTTCAAGATTGCTCAAGATAATTCATTAGATTTGTTTCTAGTTTTATAGTTTTGTTAAAGAATAGTGAATAGGTTTGAAGCTCTATCACACACGTTTTTGCACACATCTTATTTCCAAAAATATTTCCTATAATATGTACAAAATATTTTTGTATACAATCTTCTGCCTACAAACTCATTTTTATGTTTTATATATATCTCTATTTAAAACTACTTTGTTTAATTTTAAATTCCCTTCAAAATTCTGTTTCAGTTTTGACTTTTGACCTGAGCCGGGACCGACCGACCGGCCGACCGACCCTGTGTCAGGTCAAGTCGGTCGACCGTCCCAGTCGACCGAGGTTCTGGCAGCAGGTGCGTATCCGTGTGCACGTTTCACGGTCGACCGAAGCGGTCGACCGAAACCTGCCTGACTGTAAGACGTTTGCTCTCTGTATTTTTCGGTCGACCGAGAGCCGGCAACGGCTCTTATTTTTGAACGTTGGTCGACCGACCGGTCGACCGAGAGAGCCGTTTGAACAGTAAACGACTATTTTTCTGAGTTGTTTTATTTTTGTCTTTTTCTTTCAAAAAGGGGTTTAACTGATATTTGCTGATCCTAATACTTCCTAATTAGCCTTAAGTGAGTTTTATCTTTTAACCCTAGCCCTCTACTATAAATAGGGGTGTTTAGGGAGAGGTTCATCACAAGAAAAATTTGCAAAAAGTTTCAAAAGTTTAAGGCATTCAAAAGAGCTTTGTTTCTTGGTTTTTGTGCTGAATATTTCTCTCATTTTCTGAAGTGTTTTCCAAAGACTCTCTGATTTCTTTTTCTTTTCCACTTACACACAAGAGCTTCAATCCTCTCATTATTCTACAAGGATTTTTGTAAGAGAAGAGAACTTTTCAAAAGAGAGTTTGAGGTCTTTTGATCACCAAGAGAGAACTTGTACTTGAGATTGTGGAGTTGGGTACTCCGGTGTATTTTGTAACATCTTTGTGAAGTTATAGTGGTTAGAAATCCTTCTGGGGAAGGTGCGGACGTAGAGCTGGGTGCTCGAACCTCGGAAAAATTCTCGGTGTTTGCGTTTGGTTTACTTGCTCTTGCTTCTTGCTTTACTTTCATTGCTCTTATTACTTGCTCTTTATTTTCTTTATTCACTTGTTTTCATTCATCTTGACAATCAAAGTCCCATACAACAAGATTGCATTGTGCACCTCCAACTCATATCCAGAAGAATCACGAGGAAGGAGTTCAGAGCCCTTCACGGGGAATCCGGATTCTAGTCTTGTTTTGGGAGATTGTTGCATCATAATTTTTATTTGTACATTATTAGCATTATCAACTTTTCACCCCCCTCTAGGTGATTTTCAATTGGTATCAGAGCTTGGACTCTAGGTTTGGCTTAACATCCTTAGAGAGATCCTTAAAATTTGCTAATCAACATTTGCATTCATCCATTCATTCACTAATAAACATGGCCGATAACATCAAAACCCCTCCTAAATTTGATGGACTTAATTTCCCTATTTGGAAGGTTAGGATGACTATTTTCCTACAATCTTTAGGAAGCTTAGTAGCTAAATCCTTGACCAAACCCTATGTTGTACCCGATAGTGATGAAAGCACATGGACCGAATTTACTTTTAGAGAATATGAGACTAACTCCAAGGCCCAAATTCCCTTCTAACCGCCTTGAATGAGGATGACCTTACACGGGTAATTCATTGCCAATCTGCCTATGAGATTTGGCAACACTTGTTGGTCACACACGAGGGGACATCACAAGTCAAGAGAGCTAAGATAGATCTCTTGAGGTCCCAATATGAATCCTTTAAAATGATTGATGATGAATCCATTGATTGCATGATTACAAGGTTTACTAAAATCACCAATGCTCTTTCTTCTTTAGGTGATGATATCCCAATGACCAAAAGGTGCGGAAAGTGATTCGGGCTCTTCCTTCATCATGGGATATAAAGGCCACCACCTTAAAAGAATTGAACGACAAGGATGAAATGAATCTCATAAGTTTCATCGACAACTTGAAGAGTCATGAGATGGAAAAAAAGGCAAGAGAAGATGCCGCTCCTCAAAAGAAGAAATCTATTGCTTTCAAGTCTTCATCCACTCTTGATGACGATGAAGAAGATGAAGAAGAAGATGAGGAGCTCTCCCTTCTTGTGCGAAATGTGAAGAGAATGTACCGGAAGAACAAACTCAACTTTAGAAGGAAGTTTGAAGGAAAAGAGGAGAGAAGAATCATTTGCTATAATTGCCGAAAGCCCGGACACATCATGGCGGATTGCTCGGATTTCAAGAAGAAGATGACTTCCTCCTTCAAGCCAAAGAAGCCGGTCGAAAAGAAAGCCTACAAAGTGACATGGGATTCAGAAAGCGAATCCGAAGATGAGGTGGACACGGCGAACATGTGTTTCATGGCAAACACACCAAAGGTAACCCCACAACCTCTTGATGAAGAAGATGAATTAAGTAAAGAGGTTCTTATACATGCTTTTGTTGAACTCTCCGAAACCTATGAAATAAAAAGATTGAATGCTCTAAATTGAAAAAGGAAGTTGCTTTTCTCAAAAATCAACTTGTTATTATTTCTAAAGAAAAAGATGAAATTTCTTCCAATCTCATTTCTACTCAAAATGAATTTAGTGCTTACAAAGTTGCATGTAAAGCAAAATTTCCTAAGATTGATGAAAAAGAAATTTCTTCTTTAAAAACTAGAATCGTTGACTTTGAAAAGGTTTTGAAGGATTGTGCTTTTAACACTAAGAAACTTGAAGAAATGTTTTCTAAAAAGCACACCTCCCATGCTAAAGCTTCTCATGTCAAAATTCCTCATGCTCACACTACACACAACACTCATGCTAAATCCACACATGCTCACAAATCACACACTCACTATGCTTTTAAATATGGTAGAGTGTATAGATGTACTTATTGTGGTAAGAATGGACATTTGGCTAAGTTTTGTTATGACCAAGTTAATAGAACAAATAATCTTGTATGGGTTCATGACACTAACACTTTAGGACCCAAGAAAATGTGGGTACCAAAATCAAGTCCTAAATTATTTGATGTAGGTACACACCAAGGCTCCAAGACGTAGGGAGCGGTGGTACCTTGATAGTGGTTGTTCAAGACACATGACATGGGATATCAATAACTTTACAACCCTATCAAGGTACATGGAAGGTGGCACCGTCACCTTCGGGGATGACTCCAAGGCACTATCATCGGTATAGCTAACATTCAAATTGGTGCATCTCCTATTATAGAAAATGTAGTTCTTGTTGATGGTTTGAAGCATAACTTGCTTAGTATTAGTCAACTTTGTGACCGTGGACTTAAAGTTATTTTTGATGATTCTTCTTGCAAGATTTTTGATGTTAAAACCAATGATTGTATTCTCACCGGTTTTCGCGACAATAATGTTTATATCATTGACATGCTTAATTTAGATTGTTCTACTAAATGCTTGAATGCTTTTGATGAAAATTCTTGGCTTTGGCATAGAAGATTAGGACATGCATCTTTTGACCATCTTTCTAGGATTAATTCTAAGGAATTGGTGAAGGGTATACCTTGCTTGAAGTTTGAGAAAGACCGCATTTGTGGTGCGTGCCAACTTGAAAAAACAAACCAAGTCTTCCTTCAAACCAATCAAGGATATCATGTCAACTAGGCCATTAGAATTAATTCATATGGATCTTTTTGGACCAACTAAAACTAAGAGCTTAAATGGTAGTAGATTTGTATTTGTTTAGTTGATGATTTTTCTCATTTCACTTGGGTTTTCTTTTTGGAACACAAAGATCAAATTTTTTCTCATTTCAAAGTGTTTCGAAAAAGGGTTGAAAAAGAAAAAGGTTTTTCGATTTGAAAATAAGGAGTGATAGAGGTGGTGAGTTTGTTAACCACTCTTCATGACTTATTGTGATGAAAAGGGAATCAAGAATGAAATGTCATGTCCTAGAACTCCACAACAAAATGGAGTGGTAGAAAGGAAAAATAGAACACTTCAAAGAGATGGTTAGGACCATGATAAGTGAATATGACCTCCCTCAATATTTATGGACCGAGGCCGTAAACACCGCATGCTATATTTCAAATCGTATTATTTGTGTAAGAATTCTTCCAAAACATCTTTTGAAATGTATCATTCTAGAAAACAAATGTTGCATATTTAAAGTTTTTGGATGCAAGTGTTTTGTTTTGAATACTAAAGATAACTTGGATAAATTTGATGCTAAGGCTTATGAAGCAATCTTGTTGGATATTCTACTACTAGCAAAGCTTATAGAGTATTCAATAGATCTTCACTTACCATTGAAGAATTCATGCATGTTAAGTTTGAAGAATCTGATGTGGTTGTTGAGAATGTTATAGAGATTGACCCATTAGGTGAAGACATGGAGAGACTATCCTTGAAGGACTCACCCGCTCAAGAAGAAAAGCAAGAATCCATTGGTGATGTTCTAGAGGATAAAGAGGAAATCTCTCAACCGCTTCCTAAAGCTTGAAGATATGCTACAAATCATCCCAAGGAGCTCATCTTAGGTGATGCATCTAAAGGGGTAAACAACTCGCTCCAAACTTCATGACTTATGTGATAACTTTGCTTTCATTTCTCATTTTGAACCCAAAAACATCCTCGAAGCCGAGGCGGACTCATATTGGTTGCTAGCCATGCAAGAGGAACTCAATCAATTGAGCGCAACCACGTTTGGCACCTTGTTCCTAGGCCCCACGATAGACCAATAATTGGTACTAAGTGGATCTTTAGAAACAAGATGGATGAGTCCGTAATGTCATTAGGAATAAAGCTAGGTTAGTGGCCCAAGGTTACACTCAAGTTGAGGGAATTGACTTTGAGGAGACCTTTGCACCCGTAGCACGGCTTGAAGCCATATGGATGACACTAGCTTTCGCATCTCTTAAAAATTTTAAACTTTTTCAAATGGATGTGAAAAGTGCATTTTTGAATGGTTTTATAAATGAAGAAGTTTATGTTGAACAACCTCCCGGTTTTGTTGATCATGTTCATCCTAATTTTGTTTTTAAACTTGATAAAGCTTTGTATGGATTGAAACAAGCTCCAAGAGCTTGGTATGAAAGGCTTTCTAGTTTTCTCATTTCAAATGATTTTGTTAAAGGCAAAGTAGACACAACTCTTTTTACTAAGCATGTTGATAATGACATTTTAATTGTGCAAATTTATGTTGATGATATAATTTTTGGATCTTCTAATGAGTTTTTATGCAAGGAGTTTGAAAAGGTTATGCAATGTGAGTTTGAAATGTCTTCCATGGGTGAATTGAATTTCTTTCTTGGACTCCAAATCAAGCAATTGTAAGATGGGAATTTCATATGTCAAGCCAAGTACGCAAAGGAACTCCTAAAGAAGTTTGGACTTGAAGGCTCTAAAGTTTGCAACACTCCCATGGCAACTACAACCAAGCTTGATAAGGATGACCAAGGTAAAAATGTTGATATTAAATTGTATAGAAGCATGATAGGAAGTCTTTTGTATTTGACGGCAAGTAGGCCGGACATAATGTTTAATGTGTGTCTTTGTGCTAGATTTCAATCGTGTCCCAAAGAGTCCCATCTTATTGCGGTAAAACGCATTATTCGTTATATAAGGGCACAATTGGATTGGGTCTTTAGTATCCGAAAATCGGAGATTTCTCAATGACGAGTTATTCGGATGCCGACTATGCGGGTTGTAGAGTAGATAGAAAGAGTACTAGTGGGACATGTCAATTTCTTGGTAATTGTCTTGTTTCATGGTCCTCTAGGAAACAAAATTCCGTAGCTCTCTCAACCGCCAAGGCGGAGTATGTTGCCGCGGGGGCTTGTTATACACAAGTCCTTTGGATGAAACATACTCTCCTTAATTATGATTTGCATTATAACCATATAAAAATATTTTGTGATAATACTAGTACTATACATATGACTAAGAATGCAAATCAACATAGTAAGACCAAGCACATTGAGATTAGATATCACTTTCTTAGAGATCATTTTGAGAAAGGAGATATAGATATTGATTATGTTTCTACGGATTTGCAACTTGTCGATATTTTCACTAAATCACTTGATTTTGCTAGATTTTCTTTTATTTATGGTGAACTCAATGTTTGTGTTATTGATTAAAATGTTTTTCTTAACCCTTTTTGATGTATGACAAAAAGGGGGAGAATGAGTTTATGTATGGAAATATGAGTTCATATGGTTTTGGTTCCATATGAGTTTATATATGTTTTTAGTTTTTGGGTTTTTGATGTGTTTTCATATAAGTGTTTTGCAAGTGTTTTATATCTCATGGTGTTTATGATTTTTTTTGTCTCATGGTTTTTGCTTGCAACTCATATGGTTTTTCTTTGTTTAACATGGCATAATTTGAGGAGAGCTTACATCCTCTCTTTTATTTTTGTTATAGCCTATTTGTTTTGTCATCATCAAAAAGGGGGAGATTGTTGGCCCAAAAGGTTACACTCTCCATTTGTTTAGAGTTTTGATGATAACAAAACAAATAAGAGCTATTTGGTACTAATTGGTTTGTTTAAGATAAGTTTCAGGTTAGTACCATATTTGGAGGCCATTGCTTAGCTATTGCAAAAACTTCTAAGTTCATGGAGTAAAGAAGGCGTTTTGCACATCAAGGAAGGAACATAGAAGAGGAGGCTCTAGCAAGACATTACATGGCTCAAGACTTCAAGATTGCTCAAGATAATTCATTAGATTTGTTTCTACTTTTATAGTTTTGTTAAAGAATAGTGAATAGGTTTGAAGCTCTATCACACACTTTTTGCACACATCTTATTTCCAAAAATATTTCCTATAATATGTACAAAAAAATTTTTGTATACAATCTTCTGCCTACAAACTCATTTTATGTTTTATATATATCTCTATTTAAAACTACTTTGTTTAATTTTAAATTCCCTTCAAAATTCTGTTTCAGTTTTGACTTTTGACCTGAGCCGGCCGACCGACCGGCCGACCGACCCTGTGTCAGGTCAAGTCGGTCGACCGTCCCAGTCGATCGAGGTTCTGGCAGCAGGTGCGTATCCGTGTGCACGTTTCACGGTCGAACGAAGCGGTCGACCGAAACCTGCCTGACTGTAAGACGTTTGCTCTCTGTATTTTTCGATCGACCGACCGGTCGACCGAGAGAGCCGTTTGAACAGTAAACGGCTATTTTTCTGAGTTGTTTTATTTTGTCTTTTTCTTTCAAAAAGGGGTTTAACTGATATTTGCTGATCCTAATACTTCCTAATTAGTCTTAAGTGAGTTTTATCTTTTAACCCTAGCCTCTACTATAAATAGGGGTGTTTAGGGAGAGGTTCATCACAAGAAAAATTTGCAAAAAGTTTCAAAAGTTTAAGGCATTCAAAAGAGTTTTGTTTCTTGGTTTTTGTGCTGAATATTTCTCTCATTTTCTGAAGTGTTTTCCAAGACTCTCTGATTTCTTTTTCTTTTCCACTTACACACAAGAGCTTCAATCCTCTCATTATTCTACAAAGATTTTTGTAAGGGAAGAGAACTTTTCAAAAGAGAGTTTGTGGTCTTTTGATCACCAAGAGAGAACTTGTACTTGAGATTGTGGAGTTGGGTACTCCGGTGTATTTTGTAACATCTTTGTGAAGTTATAGTGGTTAGAAATCCTTCTGAGGAAGGCGGGGACGTAGAGCTGGGTGGTCGAACCTCGGAAAAATTCTCGGTGTTTGCGTTTGGTTTACTTGCTCTTGCTTCTTGCTTTACTTTCATTGCTCTTATTACTTGCTCTTTATTTTCTTTATTCACTTGTTTTCATTCATCTTGACAATCAAAGTCCCATACAACAAGATTGCATTGTGCACCTCCAACTCATATCTAGAGGAATCACGAGGAAGGAGTTCAGAGCCCTTCACGGGGAATCCGGATTCTAGTCTTGTTTTGGGAGATTGTTGCATCATAATTTTTATTTGTGCATTGATTAGCATTATCACCTATTCACCCCCCTCCCCCTCTAGGTGATTTTCAATATATGCGTAAACTCTATTTCTAAATATGCATATATAACTCAAAATCATTCTCCCCATTTTTGTCAATCATCAACAAAGGGTGAAAAATAAATCAACAATAAAGATATATATATATACGATATATATTCATGAAGAGGAAGACGGTAAGTTAGCTCTCCTATATACATGCATTACATGAAGAAGAGATGACAAAATCCTAACTCATATAAAACATAATATACAATGCATAAGTGGAGATGTTAAGCTCCCCCTACATACATGTACCCATAAAGAAGAGATGTCAAACTCCTCAATATAAGATACACTCAACATGAATCTATATATAGAAGAGATGTTAAGCTCCCCTTGCATATAGGCAATACATATCAAAATATTTTTAAAAATCACTTTAAAGACAAACTTTGAATTTTTTCTTAAATCAACAAATCAAATTTGAGATACCACTTGTAAGTAAACAATATTTTATCACAAAATTTTAAGATATCACAAGATTTTTTATACCAATTGAAATTGAAAATTTTTGATACCAATTGCAATTGAAACATTTGTAAATTTTGATACCAATGAAAGTAAATATTTTATATTTTGATATCAATTGAAATATATGGTAAATTTTGATACCAAATAAAAGGTAAAACATTTTTTATACCAATTGAAATCGAAACCCAATTAAAATCGAAACATATTGATACCAATTGAAGTATATTGTAAATTTTGATATCAATTAAAAGGTAAAATATGAAGTATATTTTATACCAATTGAAATGTCAATTGAAAATAATGCATAAGCTTATTAAAATACTAATTGAGATACCAAATGAAATCAAGATTTAGGTCAAGCTTAGCATAAGCATAATTTGTGCTTTAAACATGTAAGGATATTATAAATCAAGTACAATCAAATCATATATATGTATGAAAATAAAAATAACAATTGAAATTGATATTATTTGAAAATTTAAGCATACATATACAAGAAAATATATATGAATATAAAAAAAATAGAATTTCATGAAGTTCATGTGTATTGCTCATAACTATCCACCCTATTCATGCACATGATAAAAAATATTTAATTTAAGCACACAAGGCATGGTCGCCCAACCATCCGCCCTTTAAGGGTAGAAGTTTTCAAAAAGTAAGATTTGAAATAGTTATATTTTGAAAACACTACCAAATGAAAAATAAATAACTAGTTAAAGTAATTTTTAAGAAACTAGTTAAAGATCCTTCAAAGCATGAAACTAAATCATATATCCCATGAAACATGCTAAGAACACAGAAATTGACAATCGAAATCTATAAAGCTTAAAAAATTCTCATGAAAATAATGTCATGAGTAAACAAATGAAGTGTGAGTGCACAAGAATCATGTAAATAGCATTTTCATGAAAATGATCAATAAGGCTACAAAAAATCAAAAACATATGAAAATCAAAAAAATGTATTTTCCATTAAAAACAATCTTCAAGGCATATGTATGTTTCATCTAAAACTAAAAATATACATGCATATCCTAAACACAAAAGAGTCTATAATATAATTTGCATGAAGACAAGAGACTCAAGGGTATACATGTATATTTATTAGTTTTAGACAAGAATAACATATACATGAAGTAAAACATGCATGAGAATAGTGAAAACAAGTTAAAATGTACGAATCATCAAAACTAAGTTATACTAGTACATCTAATGGGTACAAATGAGCAATTAAGTACAAACATACAATAATCAAATGTAGCTCACTAGTTGTTCGAGTATATGCACAAGTTTTAATGAAAATGTACATTTAAATATGTAATCCAAACATGAAGTGCACAACCATAAACAAACATGATTATTAAGGTAAATGCACATATTTTAGAGTAATGATATACACAATAGCTAAATTAAAGTGAGAACAGAAAATATGAATCCATATGAACATGGGTGTATCTCAATTACTACACATGTATGTCATAAGTCTAAATAACATGGCATTTAATAACAATCATGAAAAACATGCTAAACCCAATAATCTAAAAGCATGTAAACAATAAGGAGTTAGAGATAGTTACCCAAACTATTAGGGCACATCTCTATATTTCCAAATCATGATGGTCCTCCCACCAAACTTCCTTTATAGTGATGCATCAATTTTATGTCCATCTAGCCCATGCATCCACCACCAAGGCACCAACCCTCTCACGTCATGTGAGAGCCCACACCTACATCGAATACAAGTGGTGGGGACTTTGGTACCCATTTTCTTTTGGGTCCACGGGAGTCAGCATTATTCGGAACCCAAACATTTTTATTAGCAAAATTGATATGAGTTATCTTATCAAAACAAAACTTTGCTAAATGGCCTTTGTGGCCGCAATGTGTACATTTGTACACTCTAGTATGCACATAAGAATGAGTGTGATCATGATGTGCAAAGTGTGCATATGTGTGCCGTGGGTGATGTGCATGTACATGTGGAGCTTGTTTCTTTTGAAATAGGTTTTCAATCTATTATGATTAAATGCATAATTATTCAAAGTTGAGCTCAAACAATCTATTCTATTTTTTAAGAATTGAATCTCATTTTTATCAATAGTAGCATGAAAAGCATGGTGAGAATGAGAATCAACACTCTTTTTCTTTTTAGAAATATTTTCCTTTTCTTTTGAAACAAATTTTCTTTTCAAACATTTATTTTCTTCCAAAATAATTTCTTTTTCTTTTTCCACCAAAATAATTTTATTTTTCAAAGAAGTATTTTCTTCACGAAGATCATTTAATTTAGAAGACAAGAAAAATTATCCTTTTTCAACATATCATTTTCTTTTGAAATACATGCAAATTTATTTTTAAGAGAGTCATTTTCTTTTAACAAAGAAGTGTTATTCTTTTCAATTTATTATTATCCTTTATAAGCAAATCATATTTTTCAAGAAGTTGTTGACAAAAAGATTCAAGCTCATCATAAGACATGTCAATATCTTCTTCAACTCGAATTCAGAGTTTACCTCAAGGGGGTTATCCCCTTGGACCATGTAGCACAAGTTGGAAGCATCACTTCCATCATCCGAGTCACTCTTCGCATAGTATTGCTTTTGCTCGCCAAGGGAGACTATAGTGTTCCATACTACAAAAGCCGAATCAAAGTTAGAAACCCTAGATAAAATTCATCATATAGGGTTGACTTTAAAGCATGAATGGCTTTTGCATTAGCCTCAAGATATTTGCCATTTAAACAATAAGAATCTTTAATAGTGACAAAATACATATGAGTACCTAGGGCTTTGAGGTACATTGACATCTTAACTTTTCAAGTTTGGATGTTAAGAATATCAAACATGGGAGGTGACATGAAATCCATGTGTGTGTATAAATATTGTGATTAGCCAAAATTAAGGATCTTTAACTCTAGGTTATTAGACCCAAATCAAGAGACCAAGCTCTGATACCAATTGAAATCACCTAGAGGGGGGTGAATAGGCGACTAGCTAATTTAATGATGAATTAATGCAGAATTAAAACTATTTATGCAAACTAAAAACAATTATGCTAAACACACCAAGTATAATACAAGAGTGTAACCGAATTCCCGGTGAAGGGCTCTGGACTATCTCCTCAAGATTCCTCTAGATTAGAGTTGAGGTGCCACTATGGCTCTCTTGGTTGAATACAAGTGTGAGCAAACAATCCCAAGCGTATATCAATTTAAGTACAAGTATATCAAGCAAGTAATGAATATGAATAATATGAGCATGAAGATATGAGCACAAGTGAGAGATAGAGAGAGCAATCGCAAACACAGAAGATTTGTTTAGAGATTCAAGCACCCTTGTTCTACGTCCCCGCCTTCAACACTATGAAGGATTTCCACTAGAATCGATCCCACCGGATCACTCGGTAATGCAACACCTACAATAAGTTCATACTAGAACTCCTTGGACTCACTAGTCCCTCTCTTGTTCTCGCAAGAACTACACACGCAAGTACACTAGCTTGCCGAGGTTGCACCTCTACACGGAGCTCCCACAAGAACTCGAAACAACACGAACCCGCAAGTTCGCCTCCTCAAATACAAAGATAGAACACTTTGGTGGTCTCAACACTTGATCACCTAAAACTCTCTCACAAAAAGATCCTATAGGATTGATGTAGTAATGGATAGCTCAGGTATTTGCGAGAAAAACTTAGATAGAATATGTGGTGAAAAACTCGAAAAACCTCTTTTTCAAAACACTCTTGAAAAACTCTCCTTTTGATATGTAAGTATTTGGATCTAAAATAAGTGGATAAAAACACTTAGAAGTGTAGGAAAAACTATCTTGAAAACCATTTGAAACTTGTTGAAAATAGCCCAAAACAACCCCATATAAATAGGCTCCAAAAACTAGTCGTTGGGGACAACTTAGTAGAACTTTTTGCTGTCGATCGACCGGCCAATGGTCAGATTTCTGACCGTTGTGCCATCGGTCGACTGGCCGGTCGACCGAGGCCTGGATACAGAGAGCAGGAGCTCTCTACCGGTCAACCGGGGCCAAATCCAGAGAGCAGAACTCTCTGGCAGTCGACCGGGTCGGTCGGCCGGCCGGCCCTCCAGCCAAACAAGTTCGTGCACGTTTGTGCACGTCGGTCGACCTCCCGGTCGACCGACCTCTGGCTCGGTCGACCGTGCGGTCGACCGGCATAACGCCAGAATACAGGTTTTCGGGATTCAAAACTTGGTCTTTTTATCTTTAATAAAATCCCATAATTTCTCATAAATTCTACAAAATAAGTTCATTGATATACTTTGATATGCAAACATATTTGATTAAAAATCAAATCATATTACAAACATTTTCAACTATTTTTGTAATATAAAAGTTTTGATTTAAACAAAAACCTGTATTTTTCAAAAACAATTTTTTCAAAACTTTTCCAAATACAAAAACAAGTTATTCTAAACACTTTTGAAGCTTAGTGTGTATGGATATGATCCACTACACATATATGATGAAATATCTAAGTTTTTGACAATAAGCTCTAAAATAAATTTTTTATAAAACACATGTATATTTTGAATCTTAAAAATCAAAACGATATTTTCTAAAAAGAAAACTCTTTTATGAAAGAACATCTAAATCTTTGTGTGTGAGTGTATATGAACTTGAGCAATCTACCAACTAATCTATCATTTACATTTTATCTAAAAATAAAATCTTGACACTTACAAATTTGACACGAGTCTTCTTGGAAATCTTCTCTTGAAAGTCTTCTTCTCCTTCTTGACTTGGTCCAAAGCTTGATCTAATGAGTTAGACTCCTCTTGAGTACTTGATGCAATCTTGATGCGCGAGCTCTTGAATCAACACGTGCTAACTCCAAAACTTTGACTTTAAATACTTTGTTGAAGCTAAACATAAAGTAAGATCTTAATCAAATATCTGATACTAATTAAACATAAGATCATTAGTACTATAACTATATGAGTAAATCATCATCAAAACTAGAGTGATGCGCCTTCGGGCCAACAACATCATACGTAGATACACATAAAGTGCTACATTTCAAACCAAAACGTGTTTGACATGGGGGTTTCACCCCGCTATTCTTGAATGAAGTGATCAATGATAAGCTTAGAATTTTGTCTCTCTAGGTGAGTTTACTTTTGTCTTTATTTTTCTCTTGCACATGCGTGTGCTTCGGAACTCTATTGTTCGAGAGGATTTTATGATATTCTGATATGTATTTGTAAGGTTATTTTTATTAAAAAAATTTTAACGAAACATAGAGGGTCTTTTTAGGTTCTCCGTTTACTTAAAAATAAATAAATGATAAGCTTAGAATTGAACCCATTTGCTCAAACCTTCTGCTCAGGGGCGGAACCAGAAAATTTTTTTGGGGTGGGCTGCAATTTTTTATAACATATACTTATGAATTATATGAATTTATCAAAAGAATAAAACAGTTTTCTCCTCTAAATCAGGAGTGGAATTAGGAATAAATTTACTTAAAAAAAAACTAATATAGAAAGGGTCTAACACAATATAGAAAAAAGAACAAAAATAAAAATAAGTTTACGCGTATATACAAAAAAATGGCCGGGCTGTAGCCCGGCCCAGTCCACTAATGGGTCCGCCCATGCTTCTGCTTTACCACAAACCTCTATACATTCTCCTGGACAACTTGCCAATGTCTCCCAATTCGAATTGGGCCATAAATAAAACATGAGTCATAAACTAGGCTTCCTTTAAAAAAAATGAGTCATAATTAAACACGAGTCATAGAATTCAATTAATGAAACACGACAAGTTTTCCAAAATGTATGCTTGCAGTCCCGGCTAGCTAGCTATAGATATATATGGAGTACTGGGCGGTTCATGACATTAACGTGGTCTAAATTAAAGACAAAATTTTACTGCTCGAACTTACACTAACTTTTTATAAAAAGACTTGAACATCATCACAAAAGACTAGTCTTTTAGGTGGAGTTACACAAATTCTTATATATTCAAGACCATCCAATTCTCTAACCGGTGTGAGACTAATTGTTCGAACTAACTCAACAATCTACCCTCGAACAAAGAGTCTCCCTACAAGTTCGTCTTTCTTCACACCTGAAAGACCATATGCACTATCGAGATCACGAGCCTTCACCGGCATTACATGAAGCAGGAGCACCGCTGTCAAATCATTGAGAGCCCAACTAGATTTACAAGGCCCTATTGCGCCTTTTGCGCCCATTTGGGGGTCGAATATCACCCCCACACACAACTAAGCTGGGGGCATGACTCTGATACCACTCGAAGGACTTGGAGCACCATCTCGAAAGACTAACATTTTAGGTGGAGTTGCCTAAATCTTTATATAGTCAAGACTATCCTCAAGTCTAGCCGACGTGCGACTATTTTTTCGACCCAAATCCCAATACTTTTTACACACATTGAGGAAAAAGATCTTCCCGTATGATCCCCACTCTACTGCAAGCACACTATGGAGCAACAGGACCTTCTTTGAGCACATCAGTCACCAAGTACTGGGCGAAGCACAGAGACGGCATTAATGCATGCAAATCAACACACATATATAAGACGCACATTACACTCCAAAGCCTGAACACAGAGAAAATCACATTCCATCAAGAAAGCAAACGACAAAGCAAAATCTCATGTGTATCTCTCTCCTCTGCACTTTGGATTTGGTTGATCTCTCTCGATCACACTGCATCGGCCGCTGCAGCTGCAGCTGCTGCTGCTGTCTCCGGGCCAAAGCAAAGCAAAGGAACGCATCTTCTCTGCAACGGCCAACTCACTAGTGTATGCAAATTATGCAAGGACACTTCCATTCACAAGTCACTTTGGTGCTGCACTGCACAAAGCCTCTCCCTCTCCCTCCCGCTCTCTCTCTCTCTCTCTCTCTCTCTCTCTGAATCTGATGAACTGCTCTCGGCTTCTTAAAGAAGTGGCACGCTGCCTGCAACCTATCAATTCACTTTTCCAGGTTCCACTTCCACCCACTTCGCTTCAGTTCCCCAACAACCAGCGACTTTTCTTCTCTCTCTCTCTCTCTCTCTCTCTCTCTCAAACCAAAGATTAAATTTTGTGGAGAATTATAATGCACTAAGGGACGAGGAATCTTTTGTGTGTGTACAATGTATTGTATATTTATTTGTATTACAAGTGAGGAAATTGCAGAATAGAAACGACATGAGGCTCAAGCGCAGCGCTGAGTCGTCAGTCGGTTTTTTTTTAATTTTTTAAGGGTTATTAATAAAAAAAGAGGGGTTTCTTGGTCATATTGTGCCATGCGTTAATCACATGTCATGACTTTTAACGGAATAGTCGCTGGAAGGTATTTTTGAGCAAAAACATGAAAAATTTTGTGATAGCTTGAGAGGAAAAAAATGAGGGTATTTTCGAGCAAAACTGTAATAGTTCGTGATACTTTCTGAAGAATTTTGCTTATCTAAAAAGTGATACTTTGATTGTAACTTATGTATAGTAATTAGAATTATTAAAAGGCTCGAAAAGATCGAGGGTTGGCTCAGATTTAACTTAGGGCCTATTTGTTTCGCCCGCAAGCCGTAAGTCGTAAAACTTCTTTTCCATTTTTCGCTGTTTGTTTCGCTGAAAATAAGTTACAAAATGTAACTCTCATTTTCCCACTTGCAATTACTACAGTTAAATTTGTGGTCATGTAAATCTCACTTTTACACTCACATTTTCCCACTTGCAGTTGCTACAGTTAATTTTGTGGTCATGTAAATACCACTTGTAGCATAGTTGCAGTTCAAAGTAGTTACTTGATAATCAATATATAATTTAATGTTATTAAATATTTAATATTTTTAATAGTGTTCAATTTCTTATTTAATTATTTTATATTTTTAATATTTAGTTATTTTATTATTTTTAATATTGTTTTAATATTTAATATTTTGCTATTTAAATTTAATATTTAAATTTAATGCTTTATTATTTTATTAATACTTATACCAATTTTTATCATTTTATTAAGAGTTATTATATTATTAATATAACAATATTATACTTTAATATAAAATTACTGTATATTTAATTATTTATTTTTAATATAAATAATTACTTTATTAATATTATAATATACTTTATTATTATATTAATATTTTATTATGTTAATATTGTAATAATAATTCATTATAATAATATTATAATAATAATTTATTATTAAATTATAATTATATTTTACTTTGTCAATTTTATATTTTATAATATTACAATAATATTATAATAAAATTTAATATTAGAATAATTTTCAAGTATTTTTTAATATTATAATATAATACCTATATATTATTATTTTTCTTAAGATTTTTAATAATTATGTTTTATTAGTATTCTTAAAATTTTATTAATGTTCTTTAGATTTTCTTAAATTTTAGATTATTTATTTAGTTAATATTTAGTAATATTCTATTAAATATACAATATTTTATTAATATTATTGTTATTAATAAATATTAAGATTATTACTATTTTATCTCAACTTTATTAATACAATTTAATTTGCAATAGTAGATTTAATTTAATAGTATTTATGATATTTAAATCACTGCTACAGTTAATTTTGTGGTCAACTTTTTCACTTACACTTTTACATTACCAATTAAATACCGTAAAACACAATATACTTTCTCATTTACACTTTTACCTTGCCAACCAAACACTGTAAAATATAATATACTTTCTCATTTACACTTTCATTTTATCAACTAAACATCTTAAAACACAGTATATTTTTCTTGCTATAATTCACTTTTCCATTCTCATTTTATAACTTACGACTTGCGATGTTTTGCGGCGAAACAAACATACCCGTATAAACTCTTTTATGTTCATTCATCAACCAAACAAATAAAACTTAAACAGAAATCTATGTTTGATAAAATTATTTCTTTTTTAATGGAAAGAGCAGTGCCTCAAATTTGAGAGCCCCCCTTTAATATATTAATAAAGTAAAAGTTACTAAAGAGATAATAGACAGTCCCATCAAGGATGCGTTTGATTTGCGGAATGCAATATTCCACCTCTTAGGAATTGGATTTCTAAGCATTAAATTTTTAGGAATATTTCACGATCATCTTTGATATAATTAAGATATTCCAGTCAATAAATTATTTTTGTATTTGATGCATTAAAAATATTTTCAGGAATGTGAGATTACTGAATTTTTCCCTCCAAATTAACGTTATAGTGAGATGTTAGTGATATTGAATGAAATGTCAAAAATGGCAGCGGTGGTCAGTGATTGGGCTGGTGGCGGGGGCGGTGGCCGGCGGTCGGTGCTGGCCGGCGACAGTAGACGATTGGAGTAGCGATGATAGACAACGGTGGCCGGTGATTGGGTAGCGGTGGTGACGATCAGCGGCGGGGATCGATGGGAGATCATGGTGGCGGTTATATGGGTCGACGATGGCGATGGCCACCACCAGTCAGTGGTGCTGGCCAGTGGTGGTGACGACCACCACCAGTCGATGGTGGCAATCAACTGCCGGGTTGACGATTGGGGTGGTAATGGTGGCGGTGCTTAGCGATCATCGGTGATTGGTGGTGCCAGTCGGCGATTGGCATGACGGTCATGGTGGTCATCGACGAGACAGTCAACGGATGGCGGTGATGGTTAGCAATTAGGGTGGCGACAGAGGCGGCGGCGGTTGGCGAGCAGGGGGTGGTGGCGGCAGGGGTGGTGGTTGGCGATTGTGGTTGTAGTGGTGGTCGGCGGTTTGCGGTCACTAGAGGCGGTGGTGATGACAGCGGCGGTCGATGACCAGAGGTGGTGATCGTTGAAGGTGACGCAGGCGGCAATGTTTGTCATGTTGGTGTTAATCTCACATTAAGGTGGCACAATAACCTTGGTTAATTAACATTGGATTCCTAATTAAAGTTAACTGATATAGTAAGTTGCCCATATTAAGTTACATTTATATAAGTTAAATAAATCTGAGGTATAAAAGGAAACCATGATGCGTGGTTTTATCTCAGGGGTTTATTTGTAAATGTAGACCCTCATCTCTCCTACTGAAAAGAATATAACCTAGGCTCATTATTTGTGAGCAATAAGAGAATCCATCATATTAGAAAAGGTTGTGAAAAGAAAAGGAGACAGAGAGAAGAAGGGTCTGCATTAGGGTTTTTGCAGGATTAAAGAGAAGGATCAAAGTCTTCATCCATCTACTCTCTTCAGTTCATCAATGGCTTTAGGTATGGAGAATTTAGTATTGATTTAATTATGTATTTGATTTCTTGAGATGATTGATTTTAGATCCATGGCAATTTATCCGCATTAAAGTTTATTTAATTCTTACATTTGGTATCAGAGCCTGGGTTTTAGAATCAATACATCTTGGATTATAGATTATGAAAAATTAGGGTTTTTGATTAACAGTTCATAAAATCAAATTTTTGATCTTTTAATTGTAGAATTTTAAGAGGATTTATTAACCCTAATGTTCTGTTCAATTTCCTCTAATTGTACAATTGATTGGGATCAAATTTCAGGAATTATTAACCCTAATTTTTCCCTAATTAAATTTTTCCGTCGGCTGTCTGGAACTGCCCGCGATAACAGTTTTGTCGACTATTAGTCGACTAGCCCGAAACACTAGTCGACTAAGTATTTTTTCAGAAACTTAAGAACTCTCTGTTTCGGTACAGGAGTCAACTAATTATTTTGAGTAGTCGACTAATAAAATGTATAGTCGACTAACTCTTTTCCCAAGTCGACTAATAATTTAACCGAGAGTTGCCTTCCAACAGGAGTCGACTAATAAAATGTGTAGTCGACTAATAAATATTTATAGTCGACTAATAATATTGGTATAGTCGACTAACTTTTCTTTGCCCTAGTCGACTAGACCTAAATGTATAGTCGACTTGACTTGACCCAAGTCGACTAGTCCTTCTTAGTAGTCGACTAATGGTTGTTTAATTCAATCATTAAAGTATGTTACACATTAAAGTTATTGTGTTAATAATGATTGATGTTGGTCAAGTAATAGAATTGGAGTACTATAGTATTACTCAAATAAAAGATTAGAGAATATTATTGGTTAGTTTTGTATTCATAAGGCTTATTGATTTAGTAGTTACCAAAGTGACCTATGTTAGTAAACCTTATGAATATACAACTACATAAAAGACTTGTCAATGTAGGTGACATTAAAGACAATAATATTCTCGATGGCGGTTCTAGTTAGGAGATTGAGACTGGCCCAAAGGAAAGTCTCTTTCAAATAATTAGGAACCGGAGTAGGATAGTGTAATTTATGCAACTTAGTGGTGTAGAATTGGATACCCAAAGGTAACATGACTTACTGTCTAAGTAGCATAAATTATATAGACCTACGTAGGTGATAAAAGAGTCTCACCTAAAGAGTGAACACTGGATATGCTTAGGTTTCGCCCAAAGGAGGAATCAGAGTGATATCAATAGTTTATCTTCATTAAATTTAAAGTTTTTGTATTGATTCGAGGCCTTAATGTGAGCTATGTCCTATTTTGATTCAGTGAACGTTCCCACTTCCCTTCACACTCATGCAACTAGCATTCCAGCCCTGGATGGTACCAACTTTTCTGAGTGGTTTGAACATGTACAATTTACACTGGGTGTTCTGGACCTTAACATGGCCCTTTTAGTAGAGAAACCTGATGAAGTGACTGCTGAAAGTACAGCAGAACAGGCTAGCCATGCCAAAACTTGGGAAAGGTCGAATAGACTCAGTCTCATGTTCATCAAGATGACCATTGCCAATAACATCAAGACTTCACTCCCACATACTACTAAGGCATCTGAACTTTTAACTGCTGTTAAAGACCGATTTAAGTCTGCAGATAAGTCATTAGCTGGCACCCTTATGGCTGAACTTACTACCATAAAATATGATGGTAATAGAGGAGTTCAACAACACATTCTAAATATGACTGATAAGGCTGCGAAGTTAGGATCACTGGGAATGAAAGTGGATGAATCCTTCTTAGTACAGTTCATCCTCAACTCACTTCCCTCTCAGTTTGGGCCATTCAAGATCCACTATAATACTCATAAGGATAAGTGGAATCTGAATGAGCTGACTGGTATGTGTGTACAAGAGGAAGTGAGACTGAGGCAAGAAGGGCATCACTCAGTGTTGGCAGTAACTCAAGGGGCTATCCATAAGAAAGGTAAATATGGAAGAGGTAAGAGATTTCCATCAAAGAAAGGGAATGACCGTGGAGAAAGTAGCCAAGGTCATGGATAGGTTTTCACTGTCAAATGCTACTTCTGTGGTAGAAAAGGACATGTGAAGAAGGACTGCAACAAGAGGAAGGCTTGGTTCGAAAAGAAAGGTATGAATCTTTCTTTTGTATGTTATGAATCAAATCTTACTGAAGTTCCTTCTAATACTTGGTGGATTGACTCTGGAGCCACAACTCATATAACTAATTCAATGCAGGGATTCCTTACAACCCGGAAACCGAAGGAAAGTGAGAGATTCGTCTTTATGGGGAACCGTCTTAAAGTGGAGGTCGAGGCTGTTGGTACTTACCGACTACTCTTAGAGACGGGACATCAGATGGATCTTGAGGATACTTTTTATGTACCTTCGATTTCTAGAAACTTAATGTCATTATCCAAATTAGATGTTTTTGGATATTCTGTTTTATTCAGTTGTGGAAAACTCAGTTTAATGTATAATTCAATGTCGGTTGGACATGGAATTTTATGTGATGGTTTATATAAAATTTCATTGAATGATGAGTTTGCACAATCTCTTTTATCTCTGCATTCGAATGTTGGTATTAAACGTGGCTTAATTAATGAAAATTCCTCTATCTTGTGGCATAGACGACTGGAGTATATCTCCAGGGATAGAATAATAAGATTAGTGAAGAATGGGATTTTGGATAACCTAGACTTCACTGATTTTGATGTGTGTGTGGATTGCATAAAAGGAAAGCAAACAAAACACACCAAGAAAGGTGCCACAAGAAGTAAAGAGCTTCTTGAAATAATTCATACAGATATTTGCGGACCACTCTCCATTCCATGTTTTACGGGAGAGAGATATTTCATTACCTTTATAGATGATCTGTCACGTTATGGTTATGTATATCTAATTAATTAAAAGTCTCAGGCTGTTGACATCCTTGAGGTGTTCATTACAGAAGTCGAGAGACAATTAGATAGAAAAGTTAAAATCATAAGATCAGATCGAGGTGGTGAATTTTATGGTAGATATGATGAGTCAGGACAAAATCCTGGCCCATTTGCCAAATTTCTAGAAAAGCGTGGTATTTGTGCTCAATACACAATGCCAGGTACGCCTCAGCAGAATGGTGTTGCTGAAAGGCGAAACCGGACACTTATGGATATGGTTAGGAGCATGATGGGCTTCTCTAATGTACCCAATTCATTGTGGAATGAAGCCTTAAAGACTGCTATGTATATCTTGAACAGGGTTCCTAGTAAGGCAGTCCCAACAACTCCTTTCGAGTTGTGGACTGGTAGGAAACCTAGTTTAAGACATTTACATGTTTGGGTTGTCCAGCAGAGGCTAGAATATATAATCCACAAGAAAAGAAATTAGATTCAAGAACAATATCTGGGTATTTCATTGGTTATCCAGATAAATCTAAGGGGTACAAATTTTATTGTCCTAACCATAGTACAAGAATAGTTGAAACTGGTAATGTCAGATTCCTTGAGAATGGCGAAATTAGTGGGAGTGATGAACCAAGAAAGGTAGATCTTGAGGAGGTAAGGGTAAATATCCCAATACCCTTTCCTTCAAGAGAAATTGTTGTCCCTCAACTTGATCATCAAGCTGAGATACCAGAACAACATAATGGTGTTGGTTCACCACTCCATGAGGATATTGCCATTGAAAATGTAGTAGAACCACCACAACCGGCAGCTTTGAGGAGATCTCAAAGGGAAAGAAGATCTGCTATTTCAGATGATTATGTGGTGTATCTACAGGAATCTGATTATGACATTGGGATTAATAAAGATCCAGTTTCATTTTCACAAGCCATAGAATGCAATGATTCTAGTAAATGGGTTGATGCTATGAATGAAGAGTTGAAATTTATGGACCAAAATAAAGTCTGGGATCTCGTCGAATTGCCTAATAACTGTAAGAAAGTCGGGTGTAAATGGGTCTTTAAGACCAAGCGCGACTCTGAAGGCAATATCGAACGATATAAGGCCAGACTTGTGGCTAAAGGTTTCACTCAGAAAGAAGGCATTGACTATAGAGAAACCTTCTCTCCAGTATCAAAGAAGGATTCTCTTAGAATCATTATGGCCCTTGTAGCTCATTATGATTTGGAGTTACATCAAATGGATGTGAAAACTGCTTTTCTAAATGGAGATTTGGATGAGGAAATTTACATGGAGCAACCTGAAGGGTTCGCAAATAAAGGTAAAGAACACTTGGCTTGCAAATTAAAGAAATCCATATACGGACTTAAACAAGCTTCCAGGCAATGGTATATAAAGTTTAATGATACCATTACCTCTTTTGGATTTACAGAAAACACTGTTGATCAGTGTATATATCTAAAGATCAGTGGGAGCAAGTTTATATTTTTGGTTCTGTATGTGGATGATATCTTGTTAGCCAGTAGTGATATTGGTTTGCTGTATGAAACTAAAAGCTATCTTACCAAGAACTTTCAGATGGTTGATATGGGTGAGACAACTTATGTTATTGGCATAGAGATCTTCAGGGATAGATCTCGAGGATTGCTAGGATTGTCTCAGAAAGGTTATATCAATCGAGTCTTAGAAAGATTTCATATGGAAATGTGTTCAGTCAGTTGTGCACCCATCATGAAGGGTGATAAATTAAGTGGGAGCCAGTGTCCTAGAAATGACTTAGAAAAGGGTCAAATGCAGAAAGTTCCTTATGCGTCAGCAGTTGGGAGCTTGATGTATGCACACACTTGTACCAGGCCAGATATCAGTTATGCTGTGGGATATTGGGAAGATACCAGAGTAATCCAGGAATGGAGCACTGGAAATTAGCTAAGAAGGTGATGCGGTATCTTCAGGGAACGAAGGACCTAATGCTCACATATAGGAGATCTGATCAGTTGGTAGTGATCGGCTATTCGGACTCAGATTTTGCTGGTTGCCCAGATAGCAGGAAGTCTACCTCAGGCTTTATTTTCTTGCTAGCAGTGGGGCAATCTCATGGAAGAGTATAAAGCAGTCTATCACTGCTTCATCCACGATGGAGGCTGAGTCCATAGCATGTTTTGAAGCCTCGAATCATGCATTATGGTTAAGGAATTTTATCTCAGCACTTGGTGTAGTTGACTCTATTGCCAAGCCGCTGAAGATATATTGTGATAATACAGCAGCCGTTTTCTTCTCTAAGAATGGTAAGTACTCTAATGGTTCTAGACACATAGAACTGAAGTACATGGTGGTTAGAGAAAGAGTTGAGAAACAGAAAGTGTCAATTGAAAGTATAAGTACCACTTTAATGGTTGCTGATCCAATGACAAAGGGATTGCCTCCAAAGACATTCAAGGAACATGTTGTTAGAATGGGTCTTTTGAGCAATCTGTAAATGTATGTTTTGGTACTTATGTAATTGACATTATTGCGCAATAAAAGTTTGTTTCTGTGTTTCCTGTTATCCAATTATGTGTGCACATATTATGTATGGATGTTTGTTAAACAGGAAATGTCTTTACAAGACAATTACAGGGGTCATTTTGGTTATGGACTCAATTAGTAAGGGTTATCAATGTTGTGGTACATAGAAGGGAGTATGACATGGATGTTGTATAACCGCTATGACTCGCATTGATGGTCCAAGCTAATTGCAGTATTACAGTATTTCATATTTGGGCTTATCAGTTGTTGTTTTTAAAATTCGTAATCACGTGTCAAAGTTTTCAGTATGGAATCCAATGGAGTCAAAATGTTTTGAAAATGAGTCTTTTCTTTTATTTGTTTTCTAAAGTTTTAACCTAATCGGTTAATGGTCCAAGTGGGAGAATGTTAATCTCACATTAAGGTGGCCCAATAACCTTGGTTAATTAACATTGGATTCCTAATTAAAGTTAACTGATATAGTAAGTTGCCCATATTAAGTTACATTTATATAAGTTAAATAAATCTGAGGTATAAAAGGAAACCATGATGGGTGGTTTTATCTCAGGGGTTTATTTGTAAATGTAGACCCTCATCTCTCCTCCTGAAAAGAATATAACCTAGGCTCATTATTTGTGAGCAATAAGAGAATCCATCATATTAGAAAAGGTTGTGAAAAGAAAAGGAGACAGAGAGAAGAAGGGTCTGCATTAGGGTTCTTGCAGGATTAAAGAGAAGGATCAAAGTCTTCATCCATCTACTCTCTTCAGTTCATCAATGGCTTCAGGTATGGAGAATTTAGTATTGATTTAATTATGTATTTGATTTCTTGAGATGATTGATTCTAGATCCATGGCAATTTATCCGCATTAAAGTTTATTTAATTCTTACAGTTGGTAGATGAGAGGAATGAAAGATAAGAATAATAAATAAGGTTATTTTGAAAAATATATATTTTTATGAATTCTCCTCACATAGGAATATAAAATACCCACCTTCCACGGTGGGAATTATATTCCAACAAAATGAGGGAACTTGATGCCTATGAGAATTCAATATTCTCAAAATATTGAGTAAATTTATTCCAAACACGGGAATTCACACGGGAATTTAAATTCCTGAGTAAATTCTTACGTACTAAATGCACCTGAAGGGTTAAAAAAAGAGAGTACATATTTGTAAAATAAATTAAACTTAACTTGAAGACAAATCTATGTTTGAGAAAATAAACAAATGAAAGAACATAAACATTGCCTATTGCAACTCTACTTGTGTCTGGGCTCAGCTCAAGTAAAACTCATTTAGATTTGGCTCATTTACGGAGTTAATAAATTTTGTACAGACTAAATTTTTTAGGACTTTGTTTTAAAATCACCTAGAGGGGGGTGAATAGGTGATGACTAACACTAATGACAAACAATGCAGAATTAAAAAGAACTAGCTAACATAATATGTAAAGCAATAAGTAAGTACTAGCACAAGCAAGTAAAGAGAGTAAAGTTGAGAGAAAATCCAAACGCAAACACCAAGATATGTTTCGAGATTCGAGCCACTTGCTCTACGTCCCTGCCTTCACAGTAACGAAGGATTTCCGCTGGACTTGACTCTCTTACGAGCAATATCCGATCTCGCAAGATCAGGAACAACAACTCAAGCCCCAAGATCTACCGAGGCCTTAACCTCCACAGCCTTCAACAATATAAGAAATGGTGATCTCCTCAAGAACACAAATGCTCAACAATAACATGATCCTACAATCTTGAAGTAGAGAATGAAAGCTCTAGATTGTGTTGGTGAGAAAGCCCGTAGAAGATTTGAAGTGCTCAAAGCAAAGAGAGAAAACTTGGAATGCTAGCTCTAAACTTGAAAAACTATTTTCTTTTGAGAAATCTTTCTAAAACAGCTAAGAAAATGTTCAAAAAGTATTTAGCATTGGTTAATAAGTTTTCTACAGTATCCTTATTTATAGAGGACCAAAATACACTAGAAAATCCTAAATATTTCTTTGGAGATTAACCAGAAAACTCCACATCAAAAATAGCCGTTTGGGATAAAACACATGATTAATCACTCTGTCGGTCGACCGAGCAGTTGATCGGCCAGCAACTATAAAAATAGCCATTGCAAACATGGGTCGACCGCTTGGTCGACCGAGCTCAAATAAGGAGCTCTTGCTACTCAATCGGTCGCTCGATATCAACAAATAGAAAGCACTACTATTCTACGGTCGACCGATTGGTTGACCGACATGCACAACTTGATACTTGTACAAGCTTGTGCATATCTGGTTGATCGGGAGGTTGATCGACAAAGCAAAAATAACTAGCTCTGCAGGTGGTGGACCGGTCGGTCGACCGAACCAAATCAAAACTCCAAAAAGATCTTGTATTTAAAAACTATTTTGAAAATACATTAACTATACTTGATAAATCTTACCAAAATTAAATTTATATAAATTCTTTGACAAAGTACATGTGATCAAAGATCAACATGACAAATAAACTCTTGAAGTCCCATTTTTCAATAGCAAAATCCTTTGAAATAATTCTTTTGAAAATTGGTTTTCTGAAAACTGAATTTCTATACAAATGAAATTCAAAACAAAAACTCTTTTGATCTTTTGCAATAAATCTTGAAATTAATTTTGTGTATGCATAGAGCCTTTCAATCTCTAAACATGATTTCGACAAAAATAAATCTTACATATGGAAAAAAAATTCTAAACTTGAGATGCTTCAACGCATTCAAACTCGATTCTTTGAGCTCGACACTTACTTGAGTGTATGGTGCATTCCTTGTGCTTGTGCTCTTGTATTAACCTTGTGTAAGCTTCGAAAACTTAACTTTGAGTCTTTTGGTTGAAGCTAACATATATACCGTGATTTTGATAAACCCGTAACTTAAACATCTTTAGATCATTAGTATAATAACTACATGAGTTAATCATCATCAAAACTAGAGAGATGAACTAATGGGTCAATAATCTCTCCCTTTTTGATGATGACAAAACTCATAGAGTTATACAAAAATAATAGATGTGAGAGCTTCATATAAAGCTCCCCCTGAAACTATGCATATTGATGTATTCATGTAATCCAATTGCAATATACAATTATATGACAATTAACGCTCTAAGATACATACAAGTAATAAGCAATGTAAGAATAGCATGCATAAATGGGAATCCATCCATCCATTCCACAAACCACCAAAAACATGAAAAACACCTAGAGGGGGGGTGAATAGGTGTTAATGCTAATCTAGTGATCTTTTTAAACAAGTAAGTATGAATGATGCAAACGGTCACTCAAAACAAGAAATTGAAGCCAAATTCCCCGTGAAGGGCTCTAGAACTTCTCCTCTTTGATTCCTCTAGATTATGAGTTGAGGCGCGTAATTGCTTTCTTGTTGAGATGAGTAAAGACCGAAAAATGCAAGTCAATGAAATGATTGAAATAATGAAGTGCAAGCAAGAGGTATCACAAGATAGAAATGTAAAGCAATGAAAAGCAATAAGGAAACCAATCGCAAACATAAGTAATTTTTTGTTTCGAGGTTCGAGCCACTGCTCTACACTCCCGCCTCCACCACCGTGAAGGATTTCCACTAAATCCACAAAGAGAATTTCTACACCGGAACCTTCACACCCAAGGGGATTACAATTGGTCTACACAAGACCGGAGTACCCAACTCCAACCAATCCAACCTCTACACAAGAGGGATCTCAACACAAGGAAATACAAGTCACTAGGTGATCAAAAGACCACAAACTTTTCTCTTACAACTTCTTATAAAGTGGGAATGATTTTTGGCTCAAGAAGTGAAGTGAGAAAATTTCAGTTGTAAAGAAGTGAAAAGAGCTTGAAAACAACTGAAAACTTTAACCAAAGAAAGCACTTTTAGAGAATGAAAGCTTGAAAACTTTTCTTTTCTTTTGAAACTTAAAAACAATGGGAATTTTTCTTGTTTTCAACAAGGGACCAATGACATCTATTTATAGGGATTTGATAAGAGCATTTCATCATTTAATCTAGGTCAATAGGTCAGATTATAGCCACAAGAAAATCAGAGATAGCTGAAAGAAACATCAAAATCAAAACCAGAAAACAGATTTCAAGAAACTAGCCGTTGGGGGTTGCTGTCGACTGTCGGTCGACCGGGCCGGTCGACCGACAGTCTATCTGGCAAAAGAGCCGTTGGACTCGGTCGACCAGTCGGTCGACCGCCGGCTAAACAAAAAGAATTGTTTGTTCTGTCGGTCGACTGGCCCGGTCGACCGACAAAATCCGAGAGCAAGGGTCTGTCAGTTGGTCGACCGGTCCGGTCGACCGGCAGACGTGCACAAACGTGCACGTCAATGCCACAAGGCCCGGTCGACCGATCTGGCCTGAAATAGATCCGGTCGACCGCCCGTCGACCGTTAGGCCTGAAACAGTTTTATTTTGGAAATATTTCTGAACTTTGAAGAATTTTTAAAATATTTTTAAATGGTTTGATGTTTAAGTAGCATGCTATAGGGGATGAGATACATGATTTAAATTAGATGTAAAAATATGAAATATTTTGAGACATGTATATCAATCAAGACATGCACCTAATCCAACTAACTAAAACAAAACTTGTATTTTGAAAAGAGAAAGTGTGTGTGTGTTTTCTTAAGCCAACTTAGCATAACCTTACTCTTTAACATACTAATTCTTACAATGGTTCTAGGTTACTACAAGATCTTCAAATTTGGGCTTCTCCATATGCAATGTTGAATAGCTTAAATCTTTGATCCCGAATTGAGTCAACTTGAGTCAAAAATACCTTCCTTTAGGGAAGAAAACATCTTGAATCCTTAGAACCCTGAAACACACTTAAACACTAAAATATGATTAGCACAAATAACTATATATGTTTTATAATCATCAAAAGTCCAAAACCGGATGATTGTAACCTTGGGCCAACAATCTCCCCCTTTTTGATGATGACAAAACATATGAGTTATTTAACAAAAAATGGGAAAAATGGGAAAGGAGCTTGGAGGCTCCCCCTCAAATCATGCTATATATAAGAATGGCTATATACATGAATGAAATATATAAAAAGTAAAAACAAAAACTTGACATAAGAAAGAAATAATAATCCAAAACATATAGCTCAAAAAGTAAACAAACAATAACTCAAACACATAACTCAAAACTCAAAACTCAAAACACAAAACACATAACTCAAAACTCAAAACTCAAAATAATAAACTAAGTTTTTCTCCCCTTTTGTCATACATCAAAAAGGATAAACATTGTTAGAAATTTTCATGAATCCATAACACAAACATTCAATTCACCACAAATAAAAGAAAATCTAGTATAGTCTAGTGGTTTTGTAAAAATATCGGCAAGTTGAAAATCGGTAAAAACATAATCAATGTCATTATCACCTTTCTCATAATGATCTCTAAGAAAGTGATACCGAATGTTAATATGCTTAGTCTTACTATGTTGATTTGCATTTTTAGTCATATGAATAGTACTAGTATTATCACAAAATATTTTAATATAGTCATAATGCAAATCATAGTCAAGGAGAGTATGTTTCATCCAAAGGACTTGTGCACAACAAGCCCCCGCCGCAACATACTCTGCCTCGGCGGTTGAGAGGGCTACCGAATTTTGTTTCTTGGGAGACCATGAAATAAGACAATTACCGAGAAATTGACATGTTTCACTTGTACTCTTCCTATCCACTCTACAACCCGCATAGTCGGCATCCGAAAAACTCGTCATTGAAAATTGTCCGGTCTTCGGATACCACAAACCCATTTCAATTGTGCCCTTAAGGTATCTAATAATGTGTTTTACCGCAATCAAATAGGACTTTTTAGGATACGATTGAAATCGAGCACAAAGACATACACAAAACATAATGTCCGGCCTACTAGCCGTTAAATATAACAAGCTACTAATCATGCTACGGTAGAGTTTAATGTCTATATTTGTACCTTGTTCATCCTTGGCAAGCTTTGTGGTGGTAGCCATAGGAGTTTTGCTTGTCTTAGCCCCTTCAAGCCCAAATTTCTTGATAAGTTCCTTCGTGTACTTGGCTTGATTGATGAAAATCTCATCCTTCCTTTGCTTGATTTGGAGACCAAGGAAGTAGTTAAGCTCGCCCATCATAGACATCTCAAATTCCTCCTTCATGCATGACTCAAAAGCTTTCCAAAGATTTTCATAAGTAGAACCAAATATGATATCATCAACATATATTTGAACTATAAGTATATCATTTTCAACATGTTTGGTAAACAAAGTAGTATCTATTTTTCCTTTATTAAAACCATTAGAAATGAGAAATGAAGAAAGTCTTTCATACCAAGCCCTAGGGGCTTGTTTTAAACCATAAAGAGCTTTGTCTAGTTTAAAAATAAAATCCGAATATGTAGGATCAACAAACCTGGGGGGTTGTTCAACATACACCTCCTCTTCAATAAATCCATTTAAGAAAGCACTTTTGACATCCATTTGAAAAAGTTTAAAATCTTTATATGAAGCAAATGCAAGTGTCATCCGTATGGCTTCAAACCGTGCTACGGGTGCAAAAGTTTTCTCATAATCGATACCTTCGAATTGAGTGTAACCTTGGGCCACTAACCTAGCTTTATTCCTAACAATATTTGCCGACTCATCCAACTTGTTCTTAAAGATCTACTTAGTACCAATTGTTGGTCTATCGTGGGGCCTAGGAACAAGATGCCAAACTTGGTTGCGCTCGAATTGATTGAGCTCCTCTTGCACGGCAAGCAACCAATATGAGTCGCCCTCGGCTTCGAGGATGTTCTTTGGTTCAAAATGAGAAATAAATGCATAGTGCCCACAAAGATCATGAAGTTTAGAACGAGTAGTTACCCCTTTTGATACTTCACCTATAATAAGATCCTTGGGATGATGTGGATTGAATCTCCAATCTTTTGGAAGTGGTTGAGTTGTCTCCACTTCAACTTCTTGAACTTCATTTTCTTCATTAACCTTTGGCTTGTCTTCAAGAGTAGGTGAGTCCTTCAAAGTGATTTTCTCTATGTCTTCATTTAGGGAATCTATTTCTACAACATTCTCAACAGACACATTAGATTCCTCAAACTTTACATGTATAGATTCTTCAATAGTCAAGGATGACTTATTGAAAACTCTATAAGCTTTACTAGTGTTAGAGTAACAAACAAAATTGATTCATATGATTTTGCATCAAATTTACCTAAATTATCTTTAGTATTCAAAACAAAACATTTACAACCAAAAACTTTAAAGTATGAAATATTTGATTTTCTTGAATAATAAATCTCAAAAGATATTTTAGAAGTGTTTTTGCATAAGAAAATCCTATTTGATATGTAGCAAGATGTGTTAACGGCCTCGGCCCATAGATAATGAGGGAGGCCGTACTCATTTATCATTGTCCTAGCCATCTTTTGTAATGTACGATTTTTCCTCTCAACGACTCCATTTTGTTGTGGAGTTCTAGGACAAGATAGCTCATGCTTAATTCTATGTTCTTCGCAAAAAGTGGTAAAGGGTTGGTTATTGAATTCACCACCTCTATCACTTCTTATTCTTAAAATAGAAGAATCTTTTTCCTTTTTAACTCTTTTCATAAAGGCTTGAAAATATGAAAAGGCTTGATTTTTGTGTTCTAAAAGAAAACCTAAGTAAAACAAGAGAAATCATCAACTAAAACGAAAGCAAAATGATTCCCACTTAGACTTTTGATTTGTGTAGGACCAAACAAATCCATATGGATCAACTCCAAAGGTCGTGATGTCATGATATCCTTGATTGATTTGAAAGAGGACTTGGTTTGTTTTCCAAGTTGGCACGCATCGCAAATGCGGTCCTTTTCAAATTTCAAGTAAGGAATACCTTTCACCATTTTCTTGTTGTTTAATCTAGATAGATGGTCAAAAGAAATGTGGCCTAATCTCCTATGCACAACCAAGAGTCATCATCGAGGGCATTCAAACAAGTAGCATTGCATAGCATTTTAGACATATCAATGATGTATACATTGTTTTCACGAATTCTGAAAAATATACATGTATTGGATTGTCTATCAATAACACTACATGCTAGGTCATCAAAAATAATATTAAAACCTTTATCACAAAGTTGACTAACACTCAAGAGATTATGCTTGAGGCCATCAACTAAAATAACATTTTCTATTAAAGGAGATGTACCAAGTTTAACATTACCAATACCAGTGATTTTTCCTTTGACGTCATCTCCGAAGGTGACGGTGCCATCTTCATGGTATCTTGATGGGGTTGCGAAGTTATTGATATCCCAAGTCATGTGCCTTGAGCAACCACTATCAAGATACCACCACTCCTTACGTCGTTGGGCTTTGGAATGTACCTACATCATTTAACAAATTTGTTGACTTTGGTACCCAAACTTTCTTGGGTCCTTGAATGTTAGTATTCCGAACCCAAACATGATTATGCGATGCATTAATCCTATCATAGCAAAATTTAACCAAATGACCCTTACGGCCACAATATGTGCATGCATAAACTTTACCATACATGAATGCATAATGAGTGTGTGGGGTGTGGGCATGTTTAGGGTGCTTAGCATGATGTAAAGGTTGTGATTTATGA
This sequence comes from Agave tequilana, assembly GCA_038442645.1. Classification (NCBI taxonomy): domain Eukaryota; kingdom Viridiplantae; phylum Streptophyta; class Magnoliopsida; order Asparagales; family Asparagaceae; genus Agave; species Agave tequilana. The sequence goes on along the minus strand of JAVJIF010004408.1, from coordinate 176,589 downwards.
ACATGAGTATGAGTAGCATGTGATTGTTTCTTTGGGACATGTTTCTTAGGAAACATAGCCTCTAGTCTAGTTTTATCAAATTCACATTTCTTCAAAACTACTCCTAATAAATCAATTTCTTCTTTAGCAAGGAAATCTCATTTTCATCAATTTGTGAAAATTTACCTTTGCAAGAAATTTTATAGTCATCAAAATCCTTTTGAGTAGAAGAGAGAGTTGAAAATAATTCATCTTTTTCTTTTTTGAGAATGAAAACTTTGTGGTTGAGTGATTCATTTTCCTTTTTCATTTTCAAGTATTTCTTTTTGAGAAAATCATAGTTATGAGATAGTTCTTCAAAAGTTTCTCCTAGTTCATCAATAGATAGTTCACAATCTTCAATAAATGTATCGGGAGTTACCTTATTTGTGCTCTCATTAGCCATGAAGCACATGTTGGCGGTGTCGACTTCCTCATCGGATTCACTCTCTGAATCCCAAGTAGCCTTTAAAGCTTTCTTTTTGTATGGCATCTTGGAGGTGGAGGGTTTGACTTTGTTTTTCGGACATTCCGCAACAATGTGACCCGGCTTCCGGCAATTGAAGCAAATAATTTTCTTCTCTTCTTTACCTTGCCATCTCCTTCTATTTTAAAATTTAGCCTTGTTGTACATTCTACGAACGTTCTTTACAAGAAGGGAAAGATCTTCATCATCCTCTTCTTCATCGTCTTCGTCGGACTAGGTGGAAGAGCTCTTGAAGGCGATTGCTTTCTTCTTGGGAGGAGCCATCTCTTCTCTTGCTTTTCTTTCCACCTCATGGGTCTTAAGATTCCAATGAGACCGATGAGCTCCATTTCTTCCTTATCATTGAGCTTCTTCAAAGTTGTGGCTTTGACTTCCCAAGATAGAGGGAGTGCTCGGATGATCTTCCTCACTTTTTGGTCATTGTCAATGTCGTCACCTAAAGAAGAAAGACCATTAGTAATCTTTGTAAACTTAGTAACTATATCATCTATGGTTTCATTTTCTTGCATGAAAAAATTTTCATATTGGGAACGAAGAAGGTCGATTTTGGCCCTCTTTACTTGTGAGGTTCCCTCATGAGTGACTAATAAGTGAGTCCAAATCTCATAAGCGGATTTGTAATGAATGACTCTAGAAATATTATCGTCATTAAGAGCTTGAAGCAAGGCATAGTGTGCCCTAGCAATAGCGTCAAACTCTTTCGTGGCAATATCGGACCAAGTGTCTTCATCACCAAGGGGTGCACTAAATGGTTTGGTCACCGCCTTTGCAACCTGGCTCCCTAAGGATTGCAAAAATACGGTCATCTTAACCTTCCATATGGGAAAGTTAAGGCCATCAAACTTGGGTGGGGTCTTAATACCTTCAGCCATTTTTACTAATTGTATGAGGATGAAAAATGAATAGAGTGATTAGCAATATAGGATCTCGATAAGGTTGTTAAGCCAAGAGCCTAGAGATCAATGCTCTGATACCAATTGAAAATACCTAGAGGTGGGGTGAATAGGTGTTAATGCTAATCTAGTGATCTTTTTAAACAAGTATGAATAATGCAAACGGTCACTCAAAATAAGAACTTGAAGCGAATTCCCCGTGAAGAGCTCTAGAATTTCTCCTCTTTGATTCCTCTAGAGTATGAGTTGAGACGCTAATTGCTTTCTTGTTGAGATGAGTAAAGACCGAAAAATGCAAGTCAATAAAATGATTGAAATAATGAAGTGCAAGCAATAGGTATCACAAGATAGAAATGTAAAGCAATGAAAAGCAATAAGGAAACCAATCGCAAACACAAGTAATTTTTTATTTCGAGGTTCGAGCCACTGCTCTACGTCCCCGCCTCCACCACCGTGAAGGATTTCCACTAAATCCACAAAGGGAATTTTCACACCGGAACCTTTACACCTAAGGGGATTACAATTGGTATACACAAGACCGGAGTACCCAACTCCAACCAATCCAACCTTTACACAAGAGGGATCTCAACACAAGGAAATACAAGTCACTAGGTGATCAAAAGATCACAAACTTTTCTCTTACAACTTCTTATAAAGTGGGGATGATTTTTGGCTCAAGAAGTGAAGTGAGAAAATTTCAGTTGTAAAGAAGTGAAAAGAGCTTGAAAACAACTGCCAAAGAAAGCACTTTTAGAGAATGAAAGCTTGAAAACTTTTCTTTTCTTTTGAAACTTAAAAACAATGGGGATTTTTCTTGTTTTCAACAAGGGACCAATGACATCTATTTATAGGGATTTGATAAGAGCATTTCATCATTTAATCTAGGTCAATAGGTCAGATTATAGCCATAAGAAAATCAGAGATAGCTGAAAGAAACATCAAAATCAAAACCAGAAAATAGATTTCAAGAAACTAGCCGTTGGGGGCTGCTGGCAACTGTCGGTCGACTGGGCCGATCGACCGGCAGTCTATCTGGCAAAAGAGCCGTTGGACTCGGTCGACCGCCGGCTAAACAAAAAGAATTGTTTGTTCTGTCGGTCGACTGGCCCGGTCGACCGACAAAACCTGAGAGCAAGGGTCTGTCAGTCGGTCGACCAGTCCGGTTGACCAGCAGACGTGCACAAACGTGCACGCCAATGCCACAAGGCCTGGTTGACCGGTCCGGTCGACCGATCTGGCCTGAAATAGATCCGGTCGACCGCCTGGTCGACCGTTAGGCCTGAAACAGTTTTATTTTGAAAATATTTTTGAACTTTAAAGAATTTTTAAAATATTTTTAAATGGTTTGATTTTTAAGTAGCATGCTATAGGGGATGAGATATATGATTTAAACTAGATGTAAAAATATGAAATATTTTGAGACATGTATATCAATCAAGACATGCACCTAATCCAACTAACCAAAACAAAACTCGTATTTTGAAAAGAGAAAGTGTGTGTGTGTTTTCTTGAGCCAACTTATCATAACCTTACTCTTTAACATACTAATTCTTACAATAGTTCTAGGTTACTACAAGATCTTCAAATTTGGGCTTCTCCATATGCAATGTTGATAGCTTGAATCCTTGATCCCGAATTGAGTCAACTTGAGTTAAAATACCTTCCTTTAGGGATGAAAACATCTTGAATCCTTAGAACCCTGAGACACACTTAAACACTAAAATATGATTAGTACAAATAACTATATATGTTTTATAATCATCAAAACTCTAAAACCGGGTGATTGTAACCTTGGGCCACAAAACATATAAGCATAACCCAAACATGTAAATGTGATATAGGATGTAACCACATAGGAAGCTATGCAAAAACTAAAGTAAAAATAACTCTTATCATAAATCAACACAAAGTCATATCCAAGCATAAGAAAACTAAGTCATATCAAAGTTATACAAGCCATTGTTCATTGTTTTTGGAACATATTAAAACTACCTAAAGATAAACATAAACAGATATCCTAAGATCTCCCTAGGCCTCCAAAACTCCAATATATCTCCCCTTTTTGTCAACATCAAAAAGGTGGGATCACTCTTGATCTCGATGAAGTCGAGTCAGTGTGAAGAGAGGATCGTCTGGCGGATCAATGACCGAATGATAAACATCTATCGCTTCAGAGGGTGCAATCCAAGGGTCGAACAGAAGGCCACTCGTTCTTGAAGTAAGAGATGTCATTGCACTGCTATCGGACAACTGAGCAAACATATGAGATGTCATTATGCAATTCTTCTTGATTTGCTAGAATCCTTTCACAGGAAGAGGAGGAAGTAAGCTCAAATGAGTTCATTTTGTCCATCAGGGCAGTGAATAGATCGCAAAAGAAGATGAACCTAAAGCAAACTGAGAAGATGGAAGTACTTATGGGACATGAGCACGAGCGCCTGCTTGCATCCTCTTAAGGAGTGTGCGATCAATAGTGTTTGTTAACAAACCCAAGATATTGGAATATGTTATCTGAAATTAGAAATGTTTCTCTGGCTTCTCACAATTTAACCTCTATAACAAGTGGTTATGCTGGTCATGATCCACAAGGAGGGATGCTAAGAAGCTTTTCTGTATGTTTCTCAAAGCAATTTTCTTCTCTGCTTCAAAAACAAAATAAAAAGAAATGAGAGCGAAAAGCAATTGGTGTTTGTTGGTTGTTTTGAAAGTTGGTTTTGGAATGAAGATAAAGAAAACAAGAAAGTTTAAAAGATGGTAAAGAAGAAAGTTAGGGTTTGAAGAATGGTCACGAGAGAAGAAAACAAATTTAAAGAAAACCAAAAAAAATCAAGTATAAGAAGTAAAGCAAAAATGAGGAACTAAGATTAAAAGTTTGGTTTTAAGAGGAGAAAACTCAAGGCTCACTAATCATCTATCACCACTAATTTACTAACTTTTTTAAGGATATGTGCCTCACTTTGAATCATTGGCAAGAGTTTCACCTGTTAGTTTGCAATAGCATCAAATAAACAAATACGATGGTGATAAAGGTTCATACTTCCATCAACACTTCATCAAAATTAATCAATAATCTATCAAGCATAAAATAAGAATAAAAGTTAACTAAGTGTTAGATTAGCAAGTAGTAAGTTAGCACCCATCCTCATGTATCTTCAAGAACACTCGCAAAATAGCAAGACTTAAATTTAGGCATACATATGATTCAAGTGAGTTCATGATATCAATCAAAAGTAAGAGTTAGTGGCAATGAAAATTAATGAGCCATGACAGAGAGTTAGTTCATTATATTTGAATAAAAGCAAATAGAAAAACAAATAATTGAAAGAAGCATTTGAAATGAAATAACACTAGAGGAGATTAAAGAAAATATTGATCCTTGTATTCATTTGTCACCCTCAAATACAGAATGTCTCTCACAATTTTTCTGGATCTAAACTAAAAGAAAGAAAATTACAAAAAAAACTAAAGAAATTCCTAGCTTCTGCCCTCTGGATCCCCCTGCCTCTGACTCTGATGGGTATTTATAGGAGAATACCATTGCATGTATCAAATCATAGCCCCTCGCCAAATCATTGAATCCATGTGTTGGTTGTGTTTTCGCGATAAAAGCTGCAGATTCGTGTAATAACGTGGCTGTTGGGCCGCGCGCTTTCAGATTCCAAGTTTGCTCGTCCAAATGTTTCACGTTTTTATTTTGGAAATGGGTTATGGGTCTCGAGTCTGCAGAGAATCTGAATTAATCTTTTTGGGTTTAAACAATTAATCCTTCAAAAAATTGAATTAATTGGCTTAATGGGCTATTTCTTCTTCATCGCCATTAATTTGAAATTTTGCACACCATTAGAGAAGAAGAGGGTTAAATAGCAGAGTTTTATATAAATTAAATGTGAAAATATGATACAAAATATGTGACTATTCATACCCCCACACTTAACTTTTGCTCGTCCTCTAGTAAAAATTTGACACTGGTTAGGTCTCAAGAACAATGAAATATAGAGTGTAGATAAACTTTAATCGAGCCAAACCTGCACAGGAAAATAAAAACTTTTAGAGAATTGCTAGGCACTCGATGCTACTGTGTAGCTCAGGGCTTACGGGTTGTGATCCATAAGGAGAGATTGCGATAGAAGTAATTAAGTAAGTTTCTTCTTTTAATTTACAAAAATTGATTTAAAAGTCTTCTTTATTTTTTAAAAGAAAAGAAAATAAAAATAGTTAAAGCTAAGTTAAGTTAAAGAGAATTCCAAGGGAAAGAAGAAGATGGTTTTATTGTTTTGATTACTAAGTAAAAAGAAAATAAATAAGAAAAGAAAGAACATACCTTGAAGTAATTAAAGAAAAGCAAGCAATCAATTAAGTTGACTAACGATGAAGAGAAGTGGGATAGTTTCATTGGCTGTCACCTTAATATAACTATATTTAAGGAATATTATATCCAGTGTTACTCTAAAGATAACTCTTCCTCTCTTATCTGTCATGAAACTCTCCTTAATCTAAGCTATAAAAGAGGCATGATTAAAAAGAAAGCATAAGGAAGCAAATAAAAGAAAGTAAAGCATTTGAAGCAAGTAATAAAAGAGAAAAAAATGAAAAATGAATAGAAGAATTTTTATTGAAGCTGTCACCGTCAATTATAAGAACTCCTTCTTCTCCATAAAATAACTCTCAAACTAAATCCTAGAAATTATATTTGAAATTTGAAAAAGAAAACTAAAGAAAAGTATAAGCTTTGATCTCTCCTTGGAGATGCCCTTTCCCTATGAGCCTCTTTATTTATAGTGAAAGTAGTGGATAGACTCTTGGTAGAAGTTGTGCACCCATCAAGAGATATATCTTCAGAACTTGAATTTGAGCTTTTAATATTAAGATAATATCCTATCTCTTTACTTAGAGAATAAGCTATTTCTGAATTTGGATCCTTCCCTTATCTCCAAACTTGATTTGATTTATTCAAGATTTTATGTGAAAATTCAATTCTGAATTGGTTTGCACTAGTTGGCGTGTTGATTGCTGAATATGACTTATCAAACGATAGAATTAAAAACAATGATCAACATAAGAATTGTATTCCTATAAGTCTTCTTTCTGAATCATCTTGAATCATATGATTTAAGATTCTGTAGCGAAAATTATGCTCAAAATGCTAAAAGATATCCAGTCTGAATTCGAGTCTAAATTGATTTAGAACTTTGAATTTACTTGAAATTTTCTCCTTATCTTCAAATATGATTGCTTCATCTCATCCATTCATCAAGAGGTATATCCTTTGAATCTTCATTTAAACTTTAAATTTTTTAGAGAATATTCTTTTCCTTTAACTTAGGAAGTAAGTCATCTCCAAATTCGAGTTTAAATTTGAATTCTCCCTTTTTATCTTTGACTTGGAGTTTGAGCAACTTGAATTTAAGTTAATTTTCTCCTTTATCTCCAATTAGTATTGGGATTATTTCTGAATTTTTTTGGCTTGTTGGGCTTTTAGGCTTCTTTTAATCTTTTAGGCTTCTTTTCTTTTCTTTTTTAATTATAGAGGCTAAAAAATACAATTACATAGCATTATTTTATAAAATAAATGTGGATATATGTGTAAAAATATGCATATTTGATGAACAATCACACCCTCGCACTTATCTTTTTGCTCGTCCTCGAGTAAAACAAAAGAAAAACTAAACTAACCTAACTCACTTTCGTAGGAATCACGGTTGCACTTAGCACATGCAACAAGCCGTTAGACCTCTAGGTTACCCTAGAGGACTAGTTTGGTCTCAGGTTTTCAGTGTAATGCACCCACAAAATCCATAAAGAAAAAGAAATAAAGTGTTAGTATTTTTAAAAATGCATTTTGATGAAAAAAATATTTGAAGTATTAATGTAAAAATTAAAGTAATCTATAAGTTATAGGATTATCAAAATTTAGTCATTCTTAAACTTAGTCTCTATTCAAAAACTTATTTTCAATCAAAATAAGGATTAAAATTGTATTTCTCATCAAGTCGATTATTTTTTCCTAAGTCATATGCACCTTGTGACCGTGAAAATTTACTCGAGATTATTTAACTCTAACTCTTATGCCTTATTGTTTTTTTATTTATGGCGGTAATATTCCTTAGCTCTATTAGGCCTTCTAATCTGCCTATATAATGAGCCTTAGTCGGTGACTCCCAAACTGGACGATTTTAGGGCATCGGGTGAGAAAACACCCCAATGACTTATGACTCGAGCAAACAAGGCCACAAAACTAAGAATTTTTATTTATATGAACCACTTTTATGCGTAAATGCTTATGCTTTATGAGGCACAAATACCGAGCTTAATTAGAGGATTTTATATATAGTAAATATAATTTTTTTATAAGGCATAATAATCTTTGTTTTTGAACCCTAAGTGTGTAAGTATATAAAGTATGCATATTTCATCAAGATTAAATTACTTTTCTAATTTTTTCCTAACCTCAAAATCAAATAGATAATTTTATTTTGATCAAGTATAAAAAATCCTAATTTTGATCCTCTTATTCCTTAAAATTAACTTAATTTCTTACAAAAATAAGTCAAAGTATTATTTTCCTTTTCAAAAAGTTTTAAAGAAAGGATTTTTTTATTAGTAAAATCTAAGTCAGTATTGAAAGCACACCTAGAGGGGGGGTGAATAGGTGTAAGTGCTAATCTAGAACTAAATGCAAAACTAAGTGCGCTAAATGCGGAAGCTAATGCAAATTTTACAGCACACTTAATACAATCAACAAGTGTAGCCGAATTCCCCGTGAAGGGCTCTGAACTAACTCCTCTTGATTCCCCTAGATATGGGTTGAGGCGCTATGTGAAGCTCTTGTTGATTAAGTATAAGTGAGGCACACACAAACAACCAAGCATACACAAGATATAGCAATATGAAATATGCAAGGTACAATGCAAGCAAATAAATATGATATGGAAATATGAATGAAATGATGCTTTGCACAATTAAAAGAGAGAGGGTTAGAGAGACAATGGATCAATCGCTAACAACAAGATATGTTTCGAGGTTCGAGCACCTTGCTCTACATCCCCGCCTACACCACCGTGTAGGATTTCCAATCCACTATCTCCCACCGAGGGAACCTCTACCGAAGAGGATTTGTTACAACACTAGGAGTACCAAACTCCTCTCTCAAACAACCACCTCACAACCGAGGGGTAGGCCCGTAGCCAATACAACAACCAACACCTCTACCGAAGAGGGTTTACAACCAAACTCCACCTCTCACTAGAAGGAGCAAACCAATCACCCGATCACCTCTACCAAAGAGGGATACACAAAGAACAAGGGTGTTTACAACAAGTGGTTCCAAAGACCACAAACAATCTCTCTTTCTTTTCTCTTTTCCACAAACAAGATCCTAATAGATTAGGATAGAAGATAAGCTCAAGTGTGAAAACTAGGTGTTTGGAAAACAAGCAACAAAGAAAAACTACTTGGGAAAAACTCTTGTAAATGATAGAAAATGAAAGCCAAGACAAATCTCCCAAAATACTCTTTTCTTTGATTTTTCCAAAAACCTAAAACAAATAAGATTTGAAGTTTAAAGCCCACAAATACTTTTGAAAACTTGTTTTAATCACTAAGAAAACTGCAATTTTTCTCTTGTCAAAAGTCTTGTCAAAACAGCCCAAGAGATGGGGTATTTATACCTCCATCAGAAAACTAGCCGTTAGGCTGAGCTGGCAGCCTGACAGGCGACCGGTCGACCGCCCGGGTCGACCGCCAACGGTCAGAAATGTGACCGTTGGGCAACTGCGGTCGACCGGCCCGGTCGACCCAAACAAACAGAGAGCAGAGCTCTCATCCCGGTCGACCCGTACGGTCGACCGTCCCAAGTCTGCCAAACGTGCACAGTTTTGTCCACGTCGGTCGACCGTCCCGGTCGACCGACTTCACCCAAGTCGACTAGGTCAGATTTAGTAGTCGACTGGTTGAAGCCTGGAACAGATTTCTGGGTCAGAAAATCAGTTAAAATATTTTTGAAAAATCTTTTATCTTTTCTGAAAATTCTATAAAACTTGTTTTAACATTTTATATTAAAATACAAACTTGTGATAAAAATTTCAAGACAATATATCAACATATCAATTCATTTGTGTCTTGTAAATTTTATCAAAAACCAACACTTGTATTTTGTCAAACTTGATTTTTCCAAAACATGAATAGGATAGTCAAAAATAAGTTTGTCTAGCAACTTTAAGCATGTATGTATATCTAGAACATATTTAATATACATAAAAATAAAGTAAACTTGTTTTGATCTACTATTCATGAAAACCAAAATCCAAATCATGAAACGTGTGTGTATTGTGCACTTGAGCATATCAACTATACTAAGCTTTACAAATGGATCTAAACACACTATCTAAACTAGGATACCTAAGTCTTCTTGATGATCTTCATCTTCAAGTAGACTTACTCCAAAACTCCATCCATGGGCTAGGCAAAGTGTGATCTTGAAGCTTTGGCCCTGGAATCAACATGAAAAGCTTCTAAACTCCTTTGTTGAAGCTAATCATCAACTAATATCTTGGTTAATGATCTGAAACTTAAACAACACAAGATTATTAGTAAACATAACTACATGAGTTAATCATCATCAAAACTAGGGTGGAAGGCCTTTGGGCCAACAATCTCCCCCTTTTTGATGATGACAAAACTCATGGAGTTATATATGCATGGATTAAAGTAAAGCTTCAAAGAAACTCCCCCTTAACTCATGCATAACAAATGAATAAATAAATATGCAATGAAAGCTCTTAAACATGAATGCATAAATATGCACAAACAATAAAGGTTCTACATACCAAAGAAATATTCAAAAACAAAACATGCTCTAGATACCAATTAACAATAAACTATATTAAACTTAATATATGCAAAAACATAAATATGCATATATCAAACTCAAACTCAAAATCTTTTTCCCCCTTTTTGTCAATCATCAACAAAGGGGTAAATACCAAAACAATAAATAAAATAAGGGGTAAAAATCTTCTCCCCTTTTTGTCAATCAAAACAATACAAACAATGTTCTCCCCCTTTTTGTCTAAAACAAAAACAAAGTCAATAAGGGGTGACTACAAACATGATATCAATTAAAAATATGTCAATGAAGCATCTTGATACCAAATGAAAATAAACAAAGATCAATAAATGTTATATGCTATATACATTCATGAAGAGGAAGACGCTAAGTTAACTTCCCTACACATATGCATTACATGAAGGAGGGATGTTAAGCCCTAATTCACATAACACACATTATGTAATGAATAAGAGAAGATGTGAAGCTCCCCCTACACACGTGTATCACATAAAGAAGAGATGTTAAGCTCTTCAATATACAATACACTCAACATGAATCTATATGTGGGAGAGATGTTAAGCTCTCCTTGCATATAAGAAATATAAATCAAAACTTTTGTATTTTCTTTAAACAAAATTTTTAGATACCAATTTAAAACACAAGACATCTTGATATCAAAAGATAGTATTTTTCTTTTTAAGTATATGATATCAAATGAAATGACTATTTTCTATCATAAAGTAAGGGAGTGGAAATATAAATACCAATTGAAATATGAAAATCGAATTTTCTCCCCTTTATGAAATACCAACAAAAACTATGCGTAGGCTTGAAATAAGATACCAATTGAAAACTAAATCAATTGAAATAAAGTTGAAGCTCAAGCTTTAGCATAAACAAAATTTGTGCTTAAGATATAGAAATATAATAGCACAAAAAGAACAAGTATATGTGTATGAAATAGAATGAGTACCAATCACCAATAGATGATACCAATTGAAAGTATACATACACAATAAACACATATGAGTATACATGAGAATCAAGATTGATACCAATTGAGAGAGTTCAATGATACCAATTGACATAACAATAAAAGCATTGTATAACTCATATCACAATGAAGAAAACGAACTAGTTAAAATGAAAAATTTTGTTAACTAGTACGAAATCCTTCAAGTAAGGAATAACACAAAATAATTTTCATAAAACACATGTAAATCACATAGCACTTAAAACACTCAATATTCAATAAAGTTCATACATGCTCATGAAAAACATACTCATGAGAAATATTTTAAAAATGATGAGTGTACAAGTAATGTGTGACATGGCATTATGAAATTTCCAATTAAGCTCAAATATTCCTTAAACAATGAAAACATGAAAACATAAAAATCATTTAAACTATTTAATCTTCAAGGCATATGTATGTCCAATACAAACTAAAGTATACATACATATCCAAAACACAACGAGTCCACAAAATATATGCATTAAGGCACGTGGCTCAAAAAGGATAAACATGTATATCTAATAGTTTGGACAAGATAGACATATACATGAAGTTTAAACAATTAAACACAAAATCAAGAAAAACTAAATCTTCACTAAAATAAATTTCATTTCAAGGTATATGTATGCATTGTCAACACAATAAGTATACATACATATCCCTAAACACAATTGAGTCCATATATAGATTTGCATGAAAGGCAAATGACTCAAGGGGTATACATGTATATCTTAAAGTTTGGCAATACAAACATATACATGAAGTGAAAACTCATAAAACAAATCCAAAAATGGAATACAAGTTTGAAATGTATGAATCATCAAAACTAGACTATACTAGCACATCTAATGGGTTCAAATAAGCAATCAAGCTCAACATATATAGATTTATTTGTGGCCACTATATGTACAAGTATAAGTCCTAGTCTTAATGAAAACTAAACAAGTAATCTTAACATGAAGCATCAAAACACAATGTAAAAATCATCATGATAAAACTAAAACATGATTACTTTGTAAATTCACATGTATTAGATTCATGATGTACATTATAGCTTAAACGAAAGTGAGAACACTAAGTATGGGTTCACATAAGCATGTGTGTCTCAAATACTATACATGTATGTCAAGGATCTAATAAACATGGTATTTTCATACTAATCCATAGACATCAAAAACATGCTATAAACAATGAAATGGAAAGCATGTAAACATAATAAATGGGAGTAAAGGATTGTTACCAAAACCGAAGAAGCAACTTTCCTTGTCTCCAAAACGTGGTGGTTATCTCCACCAAATCTTCCCTTGAAAGTGATGCATCCAATTGATTCTCTTTAAGTACGGAACGCATCCACTCCAAGGTACCTTCACTCTCACGTCATGTGAGAGCCCACACCTACATTAAACAAAGGAGGGGTGGTCTTTGGTACCCACATCTTATTGGGTCCATGGGGGTTAGTCCCTTCTCTAACCCAAACAAATTTCTTTGCTAAATTATCAACATGTATTCTATCATAACAAAATTTAGCAAGGTGGCCCTTACGTCCACAATGTGTACATGTGTACACATGAACATACATAGTGTGCTGGTGTCCGTGAGGAGCATGTGTATGCCGTGTATGGTGTGCATGAAAAGATGGAACTTGTTTCTTTCGAACCAAGGATTCCAAGCGTGTGTGGTTCATGGCACATTGGCTCATAGTGGAGCCAAACAATCTACTCTCTTCTTTAACAAACAAATATCATCATTAATCCTAGAAGAAGAGGTACATGCATTAGGTAGACTAGATGAAGAAGCTACACTAGCATGGCAAATATGTGCATCAATTTTATTTTGCAAAACGACATTTTTCTTTAAACACACATCCAAATCATTTGAAATAGAAATTATTTTATTTTTCAAAGCAACATTTTCTTTTAAAACAAAATCAACTTTAGAAGACAAATTTTCATTTTTCTTCAAAATTGATTCACAATCATTTTTAGATTTTAAAAAATTATTTTCTTTAAGTGCAAGTTCCAATTGAGATCTCAATGAATCCCTTTCATTATAGACCTCAACCTTCTCTTGCAAAACATTGTTAAGTCTAGCATGCAAACTCTTATTTTCTTTTTCAATTTCTAGACTCTTCTTTTTCAACAAATTATATTTTCTATTATTTTTCACAAACAATAGATAGTTCTTCATTTAAAGCATGGGGATCAACATAATCATTTGAAGAACTAGAGCAATCATCACTATCTAAGTGGGTTTCCGATTGTACCTCAAGGGAGTCATTCCCTTGGACCATCAAGCATTGTGAGTCGGATTCTCCACTAGACTCCTCCGGTTGATTTGGCAATAGAAGCTCGGAGGTGGTGGTTGTTGTCAATTTGTTCCACACTGCAAAGGCGGAATCAAAGTTAGAAACACACAAAAGATAATCTTTAGGCAATGTGCTTCTAATGGCCTCAAGGGCTTGTGCATTGGCCCTATATGATTGCTATCACTAAGGAAGGATTCCTTGGTAATGGCAAGGTAAACCTTATGTCCTAGGGTTTGTAAATAAACGGTCATCCTAATCTTCCAAACATGAATGTTGGAAGGGTCAAACATAGGTGGGGTCATGAAAGCCATGGTAAACTATATGTGTGCAAACAAGCAAATGCAAACAAAAGATTAGCAACCAAATGGATCTCACTCCTAGGATGTTAAGCCTAATATCAGGAGCACTTGCTCTGATACCAATTAAAAGCACACCTAGAGGGGGGGTGAATAGGTGTAAGTGCTAATCTAGAACTAAATGCAAAACTAAGTGCGCTAAATGCGGAAGCTAATGCAAATTTTGCAACACACTTAATACAATCAACAAGTGTAGCCGAATTCCCCGTGAAGGGCTCTGGACTAACTCCTCTTGATTCCCCTAGATATGGGTTGAGGCGCTATGTGAAGCTCTTGTTGATTAAGTATAAGTGAGGCACACACAAACAACCAAGCATACACAAGATATAGCAATATGAAATATGCAAGGTACAATGCAAGCAAATAAATATGATATGGCAATATGAATGAAATGATGCTTTGCACAATTAAAAGAGAGAGGGTTAGAGAGACAATGGATCAATCGCTAACAACAATATATGTTTCGAGGTTCGAGCACCTCGCTCTACATCCCCGCCTTCACCACCGTGTAGGATTTCCAATCCACTATCTCCCACCGAGGGAACCTCTACCGAAGAGGATTTGTTACAACACTAGGAGTACCAAACTCCTCTCTCAAACAACCACCTCACAACCGAGGGGTAGGCCCGTAGCCAATACAACAACCAACACCTCTACCGAAGAGGGTTTACAACCAAACTCCACCTCTCACTAGAAGGAGCAAACCAATCACCCGATCACCTCTACCAAAGAGGGATACACAAAGAACAAGGGTGTTTACAACAAGTGGTTCCAAAGACCACAAACAATCTCTCTTTCTTTTCTCTTTTCCACAAAACAAGATCCTAATAGATTAGGATAGAAGATAAGCTCAAGTGTGAAAACTAGGTGTTTGGAAAACAAGCAACAAAGAAAAACTACTTGGGAAAAACTCTTGTAAATGATAGAAAATGAAAGCCAAGACAAATCTCCCAAAATACTCTTTTCTTTGATTTTTCCAAAAACCTAAAACAAATAAGATTTGAAGTTTAAAGCCCACAAATACTTTTGAAAACTTGTTTTAATCACTAAGAAAACTGCAATTTTTCTCTTGTCAAAAGTCTTGTCAAAACAGCCCAAGAGATGGGGTATTTATACCTCCATCAGAAAACTAGCCGTTAGGCTGAGCTGGCAGCCTGACAGGCGACCGGTCGACCGCCCGGGTCGACCGCCAACGGTCAGAAATGTGACCGTTGGGCAACTGCGGTCGACCGGCCCGGTCGACCCAAACAAACAGAGAGCAGAGCTCTCATCCCGGTCGACCCGTACGGTCGACCGTCCCAAGTCTGCCAAACGTGCACAGTTTTGTCCACGTCGGTCGACCGTCCCGGTCGACCGACTTCACCCAAGTCGACTAGGTCAGATTTAGTAGTCGACTGGTTGAAGCCTGGAACAGATTTCTGGGTCAGAAAATCAGTTAAAATATTTTTGAAAAATCTTTTATCTTTTCTGAAAATTCTATAAAACTTGTTTTAACATTTTATATTAAAATACAAACTTGTGATAAAAATTTCAAGACAATATATCAACATATCAATTCATTTGTGTCTTGTAAATTTATCAAAACCAACACTTGTATTTTGTCAAACTTGATTTTTCCAAAACATGAATAGGATAGTCAAAATAAGTTTGTCTAGCAACTTTAAAGCATGTATGTATATCTAGAACATATTTAATATACATAAAAATAAAGTAAACTTGTTTTGATCTACTATTCATGAAAACCAAAATCCAAATCATGAAACGTGTGTGTATTGTGCACTTGAGCATATCAACTATACTAAGCTTTACAAATGGATCTAAACACACTATCTAAACTAGGATACCTAAGTCTTCTTGATGATCTTCATCTTCAAGTAGACTTACTCCAAAACTCCATCCATGGGCTAGGCAAAGTGTGATCTTGAAGCTTTGGCCCTGGAATCAACATGAAAAGCTTCTAAACTCCTTTGTTGAAGCTAATCATCAACTAATATCTTGGTTAATGATCTGAAACTTAAACAACACAAGATTATTAGTAAACATAACTACATGAGTTAATCATCATCAAAACTAGGGTGGAAGGCCTTTGGGCCAACAATCTCCCCCTTTTTGATGATGACAAAACTCATGGAGTTATATATGCATGGATTAAAGTAAAGCTTCAAAGAAACTCCCCCTTAACTCATGCATAACAAATGAATAAATAAATATGCAATGAAAGCTCTTAAACATGAATGCATAAATATGCACAAACAATAAAGGTTCTACATACCAAAGAAATATTCAAAAACAAAACATGCTCTAGATACCAATTAACAATAAACTATATTAAACTTAATATATGCAAAAACATAAATATGCATATATCAAACTCAAACTCAAAATCTTTTTCCCCCTTTTTGTCAATCATCAACAAAGGGGTAAATACCAAAACAATAAATAAAATAAGGGGTAAAAATCTTTCTCCCCTTTTTGTCAATCAAAACAATACAAACAATGTTCTCCCCCTTTTTGTCTAAAACAAAAACAAAGTCAATAAGGGGTGACTACAAACATGATATCAATTAAAAATATGTCAATGAAGCATCTTGATACCAAATGAAAATAAACAAAGATCAATAAATGTTATATGCTATATACATTCATGAAGAGGAAGACGCTAAGTTAACTTCCCTACACATATGCATTACATGAAGGAGGGATGTTAAGCCCTAATTCACATAACACACATTATGTAATGAATAAGAGAAGATGTGAAGCTCCCCCTACACACGTGTATCACATAAAGAAGAGATGTTAAGCTCTTCAATATACAATACACTCAACATGAATCTATATGTGGGAGAGATGTTAAGCTCTCCTTGCATATAAGAAATATAAATCAAAACTTTTGTATTTTCTTTAAACAAAATTTTTAGATACCAATTTAAAACACAAGACATCTTGATATCAAAAGATAGTATTTTTCTTTTTAAGTATATGATATCAAATGAAATGACTATTTTCTATCATAAAGTAAGGGAGTGGAAATATAAATACCAATTGAAATATGAAAATCGAATTTTCTCCCCTTTATGAAATACCAACAAAAACTATGCGTAGGCTTGAAATAAGATACCAATTGAAAACTAAATCAATTGAAATAAAGTTGAAGCTCAAGCTTTAGCATAAACAAAATTTGTGCTTAAGATATAGAAATATAATAGCACAAAAAGAACAAGTATATGTGTATGAAATAGAATGAGTACCAATCACCAATAGATGATACCAATTGAAAGTATACATACACAATAAACACATATGAGTATACATGAGAATCAAGATTGATACCAATTGAGAGAGTTCAATGATACCAATTGACATAACAATAAAAGCATTGTATAACTCATATCACAATGAAGAAAACGAACTAGTTAAAATGAAAAATTTTGTTAACTAGTACGAAATCCTTCAAGTAAGGAATAACACAAAATAATTTTCATAAAACACATGTAAATCACATAGCACTTAAAACACTCAATATTCAATAAAGTTCATACATGCTCATGAAAAACATACTCATGAGAAATATTTTAAAAAATGATGAGTGTACAAGTAATGTGTGACATGGCATTATGAAATTTCCAATTAAGCTCAAATATTCCTTAAACAATGAAAACATGAAAACATAAAAATCATTTAAACTATTTAATCTTCAAGGCATATGTATGTCCAATACAAACTAAAGTATACATACATATCCAAAACACAACGAGTCCACAAAATATATGCATTAAGGCACGTGGCTCAAAAAGGATAAACATGTATATCTAATAGTTTGGACAAGATAGACATATACATGAAGTTTAAACAATTAAACACAAAATCAAGAAAAACTAAATCTTCACTAAAATAAATTTCATTTCAAGGTATATGTATGCATTGTCAACACAATAAGTATACATACATATCCCTAAACACAATTGAGTCCATATATAGATTTGCATGAAAGGCAAATGACTCAAGGGGTATACATGTATATCTTAAAGTTTGGCAATACAAACATATACATGAAGTGAAAACTCATAAAACAAATCCAAAAATGGAATACAAGTTTGAAATGTATGAATCATCAAAACTAGACTATACTAGCACATCTAATGGGTTCAAATAAGCAATCAAGCTCAACATATATAGATTTATTTGTGGCCCACTATATGTACAAGTATAAGTCCTAGTCTTAATGAAAACTAAACAAGTAATCTTAACATGAAGCATCAAAACACAATGTAAAAATCATCATGATAAAACTAAAACATGATTACTTTGTAAATTCACATGTATTAGATTCATGATGTACATTATAGCTTAAACGAAAGTGAGAACACTAAGTATGGGTTCACATAAGCATGTGTGTCTCAAATACTATACATGTATGTCAAGGATCTAATAAACATGGTATTTTCATACTAATCCATAGACATCAAAAACATGCTATAAACAATGAAATGGAAAGCATGTAAACATAATAAATGGGAGTAAAGGATTGTTACCAAAACCGAAGAAGCAACTTTCCTTGTCTCCAAAACGTGGTGGTTATCTCCACCAAATCTTCCCTTGAAAGTGATGCATCCAATTGATTCTCTTTAAGTACGGAACGCATCCACTCCAAGGTACCTTCACTCTCACGTCATGTGAGAGCCCACACCTACATTAAACAAAGGAGGGGTGGTCTTTGGTACCCACATCTTATTGGGTCCATGGGGGTTAGTCCCTTCTCTAACCCAAACAAATTTCTTTGCTAAATTATCAACATGTATTCTATCATAACAAAATTTAGCAAGGTGGCCCTTACGTCCACAATGTGTACATGTGTACACATGAACATACATAGTGTGCTGGTGTCCGTGAGGAGCATGTGTATGCCGTGTATGGTGTGCATGAAAAGATGGAACTTGTTTCTTTCGAACCAAGGATTCCAAGCGTGTGTGGTTCATGGCACATTGGCTCATAGTGGAGCCCAAACAATCTACTCTCTTCTTTAACAAACAAATATCATCATTAATCCTAGAAGAAGAGGTACATGCATTAGGTAGACTAGATGAAGAAGCTACACTAGCATGGCAAATATGTGCATCAATTTTATTTTGCAAAACGACATTTTTCTTTAAACACACATCCAAATCATTTGAAATAGAAATTATTTTATTTTTCAAAGCAACATTTTCTTTTAAAACAAAATCAACTTTAGAAGACAAATTTTCATTTTTCTTCAAATTGATTCACAATCATTTTTAGATTTTAAAAAATTATTTTCTTTAAGTGCAAGTTCCAATTGAGATCTCAATGAATCCCTTTCATTATAGACCTCAACCTTCTCTTGCAAAACATTGTTAAGTCTAGCATGCAAACTCTTATTTTCTTTTTCAATTTCTAGACTCTTCTTTTTCAACAAATTATATTTTTCTATTAATTTTTCACAAACAATAGATAGTTCTTCATTTAAAGCATGGGGATCAACATAATCATTTGAAGAACTAGAGCAATCATCACTATCTAAGTGGGTTTCCGATTGTACCTCAAGGGAGTCATTCCCTTGGACCATCAAGCATTGTGAGTCGGATTCTCCACTAGACTCCTCCGGTTGATTTGGCAATAGAAGCTCGGAGGTGGTGGTTGTTGTCAATTTGTTCCACACTGCAAAGGCGGAATCAAAGTTAGAAACACACAAAAGATAATCTTTAGGCAATGTGCTTCTAATGGCCTCAAGGGCTTGTGCATTGGCCCCTATATGATTGCTATCACTAAGGAAGGATTCCTTGGTAATGGCAAGGTAAACCTTATGTCCTAGGGTTTGTAAATAAACGGTCATCCTAATCTTCCAAACATGAATGTTGGAAGGGTCAAACATAGGTGGGGTCATGAAAGCCATGGTAAACTATATGTGTGCAAACAAGCAAATGCAAACAAAAGATTAGCAACCAAATGGATCTCACTCCTAGGATGTTAAGCCTAATATCAGGAGCACTTGCTCTGATACCAATTAAAAGCACACCTAGAGGGGGGTGAATAGGTGTAAGTGCTAATCTAGAACTAAATGCAAAACTAAGTGCGCTAAATGCGGAAGCTAATGCAAATTTTGCAACACACTTAATACAATCAACAAGTGTAGCCGAATTCCCCGTGAAGGGCTCTGGACTAACTCCTCTTGATTCCCCTAGATATGGGTTGAGGCGCTATGTGAAGCTCTTGTTGATTAAGTATAAGTGAGGCACACACAAACAACCAAGCATACACAAGATATAGCAATATGAAATATGCAAGGTACAATGCAAGCAAATAAATATGATATGGCAATATGAATGAAATGATGCTTTGCACAATTAAAAGAGAGAGGGTTAGAGAGACAATGGATCAATCGCTAACAACAATATATGTTTCGAGGTTCGAGCACCTCGCTCTACATCCCCGCCTTCACCACCGTGTAGGATTTCCAATCCACTATCTCCCACCGAGGGAACCTCTACCGAAGAGGATTTGTTACAACACTAGGAGTACCAAACTCCTCTCTCAAACAACCACCTCACAACCGAGGGGTAGGCCCGTAGCCAATACAACAACCAACACCTCTACCGAAGAGGGTTTACAACCAAACTCCACCTCTCACTAGAAGGAGCAAACCAATCACCCGATCACCTCTACCAAAGAGGGATACACAAAGAACAAGGGTGTTTACAACAAGTGGTTCCAAAGACCACAAACAATCTCTCTTTCTTTTCTCTTTTCCACAAAACAAGATCCTAATAGATTAGGATAGAAGATAAGCTCAAGTGTGGAAACTAGGTGTTTGGAAAACAAGCAACAAAGAAAAACTACTTGGGAAAAACTCTTTTAATGATAGAAAATGAAAGCCAAGACAAATCTCCCAAAATACTCTTTTCTTTGATTTTTTCAAAAACCTAAAACAAATAAGATTTGAAGTTTAAAGCCCACAAATACTTTTGAAAACTTGTTTTAAACACTAAGAAAACTGTAATTTTTCTCTTGTCAAAAGTCTTGTCAAAACAGCCTAAGAGATGGGGTATTTATACCTCCATCAGAAAACTAGCCGTTAGGCTGAGCTGGCAGCCTGACAGGCGACCGGTCGACCGCCCGGGTCGACCGCCAACGGTCAGAAATGTGGCCGTTGGGCAACTGCGGTCGACCGGCCCGGTCGACCCAAACAAACAGAGAGCAGAGCTCTCATCCCGGTCGACCCGTACGGTCGACCGTCCCAAGTCTGCCAAACGTGCACAGTTTTGTGCACGTCGGTCGACCGTCCCGGTCGACCGACTTCACCCAAGTCGACTAGGTCAGATTTAGTAGTCGACTGGTTGAAGCCTGGAACAGATTTTTGGGTCAGAAAATCAGTTAAAATATTTTTGAAAAATCTTTTATCTTTTCTGAAAATTCTATAAAACTTGTTTTAACATTTTATATTAAAACACAAACTTGTGATAAAAATTTCAAGACAATATATCAACATATCAATTCATTTTTGTGTCTTGTAAATTTTATCAAAAACCAAAACTTGTATTTTGTCAAACTTGATTTTTCCAAAACATGAATAGGATAGTCAAAATAAGTTTGTCTAGCAACTTTAAAGCATGTATGTATATCTAGAACATATCTAATATACATAGAAATAAAGTAAACTTGTTTGATCTACTATTCATGAAAACCAAAATCCAAATCATGAAACGTGTGTGTATTGTGCACTTGAGCATATCAACTATACTAAGCTTTACAAATGGATCTAAACACACTATCTAAACTAGGATACCTAAGTCTTCTAGATGATCTTCATCTTCAAGTAGACTTGCTCCAAAACTCCATCCATGGGCTAGGCAAAGTGTGATCTTGAAGCTTTGGCCTTGGAATCAACATGAAAAGCTTCTAAACTCCTTTGTTGAAGCTAATCATCAACTAATATCTTGGTTAATGATCTGAAACTTAAACAACACAAGATTATTAGTAAACATAACTACATGAGTTAATCATCATCAAAACTAGGGTGGAAGGCCTTTGGGCCAACAAGTATGTTAGTTGATAGGTAGTAAAAAATGCATATTTATCACTACATTTACTATCATATTTCCCTATATATTTCTATAATTATGCACTATTATTAATGTTTTATTATTTAATGTGTGCAGGCCTTGAGTAATTATTTAAATAAAAGAATAAAGCCTAAATGAAGCCCAGAAGCCCAAAAAGCCCATGTGCAAGCCCATGTGCAAAAGTTATAGTAATTTAGAAGTTTCATATTGTCTAACCTACTCTAAACTTTAATTTTTAAACTCTTTATTTAAATCTAAGTGAAGAAAAGGAAGGATAAGAAAGAACTCCTAATTGCTAAAAGAAGAGGAAAAGGATGGACTTCTACTCAACCCTAGTTGCTTGCAAGAGAAGGCTAAAGATAAAAGGAGAAGAGTTTAAAGATAAAAATCGTTTCAAAAAATTCGGATTCAGACTGTACATGTTTTAGTGTTCAGATCATAACTTTTGCTACAGATATTGAAATTCGATAATTCAAGATGCTCCAGAAAGAAGACTTGAAGGACTACAACTCTTATGTTGATCAAACTTTCGAATTCAGTCAGCAGATAAGCCATTTTCGGTGATCAACATGATAACAAGTTGCAGGACAGATTTGAACTTCTATGATAAGTAAAAACAAGTTTGGAGATAAAAGAAGAATTCAAATTCAGAGATATTTTGCTCCTCTTATCTTCATACGCTTCTTATCCTCTGGTTTTCTCCTATAAATACCCCTGCATAGCAACAGAGGAAGGGCAGATCTCAGAAGCTCAACAGTCGAGTACAGAAACAAATCTAGGGTTTTTCTTAGGCTAACTTTTAGATGTAACTTAGGTTTTTTTTATGTAATTTTTATGTAACTGAGAGGAGAGGATACTTTCATGGAGGAAGGAGACCAAGCTTGTACTGAGGTGACATCGGTGTAAGTAAAACTTTTCTTCCATTGTTAATTGAATCAACTCAAAGTTTATTTTTGTTCTTCTATTCTTGTTTTATTTTTGTTTCCCTCTGATGTTTTGCAATCTAAGAGAATCTGATAGCTTCGAGACTGCTTAGCCGTTGAAGTGCTCTTGATGGCCTATGGTGATGAACAAACCTTCTCTTGTTAGTATAGTTTGTCTTTTGTTTTCGTAAGTAGATTGAGAAGGGGGAAGATCCTATACGCCATGCTTGAATGCCTTCAAAGACAAGGTAAGTCGTTGCAACGGATCAAAGGTAAACAGGTCAAAGAGGTAAGTATGTTTTTTTTAGTTTTTAGTTTTCTTTCTTTTTTTTTTAGTGTAAATCACCAAATTCCCAATCTTTTTCACACTTCTTCAATTTCATTCTAAATATCACTTCTATTTCTCCATCTTTTTAATCTACCACTTTCTTTCTGACTTGACTTTAAATTAATTGTAGCAATAAAAGAGAACTTACTAAATAAGCTTCCATCGCTAGTCCCTCCCTGTGGATCACGACCCGCATAGCCACTTGCTATAGCGGTAGAATTGAGTACCTTGCACTTTCTATTCTTAAATCTGAAATACTATATTTTGTGTGCAGGTAAAAATATCAATCAAAATTTGGCGCCGTTGCCGGGGAGGGACGGTTCGGAGAACAGAAAAAATAACAGCAGAAAAGGACATATAGCAACTCTGAGCCTCTGCCCTCGAAGGCAGAGCAGCAGAGCCTACTACAGAGCCGCGTTTGCGCGGCAAGAGCCGCGTTTCCGCGGCCTGAGTAGTTTACTACTCATTCAGTTTTCTGCAGGTTGCTGCAAATTGCAATATTTGTTTACTGCTCTGTTAACGTTTCTCTGTGATCACCCTGCACACTGCTAATTAATTAACAGTAACCTATTTGTTGAAAAAAAAATAAAATTTAGACTCTTGCATATAGGCACGTGTCTATTTAATTTTTTAATTTCTGTTGAAGAGTGCTGGAGATAAGGTACGTTCGCATTGCATATAGACTAGGAAGCACCCTTGGCTGATTTTCTGCTTTGAGTGAATATTTGTCTATTGCTTTACACGTGCACTAAATTGACTTAAGGGCTTGTCCTATAAATAAGATAAGGTGGGGATTTCATCACCCTTCCTTGACCCACAAACAATCTCCTCACTCACTAACCCGAGCCTAACTAAAAATGAGTAGACGTTGGCCCTAGGGACATCTCGGACTCAATTAGGAGATTATCCTAAGGGGGAACGGTGTTGGAAATTGACTCCTGCCAAATCAGTGTCTAGGAAGGGGATTGAGGGCCGAAAGCCCGAAGATTAGTGGTTATTTAATTAAGGAACGTCTTTGACGGAAAACCTCCCACCAATCTTGCCCTGACCTGGCTGATTAACTTGTGGTCAAAGTCTGCACCCTACTTCCCGTGGACAGTCTAACCAGTTAGGAGTCGTCTAGGTCATAGGTCTACCCTAACTTAGGTTAGAATTTTTTTTCTTTTTTGTTTGCTTATTTGTTTTCTTTTTCTTTGTTTGTGTTTGTGTAATATGGCATATAATAACAATTTTTCCAATTTTAATCCATATTACACACCAACCTCTTTTTCGGATATTACCAACCCGGCATATCATAACTTTGACCAACCTAGTGTGCCGGAATGGTCTTATCCGAATGAATATAACCCATGCCCCCCATCTTATGACCATAATTTTCATAACAATTTCAACTCTTCACAGAGTCCATGGGGTTTCGCTTCCCCCGAGTCTAATTTTCATCCAACTTGTCCTCCGTATCCACCTTGTCCACATTATTTCCAAGATTCATACTCAGATCCACCAATTCAGAATAGAAAACCATCTATCTTGGAAATGATGAGTATGCATAAGTCCAAGAAACAATCACCATCAATCTTAGACATGATGATGCGTGAGTCCAAGTAACAATCACAGAATCTGACCGACTCACAATTCCATCACGAGTGTCACAACAACACTTCATCTTTTCAAGTCCAATCACAACAAAATGATGCACCAATCGACTATGAAAAGATGCTTGAATCCATGACTCAGGCTAGATTAGCTCGTGATCATGAAATAGATATGATGGTTCAAACTTTACGTTCTCACCGTTCGGCCATCGCTAACCATTCTGTTAGAGCCGACGAGCCACGTTGTTTTGGACAATAAGATTCTAATTCAGTACAATCATTTGAACTTGCCCAAACTCCAATTTTTGAAAATGATATTGATAGTTTGGCAAGTTATTCCTTTCCTGAAATAGAACTTGAGCATGAATATGAACCTGACCCTCAACTTGGATATTCAATTCTACTTCCTGATTCAATAATGACTCCGGTGTCTTCACCTGATTTCAATTTTCCCGAGTCAACATTGGATCCTGTGCCAATTCATCATGAAATTGAATCACCCATTTTTGATCATATTGAACTTGACCAATTTTATAATTTTGAAAGTCCCATGGATAAATTGGCAAGTTCTCATTTTTCTGACATTGAACTCAATGAGAAATGTGACCTAGATTCTCAAATATGTGATCAAGTTCAAACTCCCGAATCAATATTGACTCCTGTTTTGTTACCCGACTTAGGTAATATTTTAGAGTCAGTTTTGATTCCCACACCTATCATTCCTGAACTTGAATCACCAATATTAAGTCACATTCCATTGTGGGAAAATGATTGTGGACTTGAGTTTCAACTTCTTAATTTGGACCCACTTCTTGAACCAAGCTCGACTCCTGAACCCTTACTTGATTTAAGTTACTTTCCTGAGTCGGTATTCGTTCCTGTACTTCTGACGTCCAAGTCAATCATTCCATCTTTTCACACTCCATTTTGGGACAAGGCGGTTGACAAATTGACTCTGAAAATAATTATGAAATTTGGAAATTTGATGGGGTGGAATTGTTAAAAAATGATCATACATACATTTTAGTGGGTTATACAAGAGAAATTTCTGGTGGGTTCCTCCGAATACCACATTATCTTGATTGGGTAGCAACGCTTGGCCCAATTAGACCACCACCGGAACCACCACCTTGAGGTAATATTTGCTTTCCCTTCCTTCTTTTTCATGCATACATGCATACATTCATACATTGAGGACAATGCATGAGATAAGTGTGGGGGGAGGTTTTACTAACATACTAACATAGGTAGAAACTAACAATTTGCTAAAAAAAAAAAAAAAAACGGACAATATTTTGACTTATCTTTTGAAAGAAATCTAAGTTAGTCTTAAGAATTAGGAAAATCATGATTAAGATTTCTAAAAACTTGGTCAAAATAAATTAATTGTTGAATTTTTAGGTATAGGAGGAGAAATTGAATAAGTAATTAGTCTTAATTTTTACCTTAATGAAATGTGCATACCTAATACATATCTAGGATTCTAAGACAAAGACTCTTGTGCCCTATAAAAAATAAAAACATTGAGGAAAAAAAAAGAAGAGGAAATTCACTGATTAAGCTGGATACATGTGCCTCAAGAAGCATAAGTATTCACGCCTAAAGGTGATTTTATGAAATAAAGCCCTTAGTTTTGTGGCCTAGTTCGCTCGAATCCTTAAGTCCGCGGGGTGTTTTCTCACCCGGTGCCCTAAAGTCGACCGGTTTGGGAGCCACCGACTTTAAGTTCGTTACATGGGTGGATTAGAAAGCCTAAGAAAACTAAGAAATATTACTTATATATGTACTAACACATCTAATAGTCAATTAGTTGGTACGAGGGCCTCAAGAAGCCTTCATGCTTACACGAAAGAAAATTAGATGAGTTATACATATTAAAAAAAAGAGAAAAAAATAATAATAATAAAGAGGCATGAGAGTCCAAGTTAAGGAATTCCTAGTAAAGGTTCACAAGGATGCATATGACTTTTGGTAATGAAAAAGACTATTTAAAAATTCAATTTTGATCCTTACCTAAAATGGATAACAATTTACTATATAAAGACTAAGTTTAAAATGAATAAAAATGATAATCCTAAAAAACTTATAGATTACTTAGTCTCTTCAAACGTATTTCAAATATTGTCCTTTTTATGGATTTTGTGGGTGTAATCCGCTGAAAACCCTCACGAGACAACACTCGTCCTCTAGGGTAACCTAGAGGTTTAACGGCTTGTTGCACGTGCTAAGTACAACCGTGATTCCTACGAAAGTGAGTTAGGATAGATTAATTTTTCTTTTATTTTTGATTTTACTCGAGGACGAGCAAAAAGATAAGTGTGGGGGTGTGATAGGTAGTAAAAAATGCATATTTATCACTACATTTACTATCATATTTCCCTATTTATTCCTATAATTATGCACAATTACTAATGTTTTATTATTTAATGTGTGCAGGCCTTGAGTAATTATTTAAATAAAATAATAAAGCCTAAATGAAGTCCAGAAGCCCAAAAAGCCTATGTACAAGCCCATGTGCAAAAGTTATAGTAATTTAGAAGTTTCATATTATCTAACCTAATCTAAACTTAGATTTTTAAACTCTTTATTTAAAATCTAAGTGAAGAAAAGGAAGGATAAGAAAGAACTCCTAATTGCTAAAAGAAGAGGAAAAGGATGGACTTCTACTCAACCCTAGTTGCTTGCAAGACAAGGCTAAAGATAAAAGGAGAAGAGTTTAAAGATAAAAATCGTTTCAAAAAATTCGGATTCAGACTGTACATGTTTTAGTGTTCAGATCATAACTTTTGTTACAGATATTGAAATTTGATAATTCAAGATGCTCCAGAAAGAAGACTTGAAGGACTACAACTCTTATGTTGATCAAACTTTCGAATTCAGTCAGAAGATAAGCCATTTTTTCTGATCAACATGATAACAAGTTGCAGGACAGATTTGAACTTCTATGATAAGTCAAAACAAGTTTGGAGATAAAAGAAGAATTCAAATTCAGAGTTATTTTGCTCCTCTTATCTTCATACGCTTCTTATCCTCTGGTTTTCTCCTATAAATACCCCTGTATAGCAACAGAGGAAGGACAGATCTCAGAAGCTCAACAGTCGAGTACAGAAACAAATCTAGGGTTTTTCTTAGGCTAACTTTTAGATGTAACTTATGTTTTTTTAATGTAATTTTTATGTAACTGAGAGGAGAGGATACTTTCATGGAGGAAGGAGATCAAGCTTGTATTGAGGCGACATCGGTGTAAGTAAAACTTTTCTTTCATTGTTAATTGAATCAACTCAAAGTTTATTTTTGTTCTTCTATTCTTGTTTTATTTTTGTTTCCCTCTGATGTCTTGCAATCCAAGAGAATCTGATAGCTTTGAGACTGCTTAGCCGTTGAAGTGCTCTTGATGGCCTATGGTGATGAACAAACCTTCTCTTGTTAGTATAGTTTGTCTTTTGTTTTCGTAAGTAGATCGAGAAGGGGGAAGATCCTATACGCCATGCTTGAATGCCTTCAAAGATAAGGTAAGTCGTTGCAACGGATCAAAGGTAAACAGGTCGAAGAGGTAAGTATATTTTTTTTAGTTTTTAGTTTTCTTACTTTTATTTTTAGTGTAAATCACCAAATTCCCAATCTTTTTCACACTTCTTCAATTTCATTCTAAATATCACTTCTATTTCTCCATCTTCTTAATCTACCACTTTCTTTCTGACTTGACTTTAAATTAATTGTAACAATAAAAGAGAACTTACTAAACAAGCTTCCATCGCTAGTCCCTCCCTGTGGATCACGACCCGCATAGCCACTTGCTATAGCGGTAGAATTGAGTACCTTGCACATCCTATTCTTAAATCTGAAATACTATATTTTGTGTGCAGGTAAAATCTCAATCATTAGTAAACACTCCCCCACACCTAACTCATGCATTATCCTCAATGTATTAATGAAATGCAATAATACATAAAAAAGGTGAAAGGGAAGAAAAATTATCACCTCAAGGTGGTAGTTTCGGTGGTGGTCTCATTGGGCCATGCATTTCTACCCAATTTAGGTACTGTGAATTTCATAGAACCCACTTTTCATAACCTCTTTTTTATTAACATTTTTATACTTTCCAATATGAATAGGATCATACAAGATCCTAGCATAAAATTTTTCTCGGTTATATAACCAATCTTGGGATATCATCACAGAGTCATATTGATCTAAACCTTGGTCTAACAATGGAATGTGATTTTGTGGAATGGATGATTTGGGCTCAATAATGAAAGGAATAGGAATAGATACTGACTCGGGAATAAAACTCAAATCAAGTTTAGATTCAAGAGTCAGAGTTGGTTATTGAGTTTGGTCCAAATCATATAATTGAAGTTTACATTCATTTTCTAACAATAGAATGTGACTATCCAAAATAGGTGGTTCATGTTCATGCTCTATAGGGATTGAAACAGTGTTGGCTTCAGAATTGGGTCTAAATCGGTAAGAATACCAGAGTAAGCATAGATTCAAAAAGTGAAACTGAATCACAATATTTAGAATTGGTGACAAATTCATCTTCAAGTTCAATCTCATTGAAATGAAAACTTGCCAATTTGTAAATAGGTTTGTACTTGTCAAGTTCAAAATTTTGTGGTGAAATTGAATCTAGGTCATAGTTTTCAGGATATTATGATTCTTGATTTCCATTAATATGGTTAGAAGTATCAGGAATAGTCAAGGATTGTGTACGGAGAGTTTCCTCATTCCTATATATGTTTTCCAATTGATTAAGTCTTACTTCTATCATATCGATGGAGTGGGTAAAGGGATCTTCACTCGCAATCATGGATTCCATACTCTCTTTGAAGTCAACAGGTTCTTCTTATTGTAGTTGGACTTGAAAATTAGAGTACGGATCTTAGATTTGGGAATTGTTTGGGAGAATTGAGTCAGCTATGATTTGTACTTGTCGTGTGGACTCAAGAAAAGCTTTGAAACTCTTTTCTAAAGAAGATTTTTCTATTATAGGTTGGTCTTGGTATGGAGTATATGAAGCGTTTGTAGGTAAGGTTGTTGATAGTAAGACTCGGGGAAGTTATATCTCCACTGCCTCGATAAAGGGTTGTGATAATTATCTCAATCTTGTTCATAATACTGGGATTGGGGTATATATTGATTCGGATAAGACCCATCTAGCATACTTGCTTGGTTAAAGTTATGAAATGCCGGGTTGGAGTTATCCGAAAAAGAGGTGGGGTGAAATATGGATTTGAGTTATAATCAGAATAATTGTAATTATAATCCTTTTTCACAAGAACAAATAAAAACGAACAAATAAACAAATAAGAAAACAAAGAAAAATCTAACATATGTTAAGGTAGACCTTAAACCTAGACGACTCCTAACTGTTGATTATCTACAGGAGGTATAATGCAGAACTTGACCACAAGTTAATCAGCCAGGTAGGGGCAAGGCCAGTGGGAGGTATACGTGCCTAAGCAATGAGCCTAATTATGCCAAACCACCTGCCTTCAGGATTTCACTCCTCAATCCCCAACCTTTGACACCAATTCGGCAAGAGTCAACTTCTAACAACTTCCCTCTAGGTTAATGCCTATTTGAGCCCGGATGTTCATAAGGCCAACGTTTACTCAATTTTAAGTTAGGCTGGGTTAGTGAGTGAGAAAATGATTTTTGAGTTAAGGAAGGGTAATGACTTCCCCACTTTATGTTGTTTAATGGGTTATGTCCTTAGATTATTTTCCTGCGAGTGTACAAGTATATAGCAAAATGAATACATTCAAGCAATATAGATCACACAAAATGTGTTTCCCAATGCTACATGCTATGCACACGTACCTTTACTCCAGCACTCTTCAATAGTAATATAAAGAAATGAAATAGATAAATGACCTAAAATGCAAAGTCTAAACCGTTTTTAGAATTAACAAACACCAATTTACTGTTGAGGTTAGAACAGTGTGCAAGATACATTAAATTAAAAAATTAAATACTACAAATGATTATACTTTGCAATTCAAGCAACCTGCAACAAAGAAGATTAGTAATCCTTCCCACTTTGTCGCGCAAACACGGCTCTTGCCGTGTTTTCACAGTAAAAGTTGGGTTCCCTGAGCTCTGCTTTCTAGAGCAGAGTCTTACGTAGGTTATATTTCACTGCAGCACTTTATTTCCAGAAATCAGTCCCTGTAAACCAAAACAGAGAAGAAAAGAAAAAATTAATTCATTAAAGTAAATCAAAAAGAAAGAAAACTTACTGTTCCTCACCGGCAACGGCGCCAAAATTTTGATCGAGCCAAACCTGCAAAAAATATAGACTTTCAGAGAAGTGTTAGGTCATCGATGCTACTATATAGCCCAGGGCTTACTGGTCGTGATCCAAAGGTAGGGACTGCGATGGAAAGAATTAAGTAAGTTTCTTCTTTTAACTTGTAAAAAACTGGTTTAGAAGTCTTCTTTTTTTTTTAAAAGAAAAGAAATTAAAAATAGTTAAAGCTAAGTTAAGCTAAAGGGAATTCAAAGGGAAAGAAGAAGATGGTTTTCTTGTTTTGATTACTAAGTTAAAAAGAAAATAAATAAGAAAAGAAAGAACATACCTTGGAGTAATTAAAGAAAAGCAAGCAATCAATTAAGTTGAGTAACGATGAAGAGAAGTGGGATAGTTCCATTGACTTTCACTCTCAATATAACTATCTTTAAGGAAGATTATATCAAGTGTTACTCTAAAGATAACTCTTTCTCTCTTATCTATCATAAAACTCTCCCTAATCCAAGCTATAAAGGAGGCATGATTAAACAAAGCATAAAGGAAGCAAATAAAATAAAACAAAGCATTTGAAGCAAGTAAAATAAAAAAGAAAAAACTGAAGAAAAGAATAGAAAAAACTTTTATTGAAGTTGTCACCGTCAATGACCAGAACTCCTTCTTTTCCACAAAATAACTCTCAAACTAAATCCTAAAAATTACACTTGAAATTTGAAAAAGAAAACTAAAAAAAACTATAAGCTTTGATCTCTTCTTGAAGATGCGCTTTCTCTTTGCTCTGCCTCTTTATTTATAGTAGAAGTAGTGAATAAACTCCTGGTAGAAGTTGTGCACCCACCAAGAAATATATCTTCAGAACTTCAATTTGAACTTTAGATATTAATATAATATCTTATCTCTTGACTTGGAGAGCAAGTTATTTCTGAATTTGAATCCTTTTCTTATCTCCAAATTTAATTTGATTTATCTAGAATTTTATGTGAAAATTCAATTCTAAATTGGTCTACAGCTAGTTAGCAAGATGATTGCTGAATATGACTTAACAAATGATAGAACTAAAAACAGTGATCAAAATAAAAATTATAGCCCTTTAAGGCTTCTTTCTGGATCATCTTGAATCATCAGATTTAAGATTCTATAGCGAATGTTATGCTTAAAATACTAAAAGATATCCAGTCTGATTCTGAGTCTAAATTAATTTAGAACTCAGAATTTACTTGAATTTTCTCCTTATCTTTAAATATGATTCATCTCGTTTATTCATCAATAAGTATATCCTTAGAATCTTCATTTGAGCTTTAAATTTTTAGAGAATATTCTATTCCTTTAACTTGGGAAGTAAGTCATCTTCAAATCCGAGTTTAAATTTAAATTTTCCCTTTTTATCTTTGACTTGGAGCTTAAGCAACTTGAATTTAAGTAGATTTTCTCCTTTATCTCTAATTACTATTGGGATTATCTCTGGATTTCTTTGGCTTGTTGGACTTTTGGGCATCTTTTTAACCTTTTTAGCTTCTTTTCTTTTCTTCTTTTAATTATAAAGGCCTGGACATTACTAAGCAAAAAATATAATTATATAGCATTGTTTTATAAAAATAAATGTGGAATATGACTAAAAATATGCACATTTGATGAACAATTAATTTTGATCGAGCCAAACCTGCACAGAAAAACACCGCGTTTAGAGAAGTGGTAGGTCCTCAATGCTACTGCTATAGCAAGTGGCTATGCGGGTCGTGAACCACAGGGAGAGATAACGATGGAAGTATTGTGTAAGCCTTCTTCCTAAGTTACTATATCGGTTAATTATCTTCTTTGTTTTAAAAGAAAAGAAATTAAAAATAGTTAAGGCTAAGGTAAGTTAAAGGGAATTCTAAGGGAAAGAAGAGGATGGTTTTGTTGTTTTGACTACTAAGTTAAAAAGGAAATAAATAAGAAAAGAAATTAAATACCTTAGAGTAATTAAAGGAAAGAAAGCAATCAATTAAGTTGAGTAATGATGAAGAGGAAGTGGGATAGTTCCATTGACTATCACTCTCAATATAGCTATCTTTAAGAAAGATTATATCTAGTGTCACTCTAAAGATAACTCTTCCTCTCTTATCTGTCATGAAACTCTCCCTAATTCAAGCTATAAAGGAGGCATGATTATAAAAGGTATAATGGAAGTAGATAAAAGAAAATAAAGCATTTCAAGCAAGTTAAAAAAAAAGAAAGAAAAGCTAAAGAAAAGAATAGAAGAACCTTTATTGAAGCTTTCATCGTCAATTACAAGAACTCTTTTTTCACAAAATAACTCTCAAACTAAATCCTAGAAATTACACTTAAAATTTGGAAAAGAAAACTAACGAAAACTGTAAGCTTTGATCACTCCTTGGAGATACCCTTTCCCAATGCCCTCTCTCTATTTATAGTAGAAGTAGTAGATAGACTCCTGGTAGAAGTTGTGCACCCATCAAGAGATATATCTTTAAAACTTGAATTTGAACTTTGGATATTAAGATAATATCCTATCTCTTGACTTGGAGAACAAGCTACTTATGAATTTAAATCCTCCCCTTATCTCCAAACCTGATATCATTTATCCAGAATTTTATATGGAAATACAATTCTGAATTGGTCTGCAGCTAATTGGCGTATTGATTGTTGAATATGACTTATCAAACGATAAAATGAAAAACAATGATCAACATAAGAATTATAGCGCTTTAAGTCTTTTTTCTGGATCATCTTGAATTATTAGATTTAAGATTCTGTAGCAAATGTTATGCTCAAAATACTAAAAAGTATCCAGTCTGAATTCGAGTCTAAATTGATTTAGCACTCTGAATTTACTTGGATTTTTCTTCTTATCTCCAAATATGATTGCTTCATCTCGTCCATTCATCAAGAGGTATATCCTTAGAATTTTCATTTGAACTTTGGATTTTAGAGAATATTAATCTGTCACTAATTTTGCATATATATATTTATCACATTCTCATACTTAATATCAAATAAACCCTGATATTTAGTCTTATTTTTATTTAATAATGGGTAGGCCTATTACTACTGGAGGTGGAAAAGAGAATGAGCCCAAAAGCCCGCTTTAATTCTGATTTAAATCTTAATTAAAGAGGAGATAAATATTCATGAGATAATGATGGTTCCAGCTGAAGATCAATACATATCAGGGAGGATCACATCAATTAAGACCGGTTAATTCAGATTTATATAAATTCAAATCAGTTAGCTAGGGGAACACCGAACATCAGACTAGAACTAAAGACCAAATAACTAATCAAGCCGAACAAAAGGGGATAAAAACAAATGTGATATAATCCCCCCAGGATGTGGTCATTTGGCCATTTGGCCACATCCAGGCCGCGAAAATCCAGCTTTGGCTACGTTTCGCGGCCAATTTATGGAGACAAAGGGAGTGTTTTCTCCCCTTATCTCCGTACTCCTCTCCCCTCTGACTTTTTGCCTATAAAGGTAGGAAGTTCACTGAAGAAAGGGCCAAAGACTAGTTTAAGTTTCTTACTTTATTTTTAGGATTTAGGATTATTGTTAAATAGTTTATGAGAAGTTGTATCTCAATTTTTTTTTTTTGTAATTCAGTTCAGAAACAAGTGAGAGAGAGGGAAAAAATGTGTAATTGACCGTTGAAGTGACAATCAAAAGAGATTCACTATTGCTTAAACCCGACTCTACTTTATTGGTATGTTTGTTTTTAAATCATTTTTTTATTTTCTTTTCCATAGTTATGAGTAACTAAATCAATTTTCTGAGCTCACTATTCTTCTTCTTCTATGATATTTTTTTTCTTGATTGATCTCTATTAAAAAGAACCCAATGAATTATATGGATGCCTAGATTAAGCCTTGCATATTGGCAAGTGTTCTTGAAGGCACATGAGGATGGAAAATAATTTAAATTAACTCTTGAAATAGATCTTAAAAAGAACTTGTTTTTATTTCATGCTTTGATGGTTTAATATTCAACTTAAAAAATGATTTCAAATCTTAAGTTCAATTTCTAAAAACTATTTTATATGTTTTACTTGATCTCTTTTTACATGACTTAAATCTTAGCCCATGATCTCAATGAGGTATTTTAAACTTTCAAGAGAATGACACATGGTT
This sequence comes from Agave tequilana, assembly GCA_038442645.1. Classification (NCBI taxonomy): domain Eukaryota; kingdom Viridiplantae; phylum Streptophyta; class Magnoliopsida; order Asparagales; family Asparagaceae; genus Agave; species Agave tequilana. The sequence goes on along the minus strand of JAVJIF010004408.1, from coordinate 141,390 downwards.
GAACAATAGAATAGTGAGCCTGGATTCTTTATTAAAAATAAACAAACACAATCACTCTCAAAGCATTTTAAAGATCATCTTCTCCAAAGCCTTCTCCAAGTTTTCAAGTTTTCTTTAAATCACTTCTCTACTCTCCATTCTCTTTTCAACTTAAAAAAAATACCAACACCGATCTTTATTTTTAAAACAAAACATCGAAATGTTTTCATTGCATTCCTCCTCGTGGACACGACCCGTTAGCCCTAAGCTACACGGTAAATTCTTCGTATTTTTACAATCAAGTTTTGGCGTCGTTTCCAGGGAGGGAATGGTGTAATTGTTTTTTAACAATTTTGGTGTTCAGTTTCAGTGTGAAAGAAATCAGAGTTATTGTTCAAGCATTGCAGAAGAAAGCTTGCTATTCTGTGCCCCTACTCTAGAAAGTAGGAAACAGAATTCGAAGAGATTGCCGCGCAAAAGCTTTCTTTTTAGACTACTAAAAATTCTTTTTTGCAAGATATATTGCTTTGCAAAATTATAGTTTCTGCAAGTGTTATTTCTGCTATTTCTGATATTTATATAATCCTATTTTTAATCCAACAGTAATTTGATTGATTGCTAATTGCTTAAAAAACTTATAGACTTGCATTATGGGCATTTGTCTAATTACGTTTTCTTTTCAATTACTGTTGAAGAAAGCTGGAGACAAGGTACATTTGTATAGTATCTAGCATAGAAATATTTTTGAGTGATTTATTTGCTTTTTAATTATTACTTGCTTTATACTTGCACACTTGCACAATCAATTTTAAGGGTAAAACCCAACAGAATATAAGGTGGGAGAGTCATTACCCTTTCTTAGCCCACAAACTATCTCCAAGCACGCACAGCCTAAGCCTAACTTAAAATTTAATAGACTTTGGCCTTAGGGACATCTCAAACTCATTAGGAGATTATCCTAAGGGGCAAAGTGTTAGAATTTGACTCCTGCCAAATCGGTTTCAAAGGACAGGGATTGAGGGGCAAAACCTCAAAGGCTGGTGGTTTGGCTTAATTAGGCCCGCCGCTTTTACGCGGATACCTCCCACCAATCTTTTCCTGACCTGGCTGATTAGCTTGTGGTTAGAGTCTGCATTATACCTCCTGTGGATAATCAACTAGTTAGGAGTTGTTTAGGTCCAAGGTTTACCATAGAGTAGGCTTGGTTGCTTTTTCTCGTTAACTATTGGTAAACTTGTTTGTAATTGTGTTTATGTATGCAAGTGTGGTCGAGAGACCCAAATTCACAAGGTTAACTAGAAACACATAACCACCAAAGCTTGAACCAAAACTAGATTCGGTAATGGCTCAACCAACATCCTTGCCGGATAGGTTCTACCCCATGAGAACCTCACTTTCATCTTGCATCTAACTTCCATCGGTGGGTGAACACAACTTTAAGCTCAATCCTCATTCATCAACACACTCTCTAAGTTTCATGGCTTAGAGTCAGAAGATGTGTATTTTCTCATTGAGAATTTGAGGAAGTATGCTTAATGATGAAAATTTCACACCTTGTAGATGAAGCTATTAGGTTAAGATTTGTCCTATTTCTCTTAGGGACTTAACCGAGAAATGGCTTTACAGCTTAGCGGCCGGCTATATCACATCGTGGGATAGTTTTATCAAGGTTTTCTTGAAGAAATTATATCCAATTTATAAGACTGCTCTCATTAGGAAGAACATCATGCAGTTCAAGTAAGAACCTAGTGAACCATTTTGAAAGTACTTTGAACACTTCAAAGACCTCCTTGTCTAATGTCCTCATCATGGAATAGAGAAATGGCGACAATGCGAAATTTTTTATGATAGTTTAGACTACTCAACAAAGACCCTCTTAAAAACCATGTGCCAAGGGGGATTCTTACAAAAGGATGAAAATGAAGGATGAGATTTATATGAGAATCTAGCTGAAAAGACCATTCAATGTGAACTGACTAATGAAAACTCTAGGAATTCAAACTCCATCTCTCCAAAAGGATGTCTCTATTCAATTGAATCATTCATAGCTGTGGAGGCTAGAATAGCAAATCTAGCGAGAAGACTGGAAGATTTAGAAATTAAGAAACCAGTTCTAGTCAACCAAGTCATCTTAAATCAATTTTCAACTCCGGGCTTACTTACTGTCAAGCCATCAATCATGTGTTTGAGGAGTGTCCAGTATTCCAAGCTTTTTACAATAATTTTCTAAACTGATGAATGCGGCCTTTTCAAGGCCCAACAATAATCCCTGCGACTAACGTACAATCCTGAGTGGAGAAATCACCCGAATTTCTCATGGAGCCAAAACAACAATGACCACTTAAGGTCAAACCATTCAAACCACTTTCAACATTCCAATCATTAACCCAATTTTTTAAATTACCATCATAATTCTTCCAACCATCAACCCAAGTTTTCAAATTATCAACAAAACTTTTCCAACCAAGCTCCACAATCTTTCTTCCAAAATCCTCCACTTGAGAAGAGAATGACTGATTTTGAGAAGAATATGAAAATGTGCATGAAGAACCAAGAGTCCCTCATGCAAACAATACAGAACAGCCATACGCAAGCTATAACAAGGCTAAAGATTCAAATAAGTCAATTAACCAATTCACAGCATGAGCGGCTAAAAGGTACCTTACCCACTCAGCCAATAACAATCCTAGGAATTTCCACCAAGACCATTTGGCTGAGGATCAACCGTTAAATCAATGTAATATTGTTCATACATTTAGGTCGGGAAAGAAAGTTGATAATCAAGTGTCAACACCATCCAATCCCATTCAGCATAACCACACACAAGCATCCACCTCATTTAGTCCCAATTCTTTCAAATCTGACGAGTCTGAAAAAGATAAGTCAATCAGTCAGATACAGAAGCCTATAGTACTATTTCCTAATAGGCTGAAGAACAATAAATAAAATGCACACATGGATAAGATAATTGAGATTTTCAATCAAGTTAAGATAAATGTGCATCTCCTTGATGCAATTCAACAAGTTACATCATATGCCAAATTTCTTAAGGACATGTGCACCAAAAGAGAAAGACTAACATACCCAAAAAGGTCTTCTTACTCACTAATATTAGTGAGCTACTGTTGGGTCTGATCCCTGACAAGTATAAGGATCTCGGTTATCCTACCATTGCTTGCACAATAGGACAAGCTGAAATTAGTCGGGCACTACTTGACTTGGGAGCAAGTATCAACTTGCTCCTCTTCTCAGTTTATCAACAACTCGGGTTGGGTAAGCTTAGTCCAACCCGAGTAACCATCCAACTGGCTGATCGGTTAGTGAAAGCTCCAAAAGAAAAATTAATGATGTCCTTATCCGAGTCGGAGAGTTTATCTACCCCGTTGATTTCATAGTTCTCGAAACGCAACTTGTTTCCAACCCTAGGTCGCAAATCCAATTATCTTAAGGCGCTATTCCTTGCAACTACCAATGCAATTATCAATTATAGGAATGGATCCATGAGGTTAACTTTTAAAGACATGACTAGAGAAATCAATGTCTTCAATTTAGAAAAACAACCCCAAGATATAAAAGACCAAAAATTTAAAGTCAACCTTATTGAGAACATCACAAGTGAACATAGAGAAGAATTGAAAGTAAAAAACTGAGAGTAAATTCGAATTGGAGTCTATGGATTTTGACCTTGATAAGATTGTTGAGTCTACTGTGAATTGGGCGTCAAGCCCTGTTTCACCAAGTCTTGAGTCAATAAACTTGACTCCCCCTTCCATTGAGCCCTCCTTTTTCTTAAAATTAAAAGCCTTACCTAAGCATCTCAAGTACATCTATCTAGGTGAAAAAAAGACTTTGCCCGTCATAACTGAATCTCATTTGACTGACGGGGAAGAAGAGAACCTCATGTCAATTCTTAGAAAAAAATAGAGAAGCCATTGGTTGGACTATGATCGACATAAAGGGATTGAGCCTAGCTATCATTCAACATCGCATTCATCTTAATGAAGAGGCAACACCTCATAGAGACCCGCAGCGTAGGTTAAACCTAATAATGCAAGAGGCTGTTCATACTGAAATTTTAAAACTCCTAAACAATGGGATCATTTATCCTATTTCTGACAGCTAATGGGTCAGTTCTGTCCACGTGGTTTCAAAGAAATCCGAGTTTACTATAGTAGAAAATAAGAACAAAGAGTTGGTCCAAACTTGACTCCCCACAAAGGTTTGAGTTTACATTGACTATAAGAAATTGAATACAGCAACTCATAAGGACCACTTCTCTCTTCCTTTTTTGATCAAATGCTCAAACGATTAGCTGGCCACGAGTATTACTGTTTCTTGGATAGATACTTAGAGTACAATCAAATTCCCATAGCTCTCGAGGATCAAGAGAATACGACGTTTACATGTCCATTTTGGACTTTTGCCTATCACTGAATGCTTTTCAGTTTGTGCAATGTTTCAACGTTGCATAATGAGTTTATTTTCTGATATGGTAGAATGATTCTTAGAAATCTTCATGGATGATTTCTCTATCTACGGAGATTCATAAAATCAATGTCTTCACTATTTAGAACTTGTTCTCCAATGTTGTGCTGAGAAAAATCTGACACTTATCTGGGAGAAATGCCACTTCATGGTAAGACATGGAATTATCTTGGGTCATGAAATCTCTAAGAAAGGAATTGAAGTAGATAGAGTCAAGTTTGAGATTATAGCTAAGCTTCCCATGCCCAAATGCGTGAATGATATTCGATCCTTCTTAGGACATGTTGGTTTCTACCAAAGATTTATCAAGAACTTTAGAAAGATTGCTAGACCCTTGACTAATCTTTTAGCTAAGGATGTGTCCTTCACTTTTCATGATGAATATATAAATTCTGGGGAGAAGCTTAAGAAAGAGCTTATTTCTGCACCAATCATATCTGCACCAGATTGGTCTAAGGCGTTCGAAATCATGTGCGACGCTTTTAATTTTTCATAGGCGCTGTCCTAGGACAGCACATTGATAACAAGTATCACGTGATTTACTACTCTAATAGGACTCTCAACGATGCTCAAATGAACTACACTACAACCGACAAAGAATTCTTGGTAGCAGTGATTACTTTAGAGAAATTTCATTTCTACCTACTAGGGTCCAAAATCATAATTTTCACCGATCATTCTGCATTAAGATACCTCATGATGAAGAAGGATGCCAAGGTCCGACTCATTCATTGAATCCTCCTCCTTCAAGAATTTGATCTCGAGATTCGAGATAAGAAAGGTGTAAAAAATGTCATTGCTGACCATCTCTCGCGTATTCCAAACTCTTCATGCAACGAATTGCCCATCAAGATGACTGCCCGATAAAAAACTCGTAGGCGTCTTTAAGGAACCTTGGTTTGCCGATATAGTGAACTACTTAGTCAAAAAGCAAACTCCATCTCATTGGTCTAAAAATGATGTATATCAGTTCTTGTCTCAAGTCCAGTATTTCTTTTGGGAGGAACCGAATATTTTCAAGTAATATTCGACCAAATCATTAGAAGATGCATTCCCGATGAAGAAATTAAGAGTGCTTTGTCTTTCTGTCATTAGCTTGCATGTGGTGGACACTTTGGTCCCCGCAAGACTACTGAAAGGTTCTATAAAGTGAGTTCTATTGGCCCACTTTATCAAAGATGCCTATGAATTTTGCGAGAAGTGTCCTAGAATCCAAATGGTAGGAAGGATCTCGAAACAAGATATGATGTCCCTCAACCCAATTCTAGAAATAGAACTCTTTGATATTTGCGGCATCGACTTTATAGGTCCTTTTCCTAACTCATTTGGAAACCAATACATATTGGTTGCTGTGGGCTGTGTCCAAGTGGTTAGAAGCCATTCCTAGCAAGACTAATGATAATAAGATTATCATCAAGTTTTTGAAAGAAAACATCTTCTCACACTTTAGAACCCGTCATGCTATCATCAGTGATAATGGTACTCACTTTTGCAATAGATCCTTTGAATCTCTTATGCGAAAGTATGCCATAACTCACAAGTTATCCATACCATATCATCTTCAAATCAATGGGCAGGTTGAGATCTCCAATAAACGAATCAAGCTTATTTGGAGAAGACTGTAAATCAAAATCAGAAAGATTGATCCATAAAACTTGTAGATGCCCTATGGGCCTATATGATTGCTTTCAAGACGATTCTAGAAATGTCTTCTTATAGGTTATACTTTAGGAAGGCTTACCACATACCCGTTGAGTTAGAGCACCGGACCTTATGGGCAATCAAGCAGCTAAATTTCAATTTGAACAAGGCCGATGACCTTCGAAAATTATAAATTTTCTAATTAGAGGAGTTAAGAAATGAGGCCTATAAAAAGGCAAAAATCACAAAAGATGGTGTTAAGATTTTTCATGATAAACATATCATAAGAAAACATTTATCTCTGGACAAAAAAGTCTTACTCTATAATTCTATTCTTCATCTTTTTCAGGAAAGCTAAAATCAAGATGGACTGGGCCATTCGTTGTTAAATCCGTGTTTTCACACAATGCTGTAGAGATCAATGACACAAAGAATGGGAATGATTTTAAGGTAAATGATCAACGCCTTAAACCTTTCTTGGAATCGGTGCCGGTAAATGAAACGGTTATGGGTTTTTTCTACCTAGTATATCGATAACTTTACCTCTTTTACATTTCATTTCATGCATCTATTCGTTTTTTTCATACATTGGGGACAATGCATGAGATAGGTGTGGGGGAGGGTTCTAACATGATTAATATAACTTAAAAAATATATAAAAATAAGAAGAATTTTTTTTTGGAAAAAGAACAATATTTTGACATATTTTTTTGTAGGAAATTAAGTCAATTTTAAGGAATAGGAGAATCATAATTAGGATTTCTTTTACTTAGTAAAAATAAGATCATTTATTTGATTTCTAGCGTTAAGAAGAAAATTTGAAAAAGTAATTTAGTCTTGATCTTTATCTTGATGAAATATGCACACTTTATAGACTTACACACTTAAGATTCAAAAATAAAGATTATTATGCCTTATAAAAAATTAAAAAAAAAAAAAAAATTTTATATATCAAAAATTCTCTAAATAAGCTGGGTATTTGTATCTCATAAAGCATAAGTATTCACTCCTAAAAGGGTACATCTTATAAATAAAAATTCTTAATTTTGTGGCCTTGTTTGCTCGAGTCCTTAAGTCCTTGGGGTATTTTCTCACCCACTGTCCTAAGACTGTCAGATTTAGATGTTACGGACAAAAAACTCATTACATGGGCAGACTAGAAAGCCAAATAGAACTAAGGAATAATGTCACTAATATATATATATATATATATATATATATATATATATAAGAAATATATATAAATAAATAAATAAGACATAAGAGTTAGAGTTAAAGAACCCTTAGTAAAAATTTCACGGTTATGAAGGTGCATATGACTTAGGGTAAAGTAATAGATTAGATGAGAAATACAATTTGACTTCTTACTTTGACTGATAACAAGTTTTTGAATAAAGACTAAGTTTAAGAATGAAAATTTTGATTTTTCTATTACTTATGAATTACTTAAACTCTTACAATAATACTTCAAATATTTTCTCTCTTTTCAAAATACTTTTTAAAATACTAACACTTTATCTTTTTTTTTTATGGATTTTTTGGGTGTAATCAACTGAAAACCCTCACGAGAGAAAACTCGCCCTCTAGGGGTAACCTAGGGGTTTAACGGCTTGTTGCACATGCTCAGTGCAATCGAGTGACCTGCGAAAGTGGTCCAATAATTTCTTAAGATTAGTGTTGACACTCTAAAAAAGACAAGATTCTGACTGGCCTGAACAATGTCTAAACTTGTTAACATTTACAAAAGACAAGTGAAAGATAGGCTGATTGGTCCGAACAATGTCTAAACTTGTTGACATTTACAAAAGACAAGCAACAAATAAGCTGACGACCAGTTTTCACCCATCTCCGAGGGACAAGGAAGCAACTTAGACTCTACTGATCAGACAGTAAGCCCAGATTGTCTCTAAACAGACCTCAGCATGTCTAAAATGCTAGCACTTAGCATCACATGAGCCCAAGGGGATAGCCTCGCTCGAGAGGCTAAGATCATCCAACTTCGCCTTGAAGCCATTCACAGCTCCGCCAGGAAGCTAACTTACAGCTTCGCCTGAAGTACTTAGTTAACTCCGTAGAGAGTTAGCTCCGCTTGAAGCCACACGCAACCGCGCAGAAGGGTATGCGGTAGCTTCGCCACAGACGATATCTAGCTCCGCTGAAGAGCTGTCTTCTGACTTCGCCATATGGTCCTTCCAGCTCTGCTGCGAGCTCGATGCAGGCAGCGCCGCTGCGGGTCTGCTATGGTCAACCTTTGACCAATTAAATTTCCAGATGAGATCAAATCTATTCAGATCAAGATCAAATCCAATCAAGATCAAATCTGAGATCAAATTTGACAGTTGATTGCCATAATCTCTTGACTCTCCTAAAACGAGTAAGAGGATCAGGAGAAATCTTCTAACTATATGGAAAGAATCAAAACAGATCAAGAGGATCAACCGACCTGCTACTTCTAGCTTCGCAGAAGCTGATCCTAGCCTCGCAGCAAGGCTACTTTCCAGATTTAAACAGATTTGATTCAATCTGTTTCTATATTTTCAAGGGACAATTATACCCTTGCTCTCCCTATAAATAGCCCACCAGGGGCACAAGGAGAGAGGCGCGCACGAAGACCGCCCACACACGCAAAGACTTCTTCTGGACGACTTCACGGGAAGAGACGGCAGACTTCTCGAGAGGACGCACCGCGCGTACAAACAGAGATCTATTCTCTTGAATTCAGAGGCTTTTAGAGAGCTGCTTCTCTAATCAGGGTGCTGATACCCTAATACCTCCCTTCTTCTCAAGGAATCTCCAGAACCAGGCGAGAAGAAATTCCTAAGCGAAGGCAGTTTTGAGAAGTAACAAGAGGGTTCTACCAACCTTCTGTTCTCTGATTCCCCGAACCAGGCGAGAAGGGAATCTCATCGCTCGCATCGTCAAAGGGACAAAGTGGTCGCGCGCTGACCAGACTCCTATCGGCACACTTCTCCAGAATCTCTGAGGAGATCTACTTGTAATCTTCTGTATTACTTGTAATTTAGCTCCTCAACTTCTCTTTTTTGTAAGTTTTCCCCTTTGCAAATCAATGAAAAACAAGATGGCGACTCCGCTAGGGATTGAATTCTCCACTGCTGAGAATCAAGTGTCGCAATGCGACGAACAAACCTTTGGGTCTATCTCTGAATTCAGGAAAGCCGGTGCAGCCAGAGCCTCTCTGGCTAAATCTTCAATGCAAGTCTCTGAGGAGGCAAATAAGGCTCCCTGCGAGCCTGCTGCGGTTCTCTGGCGCAACAAGGAAGCACGCCCGCAGTCCAAGTCCACCACTTTCGAAAACCTGATCGTTCACTTCTACCAAGAAAAATTTGAAGAAGTCCTCTCTGGGGGTGGTCTAATGCTTCATGCACGGAAGTATAGAAAGGTCTCCATGGCCAAGGTTTCAGAACAGAAACCAGGAGCAGAATTCTGCCAACACCCCTCAGCCTCGCGTGTGGCTATTCAGGTTCCTTGCGAACCTAAGTCTCCCTTGTCAAAACAGATGTGGAGGCCAAAATAGAAGGCTCTGGGCAAAGCCTCAGGCGTAGCTACGCCAGAAGTGCGTCTCTCGCGCGAAGAAAAAGGCAAGATGCCTGCCTGCTCCAACAATGCTGCTAGCCGCGAAAATATAAGGGCGACAGTACCTTCGCCCAATTCAAGATCAGTAGCGCCTCGCGCCAGCCTCGTTCTCACGAGCGAAGCTATTGTACCACAGCGTACGCGTGGCGTCCATAGCCGCGAAGCCCAAGTCAAAGCACAACAGCGTGCTTCGTTCGCTCTTCGCAGCAGAGTTAAGGGATTGTCCCTAAGTGCTGATAGCGTTGCTTATGCAGCTTCAGCGCCCAAGGGCGTTTCCAAAGCTTTTAGCCACAAGGTTAGAACCGAAGCACTATCTAAGGCCAATTGCCTTCGCAGCAGCACAACGGATAGAGCACCACAGCGTGCTCCGCCCTCCGGTTCGTCAAGCGCTAAGCTCATGCCTTGTGGCGGAGCTAAGGGATTGTCTCTAAGTGCTGATAGCGTTGCTTATGCAGCTTCAGCGCCCAAGGGCGTTTCCAAGGTTCTTAGCCGCGAAGCTAGAGCTGAAGCACTATTCAGTGCTAATCCCCTCTGCGGGAATAAAAGGAGCAGGACATCGTCCTACGCGCGATCCAAAAGAGCCTCTGCGCTAGATCATTTAGGCCCAACTGGGTCTAACTTGCGGGAATTCTTGACAAACAAATGGAAGTCGGAATCTTTCCAAACTAATCCCCCCTGTTGTCAACAAGTGGGATGTCATTTGGTGACACTCCACTCGGTCCATTGCCGACTAGGACCAATCCTCGCCACTTCTCCAGGCCGACGATCAGTTTTTGATCGGCTGTCGGTACAAGCCTCGGTGAAACATCATAAAAGGAGCATCTCGCGAGACCTACCCTCTGCACCGTCAACATGACCGGGAGAGGACAAGAGCTGCGCAGGGGCAGACAAGCGTCCGACGACACTCCCTACAGCTCCCCAGATCCAGATTACAGCCCAGGCTTAGGCGAAGTCTTGGTCCATGAAGAGGGTGTTTTCCGAAACACCAGATCTAGGGTGGCGATACCCTACAGTTATGAACAGCCTTCTTCCTCAACGGCAGTAGCCTCGCCAGAACCAAGGAGAAGATCAGTCCAGTCGTCTGATGGAGAGGATGAAGATAGTGGGTATGCCTCTTCAGCGACAATCAGCTCGGTGCGAACAGACATGGCATCAATAAACATGGCAGATAATGATAATGACGACATTCGTCGATGTTTGGAAGCTCAGGAGCAAACTTCCAAAACCCAGCAAGAAGCTCTGGACAACATCCAACAGATGCTCGCTCAACTCCTCAATAATCGGAATAACAATGATACCGGGAGTAACCATGATGAGGAAGAACATCTTAGCAATGACCAGCCGAAGACGGAAAAGTCCAAGGAGCGTTCTTCTTTAGACGCTGAAGTCCTTAAGGGCCTCCAAGCTCAAATAGCATCCCTAGCTCAGAGGGATGAGTTAAAGAAAGTAGGGGCAGTCCGTCCTTACCCACTGGAGTGGGATTCAGTGCCATACCCACCAAAGTTCAAACCGCCAACGTTACACACGTACGATGGTAAAAGCTCGCCAAACCAGCACATCTACTATTTCCGGTCTCAGACCGGTAATGTTATAGACAATGATTAGCTAGGTCCTTTGGCCTAAGCAAGCCTTAGTATTTATGCGAAAGATAATTAGATAAGTTTGAAAAAAAAAGAAAAAAAAGATAAACAAATCTAATTATTGATTAGCTAGGTGCTTTGGCTTAAGCAAGCCTTAGTATTTATGCGAAAGATGATTAGATAAGTTTAAGAAAAAAATATATAAAATCCTCTGATTAAGCTGGGTAGTTATGCCTAATAAAGCATAAGTATTCACGCCTAAAAGTGGTTCATATAATAAAATCCTTAGTTTTGTGGCCTTATTTGCTCGAGTCCTTAAGTCCTTGGGGTGTCTTCTCACCCAGTGCCCTAAGACCGTTTGGTTTGGGAGTCATCGATTAAAGGCTCGTTACATGGGCAGATTAGAAAGCCTAATAGAAATAAGGAATAATACCACCAACAAAATATATATGTATAAATAAATAAGGTATAAGAGTTAGAGTTAATGAACCCTTAGTCAAAAATTTTCACGATCACAAGGTGCATATGACTTAGGGTAAAGTAATAGACTAGATGAGAAGTACAGTTTGACTCCTTACTTTGATTGATAACAAATTTTTGAATAGAGACTAAGTTTAGGAATGAAAAATTCAGTTTTCCTATAACTTATAGATTGCTTAGATCTTACAATTATATTTCAAATATTTTTCTCTTTCAAAATGCTTTTCGAAAATACTAACTCTTTATTTTCCTTTCTTTATGGATTTTGTGGGTGTAATCCGCTGAAAACCCTCACGAGACAAAACTCGTCCTCTAGGGGAAACCTAGAGGTTTAACGGCTTGTTGCACATGCTCAGTGCAATCGCGTGACCTGCGAAAGTGGTCTAATAATCCTTAGTATAGTTTAGTTGTTTTGCTCGAGGACGAGCAAAAGATAGGTATGGGGGTGTGATTGGTCGCTAATGTTGCATATTTAATATCATATGTCCATACTTATTATAGAATAAAAGCCTGCATTGTCCTAATTAATTGTTTGATTTATTTGCAGGCCCAATCTTTAAGGAGATGAAGAGAAATGAGCCCAAAGCCCACCAAAATTCTAATTAAATCAGAATTAATTCGCACTCACTGAATCAGGGCAAAATCAAGAGGTTGAAAATCGGTTGAGAAGAATCCTCTCAGAATCGATCGGTTAAAGCCAAGAATCCAAGGCCATTTCGTCAGAATCCGGGAATCAAACGAAGACACCAACTCCAGATAAAGTCAGAAGGATAAACCAGTGTGACCCACCAATAGGGTGTGGCCACCTGGCCACACCCTGGCCGCGAAAACGCGGCAAAAGCTACGTTTCCGCGGCATTGTTGGGGAGTTAGGGGGAGCGTTTGCTCCCCCAACCTCCCCGGGATCCTATAGATTGGGTTTTTGCCTATAAAAAGGCAGTATGCACGCAAAATGGGACGACCATGCAGAGTTAGGATTTAGACTAGTTTTTCATTTCTTAGTTTAGGTTTTTGTTTTTCTTTTTCATGTAATTGTAATTTTCATTTATGTAAATAAGAGGAGATCAGACTTTCATCGAAGAACAAGAATGAAGCTTGAGCTGGAGTGACACCGGTGTAAGATTTATTTCTTTTCTTTGATTGTTATGAAATCGAATCAATGTTCTTTCTGTATATGTACTTCTTTTTAGTTTTCTTCATCTTCTTCTTTTCTATTTTATTTTTCTTTTTGGTACAATTGTCTTCCAAGTGAGTCTAAAAGCATCGAAAGAGCCTTGCCGTTGCGAGTGCCACCGATAGCTCATGACGATGGAATGGAATCTCTCTCTGTATCATTTCATTCTTGAAGTAGTCTTGATGATTTAATGTGGAAGAGACCAATACTCAAATCTTATGGGCAATGCGCTGAATGCCTCCACTTCAAGGTAAAATCGTCGCTGAAGACTCAAGGTAAGCTTTTGGTGAAAAGAAGGTAAGCAATTATTTTTATTTCTTTTCTTTTATTTCTGTAAATTAAATCACCAACAATACCTCTTCTAAATCATCCTTTTCACTTCCTTGTAAATAATCATTTGTACATAGTCGCTTTCGCCGTTTTCTGAGTTTTTCCACCTTCTTCATCTCTCATTTTCTACTAATTTTAACATAATTCTTTTCCATTTTCTTAACTTAAAACAGAGAAGAACTCTCGTTTGGTTTTCACAAAGATTTCAATAAAGAACGTAACGCTTCCATCGCAAAACCCTCATTATGGATCACGACCCGCATAGCCACTTGCTATCGCGGAAGAATTGAGCACTTGCAAATTTCCTAATCTTAAGTTCTAAAATTTCGTATTTTTTATGCAGGTTTAGCTTCAATCACTCAACAAAGGGAATAAAATGAAGCTGCCGGATTCTCGACGTCCCAATGAGATAGGACGCACGAACGACCCTAAGTACTGTCTCTGAAATCACTTAGAGGGGGGGTGAATAGGTGATAGTACTAATCTAGTGAACTTAATGCGGAATTTAAGAACTAATAGCAATAACAAGAGATGCACACTCAAACAAGCCAAGCAAATAATTATGAATGAACAATATGAATTGAAGCAAGGCACAAAGTAAAGAGAGAGAGAAAGATAGAGTAAGAGTCAAGGGATCAAGCGCAAACAACTAGATATGTTTCGAGGTTCGAGCACCCAGCTCTACATCCCCGCCTTCACACAGAAGGATTTCAACTCCACTAGCTTGTCCACAAAGGACTCCCACAAAGGGAACCTCCACCGAGGATTTGGGGCAATAACAATTACAAGGAGTACCCAACTCCTCTCCTTACAAACACAACCTCCTCCTTGAGGCACAACTCCAAGCCAACAAATAATCACCTCACAACTTGAGGGATTAGCACAAAGCAACACAAGGATCACCTCACACCTTGAGGGATACAACCCAAATGCACAACCTCCTCAACACAATGAGGGAAAGGCACAAAGCCAAGCAAGTGAAGGGTTTACAACTTGGTGGTCTAAACAACAACCACAAACAATTTCTTTCCCACACAAGGATCCTATAGAATGAGATAGTAGATGTAGCTCAAGTGTGGAGAAATCAAAGTGTTTAAAACAAAGAAAAATCACTTGGGAAATCACCACAAAGATATTGAATGATAGAACCAAACTAAATTCCCAAAAGACTATTTTTCTTTGAAATAACAAAAACACTTTCAAACAATAAGATTGATCTTTTTAGCACCAAGAAACTCTTTTTAAAACTTGTTTAAATACCAGAGAAAGATCAGAAATTTCGTCCAAAAAATTCTTAAAGAAAACAGGCCATTAATGGGGTATTTATAGCCCCCAGAAAAATATAACCGTTGGCAGCAAAATCTGCCAAAAATGAACTACCGGTCGACCGCTCGGTCGACCGGCCAACGGTCACATTTTGACCGCTGGCAGCAACCGGTCGACCGTGTGGTCGACCGTCCCAAATACAGAGAGCAACGCTCTCTGTCCAGTCGACCGCTCGGTCGGCCGGGGGCAAACAGAGAGCAACCTGCTCTCAGTCGGTCGACCGTGCGGTCGACCGGCTTATGGGGCAGCCAGCGTGCACGTATCCGTGCACGTCGGTCGACAGCTTCGGTCGACCGGCTACATGGTACGATCGACCGTCCGGTCGACCGGCCTAGCCTGGCAGCTGCAGTTCTGGGCTAGAAAAACAAGGTATTTATTATCCAATAACTTTTCATAAAATCTCTAGAATTACACAAAAATGGTTTTATCATTTTATATTGAAATATAAACTTGTGTTAAAAATTTCAACACAAATTTCAAACATTTTGAAACATTTTTGTGTTATAGAAATTTTTACCAAAATCCAAAAACTGTATTTTCTAAAACTTGGATTTTTGAATAGAAAATACATTTTGTCCAAAACTTATCCAAATACAAAAACATGATATTAAACAACATTTAGGCATGATGTATATGGATATAATCCTATATACATGAAACATATATATATCCATGTTTTTGACTTTAATTCCAAAATATGTTTTGTTAAAAATACCAAAACATAAAACACATGAATAAGTGAGTCAAAACTAAGTTTGTCTAGGAAGTTAAGCATGCATGTATATAGAATGAATCTACTATACATAAAACCATTTAAACTTGTTTTGATCTATCTATTCATGAAACCAAGATCGGTTAAACCAAAAACGGAAAAACCGAATACCAATATTCAAAACATGAAACGTGTGTGTTGTGAACTTGAGCAGATCATACTATTCTAAACTTTACAAATGGATCTAAACACAAAACTAAACTAGGTACCAATGTCTTCTTGTAGAGCGCCGTCTCCAAGCCGACTCGATCCAAAACTTCGTGATCCACCGAGCTTGATTCCAATGAGTGCTATATATGATCTTGTCGCTCGGGCTCTTGAATCACCATGTGAAAGCTTCCAAACCATCTTTGTTGAAGCTAATCACCTACTAACATCTTGATTAATAATTTGAAACTAAAATTACAAGATTATTAGTACACATAACTACATGAGTTAATCATCATCAAAACTAGAGTGGAAGGCCTTTGGGCCAACAATCTCCCCCTTTTTGATGATGACAAAACTCATGGAGTTATATATGCATGGATTAAAGTTAAGCTTCAAGAAAGCCCCCTTAACTCATACATCAAGATAAACAATTAAGTATGCAATAAATGTTCATAAACATGAATGCATCAACATGCATAAAACACATTAATTTCTAAAACATGCTCTTGATACCAATTAAATAAAACACATACTCTTGATACCAATTAAATAAAACAAGTAATTTTCAAAACAAGCTCTTGATACCAATTTGCAAAATAAAACTAATGAAGCTCTTGATACCAAAAAAAATAAAAATATTAAATAATGCTTTTGATACCAACTGAACTTTAATAAAACATAAAAACATGCATACACAAACATGCATATAAACTACAAACTCAAATTCTTCTCCCCCTTTTTGTCAATCATCAACAAAGGGGTAAAAACATGATACCAATTCAAAAAAAATGTCAATGAAGTGCATAAATGATATAAATTGAAATGAGTATAAAAATATTTTAAGGAATGCCTATATCAAATGATACCAATTGAAATAAAGGTAAACGAGGCATTATAACAAATTGTTTTAATTCAAATTAAACATGTTTATATGAAAACATATATCAAATGAAAACAAAAATCTTGATATCAATTGATAAGTAAACAAATAACATACCAATTGTAAGAAAACAATCTTGATATCAATTGAAATTTAACATAACAAATTTTGAATTTTTAAACAAGGATTTTGATACCAATTGTAAATATTTTTCATTTTTGAACATATGATACCAAATTGAAATTTTCAATCATAAAGTATGAGAGTGGAAATTAAATACCAATTGAAAGATGAAATACAAGGTTTTCTCCCCCTTTATGAAATACCAAATGAAACAATGAATAAGCTTGTATATGGATACCAATTGAAAACTAGTCAATTGAAACAAGATAGTCATTATAAAACAAGCTTTATCATGATCAAAATTTGTGCTCTAAGATATATGAATATAATAAGCACAAATAAAAACATATATATGTATGAATAATTAGATACCAATTGAAGTTGATACTCTATGAAATGAAAGCATACATACATACAAATATATGAGTATACAAAAATGTCAATATTGATACCTATTGAAAGAATCTAAGGATATCAATTGAAACAACAATAATATCAAGTGTATACCTCATATTACCTACCACCCATTCATGCACAAGTGTAAAAGATATTCAAGAAGGGTATACATGGCATGGTCTCCCAACCAACCGCCCTTGGAAGGTAGGGTTTTCAAAAAAAATAGATTTGAAAATATAGTTTGTTTGAAAAACTCTACCAAAGCGAAGAACACGAACTAGTTATGGAAAAATTTGTTAACTAGTATGAAATCTTTCAAGTAAGGAATAAAACAAAATTATTTTTCATGACACACATGTAAATCACATGATCACTAAACACTCAAAGTTCATAAAGCCCATATCATACTCATGAAAACACAATCATGAGAAACATAATAAAGTGAGTGAACAAGTGTAATGTGAACCACATAATCATGAAAATATTCAATTAAGCTCATATTTAAATTCCTAAAAAAAACATGAAAACATGAGAAACTAAATTTTCATTACCAATTGAAATTACCTAAAAGTATGAAACTCATCAAAATGATTTAAACTTCAAGGCATATGTATGTCATGTACAAACTAAAGTATACATACATATCCTAAACATAATGAGTCCACAAAAGTATATGCATGAAGGCACGTGGCTCAAAGGATGTATATGTATAATCAATAGTTTGGACAAGATAGACATATACATGAAGTTAAAACATATGATCATAGAAATATATCCAAAATGAGGAATACAAGTTAGAATGCATGAATCATCAAAACTAGACTATACTAGCACATCTAATGGGTACAAATAGGCATTCAAGCATAAACATAAAAAGAGTTACTTGTGACCCATTCTATGTACAAGTATAAATCCTAGTTTTCATGAAAACTAACATCTAAACATATATTCAAATCATGAAGCATTAAAACAAAAATCATAAACGTACATATGGTCATTATGTATATGCATGTGCATTAGAGTAAGTGCATACATATTAGTTAAAAACAAGGTGAGAACACATAGATATAAATCCATATAAGCAAGAAGTGTCTCAAGTAACTAAACATGTATGTTACTAATCTAATAAACATGGTATAAGCATAATGAACAATAAACCATGGCATGCTATAAATCGATGAACATAACAAGCATGCAAATATAAAAGGGAGTTAGAGATTGATATCAAAACCGATGAAGGCACCTCTCTAGTTCTCCAAACCAATGGTGGTCCTCTCCACCAAACTCCCCTTGAAAGTGATGCATCCAAATTTGTTTTCTCTTAAGCACGGAACGCATCCACTCCAAGGCACCGCCACTCTCACGTGATGCGAGAGCCCACACCTACATCAAATACATGAGGGGTGGTCTTTGGTACCCATTTTCTTTTGGGTCCATAAGGGTTAGTATCTTTCCTAACCCAAACAAGATTATTTGCTAAATTTTCAACATGTAAACGATCATAGCAAAATCTAGCAAGGTGGCCTTTTCGACCACAATGTGCACACGTGTACACATGGGCATACATAGTGTAAAGTTTATGATCGTGATGAGCATGTGTATGCCGTGAAGGGTGTGCATGCAAAGATGGAACTTGTTTCTTACAAACCAAGGTTTCCAAGCGTGTATGATCCAAAGCACATTGGCTAAAAGTGGAGCCCAAACAATCAACACTTTTCTTCAAAATATTTATATCATTTTCAATACTAGAAGATAAAGTGGAGCATGCCATAGGAGTGCTAGAAGAAGAAGCTACACTAGCATGGCAAACATGAGAATCTAAATCATTTTACAAAGATTTATTTTTATTTAAAACTAAATCTAATTCTTTTGTAATGAAATCAATTTCATTTTTCAAAGAAAGGTTATCTTTTAAAAAAAAATCTAATTTAGAAGATAAAACCTCATTGTTTTTCACAACATCATCACAATCATTTTTTGCTTTTCAAAACATCAATCTCTTTTAGGGCAAGGTCTAGTTGAGATCTTAGTGAGTCACGTTCACTAGTAATCTCTTCCTTCTCTTGTAAAACCGATTCAAAAGTTGAGCACAAATCCTTCATTTCTTCTTTTAAATCAAAGTTCTTCTTTTTCAAAAGTTCATATTTTTTAAGAATTTTTCAAGCTTTGAGGCAAGTTCTACATTTAAATTTTGAACTTCCAAACACCCATAGCAATATGAACTAGAGCTATCATCTAGTTGAGAATCCGATTGTACCTCAAGGGAGTCTTTCCCTTGGACCATGAGGCAATGCTCGTCGGACTTGTCTCTCCTAGATCTCCTCAACTTGTTGATAATCTTTGGTAGCTCGGGAGAAGTCAATATGCTCCAAACTGCAAAAGCCGAATCATAATGAGCAAACACATGTAAAAGATCTTCATTAAGAGATGCTCTAAGTGTCTTAAGTGCTAATGCATTTGCCTTTTTATGCTTGCTAGCATTAGGGTAGGATTCTTGAGTAGTGGCTTGATAAACTAGATGTCCTAGGCTTTTTAAATGACTACTCATCTTGGCCTTCCAAAAATCATGCCTAGAAAAATCAAACATAGGAGGGCCATCCATGAGTGCAAACTAAATGTGTGCAAATGAAAAATGCAAATGAAGATTAGCAAACCAAGATCTCACTCCTAGGTGGTTAAACCTAAATATCAGGAGCGGAGGCTCTGATACCAATTGAAATCACCTAGAGGGGGGTGAATAGGTGATAGTACTAATCTAGTGAACTTAATGCGGAATTTAAGAACTAATAGCAATAACAAGAGATGCACACTCAAACAAGCCAAGCAAATAATTATGAATGAACAATATGAATTGAAGCAAGGCACAAAGTAGAGAGAGAGAGAGATAGAGTAAGAGTCAAGGGATCAAGCGCAAACAACTAGATATGTTTTGAGGTTCGAGCACCCAGCTCTACATCCCCGCCTTCACACAGAAGGATTTCAACTCCACTAGCTTATCCACAAAGGACTCCCACAAAGGGAACCTCCACCGAGGATTTGGGGCAATAACAATTACAAGGAGTACCTAACTCCTCTCCTTACAAACACAACCTCCTCCTTGAGGCACAACTCCAAGCCAACAAATAATCACCTCACAACTTGAGGGATTAGCACAAAGCAACACAAGGATCACCTCACACCTTGAGGGATACAACCCAAATGCACAACCTCCTCAACACAATGAGGGAAAGGCACAAAGCCAAGCAAGTGAAGGGTTTACAACTTGGTAGTCTAAACAACAACCACAAACAATTTCTTTCCCACACAAGGATCCTATAGAATGAGATAGTAGATGTAGCTCAAGTGTGGAGAAATCAAAGTGTTTAAAACAAAGAAAAATCACTTGGGAAATCACCACAAAGATATTGAATGATAGAACCAAACTAAATTCCCAAAAGACTATTTTTCTTTGAAATAACAAAAACACTTTCAAACAATAAGATTGATCTTTTTAGCACCAAGAAACTCTTTTTAAAACTTGTTTAAATACTAGAGAAAGATCAGAAATTTCGTCCAAAAAATTCTTAAAGAAAACAGGCCATTAATAGGGTATTTATAGCCCCCAGAAAAATATAGCCGTTGGCAGCAAAATCTGCCAAAAATGAACTACCGGTCGACCGCTCGGTCGATCGGCCAACGGTCACATTTTGACCGCTGGCAGCAACCGGTCGACCGTGCAGTCGACCGTCCCAGATACAGAGTGCAACGCTCTCTGTTCGGTCGACCGCTCGGTCGGCCGGGGGCAAACAGAGAGCACCTGCTCTCAGTCGGTCGACCGGCTTATGAGGCAGCCAGTGCGCACATATCCGTGCACGTCGGTCGACGACTTCGGTCGACCGGCTATATGGTACGGTCGACCGGCCTAGCCTGGCAGCTGCAGTTTTGGACCAGAAAAACAAGGTATTTATTATCCAATAAATTCTCATAAAATCTCTAGAATTACACAAAAATGGTTTTATCATTTTATATTAAAATATAAACTTGTGTTAAAAATTTCAACATAAATTTCAAACATTTTGAAACATTTTTGTGTTATAGAAATTTTTACCAAAATCCAAAAACTGTATTTTCTAAAACTTGGATTTTTGAATAGAAAATACATTTTGTCCAAAACTTATCCAAATACAAAAACATGATATTAAACAACATTTAGGCATGATGTATATGGATATAATCCTATATACATGAAACATATATATATCCATGTTTTTGACTTTAATTCCTAAATATGTTTTGTTAAAAATACCAAACATAAAACACATGAATAAGTGAGTCAAAACTAAGTTTGTCTAGGAAGTTAAGCATGCATGTATATAGAATGAATCTACTATACATAAAACCATTTAAACTTGTTTTGATCTATCTATTCATGAAACCAAGATCGGTTAAACCAAAAACGGAAAAACCAAAAACCAATATTCAAAACATGAAACGTGTGTGTTGTGAACTTGAGCATATCATACTATTTTAATCTTTACAAATGGATCTAAACACAAAACTAAACTAGGTACCGATGTCTTCTTGTAGAGCGCCGTCTCCAAGCCGACTCGATCCAAAACTTCGTGATCCACCGAGCTTGATTCCAATGAGTGCTATATATGATCTTGTCGCTCGGGCTCTTGAATCACCATGTGAAAGCTTCCAAACCATCTTTGTTGAAGCTAATCACCTACTAACATCTTGATTAATAATCTGAAACTAAAATCACAAGATTATTAGTACACATAACTATATGTGTTAATCATCATCAAAACTAGAGTGGAAGGCCTTTGGGCCAACAGTCTCTACCACAGGATGATTCACCATCCTACCGACAAGTGTTATGTCCTCAAGGACAGAATTCAAGCCTTGATCAACGCAGGGGTCCTGACACTGAAGGCAGAGCAGAAGAAAGTCACTGCCAATATGGTGACCCTCGAGTTCGACAAAACCCCAAAGGTCACAGTTCCTGACGGGACCTATCCAGTCCCTGTGCCACGGCTGGAAGTCAAACATCCTGCGGCTAAAACTCAGGATAATAGAGGTCTTGTTCCCTTGACATTGGAGACAGGGAAAGTCATGTGGATACACCCAGACCTTGTCCAAGACATACAGTGGGATTCAAAGAAGTCCAAGTCGAAGGGCAAATCTTACAATGTCATCTCCATCCTGCCAGGCGATGACAATCTTACGTCAGCTTCCCTCAGTAATTCTGAAGGAGAAAAGCACGCTTGCACAACGCAGGCCGATGTACCTCAGCCGACGGGTACTAGATCTGGAAAATCATACTTAAAACAGTATTAGAAGGCTACTGACGAGATACAACAGCAAACGACGTCAGTACAAGTACCAGCACCTGCTTCCATTCCGACCAAGGGAAAAGAGAAGCCTAAAGAAGTCCGGTTCGACCATGTCTTGAAGAAGCCTTCAGGCCCGGGGCTTGACACGCCCTTTCGTTTTGACATATTGGCCCAATTGGCTAATATCCCGGCTCATATTACTATACACGAGCTACTTCATCTCTCAAAAGAGACAAGAGAAGCACTCAGGGATGCCCTGGCTAATTCAGAATCATTCCTGACATATATGCCAGAGACCCCTAAAGATGACGCTCAGTCTCCATGCCCTGAATTCCATCATATGCAATCAAAGGTACCTGCTATTACCTTCACAGCTGATTGCTAAAATAAAGAAACAACCAATGAGTTTAAGAATGTACCGTGTAGCTTGTGGCTAACGGGTCGTGTCCACAAGGAGGGATGCGATGGAAGCTTTTCGATGAGTTGCTTAAAAACAAGGAACTTGTGTTCGTTTTTTTAGGAAAAAGAGAATGGAAGGAAAAGAGATGAAAAAGAGAAATTTCAACTTTTAGAAAAGGATTTGGAGAAGGTGATTTGTAAAAAGCTTTAAGAGTTGTGATGTTGTTTTATAATGTGAAATCAAATCTGGGCTTACTATCTTCCTACTCAATTGTTCATTCTTCTCTTAAAGTATTAAGTCCCTCAAGTTATCATTTGCAAAACTTAAAGTTGCTTTTTTTTTTTAGAAAGCTTTAAGTAAAGCACATAAGATGCAGAAGGGTTGAGTCCTTTTTCTTCAAGAAAGAGTTGGAATCGGATATTAAAACATAAAGCGCGAAGAAGCAAGAATGAATTAAAAATGATTCACAAGAAGTTCAAGAGAGAATGGTGAATTCAACTATCCATACCCATCCTCATGTGCCTTCAAGAACGCTTTCAAAAAGAAAGGCTTTTAAGGGAGGCATGCATATGAGTCATCGGGACTTTTTCTTTTAAAAACAGAAGAGAAGAAAACAAAAGAGAGTCGATAGCTAGCCCAGAAAACCTTTTAGTTATCCATGGAAAGCGAAGAAAACAACGACATAATATAAAGCATACCGTACTGCAAGTGAAAGAGAAATCGGCCCGACTTTTGTATTGCTGTCACTTCAACCTTCAAGTACAAGCTCTCAGTCCTCTCTCTCACAAGTTTATGAAACTGGACTACAACTTAAAAGCAAGATTACAACTTTCTTCCTAGCTAACAATGAACCTAGATCCTAAGAAAATAAGTGCAAAATTTAATCCTAGTCTTCGCTGCCTTTTTCTCTGCTGAAAGAGGTATTTATAGCCAAAAAACAAAGAATCAGGATCCCGGGAACGTTAGGGAAGCAAACGCTCCCCCAACAACTTTCAGTTGGCTGCGGAAACGCGGCTTGGGCCGCGTTTCCGTGGCACTGGTGTGGCCACGTGGCCACACCAAAGGGGAGGAGGCTCCTGGTTTGAAGTGGGGCTCGCATCTCCTGCTGGTTTTCCTGTTGCTGCTTCAACCGTTGACTGAATCAGCTTTTGATTTTCTAGCTTCGATTCCTCGATTCAAGGAGGATTTTTCTCAACCCCTTGATATGCCAAGATATAGCTCAGATTTCTTCACTTCGAAATTATTCTGAATTAATTCAGAATAAAGTGGGCTTTTGGGCTTGTTCCTCATTTATTTCTTTGAGCATTTGGGCCTACATTTAGCAAAGAAAAAAGACACTTATTAATATCATTTATTAGCATACAAGTGTGGTAAAGTGACAACATAAATGCAATGTATGTGACAAATCACACCCCCACACTTATCTTTTGCTTGCCCTCGAGCAAAACATCATCCTAACTAGAATCAATTATTAGACCACTTTCGCAGGTCACTCGATTGCACTGAGCATGTGCAACAAGCCGTTAAACCTCTAGGTCACCCCTAGAGGACGAGTTTTGTCTCGTGAGGGTTTTCAGCAGATTACACCCACAAAATCCAAAAAAGGAAGAGAAAAGGTTAGTATTTTCGAAAAGCATTTTTTTTTATATATATATTTTGAAGGAGAAAATATTTGAAGTATATTTGTGAGATCTTAAGTAATCTATAAGTTATAGGAATATCAAATTTTTTATTCCTAAACTTAGTCTCCATTCAAAAACATGTCATCAATTTAAGTAAGGAGTCAAATTGTACTTCTCATCTAGTCTATTAATTTACCCTGATTCGTATGCACCATCGTGACTGTGAAGTTTACTAAGGGTTCTTCAACATTAACTCCTATGCCTCATATTTATTTATTTATTTATTTATTTTTTGTGAACTTTTATTCCTCAATTTCATTAGGCTTTCTAATCTGCCCATGTAACGAGCTTTCAGTTGGTGACACCCAAACCGGACGGTTTTAGGGCACCAGGTGAGAAAACACCCCTACGGACCTAAACACCCGAGCACATAAGGCCACGAAACCAAGGTTTTTATTTATACTATGTAACCCTTTTAGGCATGAATACTTATGCTTCATGAGGCATAAATACCCAGCTTAATCAGAGGATACACATTATTTATAAGAGGTACCCCTTTTAGGCGTGAATACTTATGCTTCATGAGGCATAAATACCCAGCTTAATCAGAGAATACTTTTTTTTTTCAAACTTGTCTAATTATCTTTTGCATAAATACTAAGGCTTGCTTAGGCCAAAGCACCTAGCTACTCAATAATTAGACTTGTTTTTTTTTTTTTATGAGGCATAAGAGTCTCTGTTTTCAAACCCTAAGTGTGTAAGTGTATTTTGTGTGCATATGTCATTAAGGTAAATATCAAGAATAAATTACTTTCCCAAATTTCTTCCTGACCCTAAAAATCAAACAAGTTATTTTATTGTGACCAAGTGTAAGAAATCCTAATTATGATTCTCCTATTCCTTAAAATTGACTTAAATTCTTACAAAAAATATATCAAAATATTGTCTACCCTTTTCAAATTTTTTTTATTTTTTATTATCAGCCATGTTAGAACCCTCCCCCACACTTATCTCATGCATTGTCCCCAATGAATGAAAGAAATGTATAAGTGCATGAAATAAAATGGAAAAGAGGAAAGTTACCGATACACTGGGTCAAAAAGACCCATTACCGTTTCATCTACCGGCACCGATTCCAAGAAAGGTTTAAGGCGTTGACCATTTACCTTAAAGTCATTTCCATTCTTGGGGTCACTGATCTCAACTGCGCCGTGTGGAAACACGGTCTTTATAACGAATGACCCAGTCCATCGTGATTTCAATTTTCCTGGGAAAAGATGAAGCCTAGAATTGTAGAGTAAGACTTTTTGACCAGGGACAAAGATTTTTCTTATGATGTGCTTGTCATGGAAAATCTTCACTCTATCTTTAGTGATCCTAGCATTTTCATAGGCCTCATTTCTCAATTCCTCCAATTCGAAAATTTGTAATTTTCGAAGGTCACCGGCCTTAGTCAAATCAAAATTCAACTGCTTGATTGCCCATAAGGCTCGGTGCTCTAACTCAACGGGCAAGTGACAAGGTTTGCCATAGACTAACCTATAGGGAGACATTCCTAAAATCGTCTTGAAAGCGGTCCTGTAGGCCCATAGAGCATCTACAAGTTTTAAGGACCAATCTTTCCAGTTTTGGTTCACAGTTTTCTCCAATATAAGTTTGACTTGTCTATTTGAAACCTCAACTTGCCCACTGGTTTGAGGATGATATGGTGTGGACAACTTGTGAGTTATGGCATACTTTCGCATAAGGGCTTCAAAAGATCTATTGCAAAAGTGGGTGTCATTATCACTGATGATAGCACGAGGGGTTCCGAAGCGGGAAAAAATGTTCTCTCTCAAAAACTTTATGACAACTTTGTTATCATTAGTTTTACAAGGAATGACTTCTACCCACTTGGATACGTAGTCGACAGCAACCAATATGTATTGGTTCCCAAATGAGTTAGGAAATGGACCTATAAAGTCAATGCCCCAAACATCAAAGAGTTCTATTTCTAGAATTGGGTTGAGGGGCATCATATTTCGATGTGAGATCCTACCTACCATTTGGCATCTAGGGCACGTCTTGCAATAATCATAGGCATCCTTGAACAGAGTGGGCCAATAAAACCCGCTTTGTAGCACCTTTTCAGCAGTCTTGCGGGGACCAAAGTGTCCACCGCATGCAAGTTCGTGACAAAAGGACAGAACACTCCTAACCTCCTCATCGAGAATGCATCTCCTAATAATTTGGTCGGAACAGTACTTGAAAAGATACGGTTCCTCCCAAAAGAAATACCGGACTTAGGATAAGAACCGGTAAACATCATTTTTGGACCAATGAGATGGAGTTTGGTTTGTGACTAAGTAATTCACTATATCAGCAAACCAAGGTTCCCTAGAGATAGCTAAGAGATGTTCATCAGGAAAATCCTCATTGATGGGTAATTCGTTGTATGGAGAATTGGGAATCCGTGAGAGATGGTCAGTAACGACATTTTCTACACCTTTCTTGTCTCGAATTTCGAGATCAAATTCTTGAAGAAGGAGGATCCAACGAATGAGTCGGGCCTTGGCATCCTTCTTCATCATGAGATACCTAAGTGCAGAATGATCGGTGAAGATGGTAGTTTTGGACCCTAGTAGGTAGGGACGAAACTTCTCTAAGGCAAACACTACTGCCAAGAATTCCTTCTCGGTCGTAGTGTAGTTCAGTTGAGCGTCATTGAGAGTCCTACTAGAGTAGTAGATCACATGCTGCTTGTTATCAATACGTTGTCCTAGGACAGCGCCTATGGCAAAATCAGAAGCATCGCACATAATCTCAAACGGCTTAGACCAATCCGGTGCAGATATGATTGGTGCAGAAATCAGCTCTCTCTTAAGCTTCTCCCAAGAAGTGATGCAGTCAGCACCGAAAGTGAAGGACACATCCTTAGCTAACAGATTAGTCAAGGGCCTAGCAATTTTGCTAAAATCCCTGATAAATCTTCGGTAGAATCCAGCGTGTCCTAAGAAGAATCTAATGTCCTTAACGCATTTGGGCATGGGAAGCTCAGCAATAACCTCGATTTTGGCTCTATCCACTTCTATTCCTTTCTTGGATATTTCATGACCCAAGACAATTCCATGTTTCACCATGAAGTGGCATTTCTCCCAGTTTAGTGTCAAATGTGTTTCAGCATAACGTTAGAGGACGAGTTCTAGATGGTGGAGACATTGAGTGAATGAATCTCTATAGATGGAGAAATCATCCATGAAGATTTCTAAGAAGCGCTCTACCATATCAGAGAAAAGACTCAACATGCAACGTTGAAACGTTGCTGGGGCATTGCATAAGCCGAATGGCATTCGACGATAAGCAAATGTCCCAAATGGACATGTGAACGTAGTCTTCTCTTGGTCCTCAGGAGCGATAGGGATTTGGTTATAGCCCGAGTAACCGTCCAAGAAGCAGTAGTACTCGTGACCCGCCAAACGTTCAAGCATCTGATCAATGAAGGGAAGTGAAAAATGGTCCTTACGAGTTGCAGCATTTAGTTTCCTATAGTCAATGCAAACTCAAATCTTTGTGGGAAGTCGAGTTTGAACCAACTCTTTGTTCTCGTTTTCCACTACGGTGAAACCAGATTTCTTTGGGACCGCGTGGACAGGACTGACCCATTGGCTATCCAAAATGGGATAAATTATCCCATTGTCTAAGAGTTTTATGATTTCAGCATGAACAGCCTCTTGCATAATAGGGTTTAACCTACGCTGCGGGTCTCTCTTGGGTGTGGCGTCTTCATTGAGATGGATGCGGTGTTGAACGATGGTTGGACTTAATCCCTTAATATCAGTCATAGTCCACCCGATGGCTTCCTTATGTTTTCTTAGAATATCTTTCAAATCTTTTTCTTCCCCGTCATTTAAATGAGAGGCAATGATGACGGGAAAGGTCTCTTGTTCGCCTAGATAGGCGTACTTGAGATGCGCAGGAAGGGCTTTCAATTCTAAGGAAGAGGCAGGCTCACTATGAGTACTAGTCAAATCTGTTGGCTCCATTATAGGTGAAATTGGATTTGAAGCCCAATTCACGGTAGAATCTACCACCTGATCGAGATTAAAGTCATCAGACTCTAACTCGAAGTCAATCTCCATTTCTGATTCCAATTCTTCCCCGTGTTCACTTGTCAAGTTCTCAATTTGGTTTACTTCAAAAGTTTGGTCCTCGATGTCACGGGGTTGTTTTTCTAGATGGAAGACATTGACTTCTCTATTCATGTCTCCAAAGGTTAACCTCATGGACCCATTCCTGCAATTGATGATGGCATTAGCAGTGGCAAGAAATGGTCGACCTAGGATGACCGGAGTTTGAGCCCTACGATTGGAGTTGGACACAGGTTGTGTCTCCAAAACTATGAAATCGACAGGGTATATGAACTCTCCTACCCGAATCAGGACATCGTTAATTTTCCCTTTTGGAACTTTAACAGAACGGTCAGCCAGTTGGATGGTGCTCGAGTTGGACTAAGGTCACCCAACCCGAGTTGTTGATAAACAGAGAATGGAAGCAAGTTGATACTTGCTCCCAAGTCAAGAAGTGCACGACTAATCTTAGCTTGTCCTATTGTGCAGGCAATGGTAGGGCTACCTGGATCTTTGTACTTGACAGGGATAGGACCCGAAAATAGCTCACTAATATTAGTGGCTAGGAAGACTTTCTTAGGAACATTAGTCTTTCTTTTCTTGGTGCACATGTCCTTAAGAAACTTAGCATAGGAAGGAACTTGTTGGATGGCATCAAGAAGTGGCACATTTATTTTCACTTGATTAAACATCTCTATTATCTTGTCCATGTGCGGGTTTTGCTTGTTGTTTTTTAGCCTATTCGGAAATGGTACTATAGGCTGGTGCACCTGGCTGGCTGACTTGTCTTTTTCAGACTCGTCCGAATTGGAAGAAATTGGATTGGATGAGGTGGAAGCTTGATTGTGGTTGTGCTGAATAGGATTGGTGGGTGTTGACACTTGGTTATCAACTTTCTTTCCTGACCTCAATGTATGCACAACATTACATTGATTGAATGAAGGATCCTCAGCCAAATGAGCTTGTTGGGAATTCCTTGGATTGGTGACTGGCTGA
This sequence comes from Agave tequilana, assembly GCA_038442645.1. Taxonomy (NCBI): domain Eukaryota; kingdom Viridiplantae; phylum Streptophyta; class Magnoliopsida; order Asparagales; family Asparagaceae; genus Agave; species Agave tequilana. The sequence continues at coordinate 112,039 of JAVJIF010004408.1, read as the reverse complement.
CTAGGCAGGGTACCCTTTTGTCTCTCATTCTGTGGGTTGGCTAGTTGGCTCATTTGAACCTCTAACCTCTGAATGGTTTGCATCAGAGAGTCTTGGTTTTTCATATATCTCTCCATGTTTCTCTCAAAGTCAGTCATTCTTCTTTCCAATTGAGGATTCTGGAAGGAGGATTATGGAGCTTGGTTAGGAAAGTTCTGTTGATAATTAGAAAAGTTTGGTGGATGGTTGGGAGAATTATTATGGAAATTGGAGAAGTTGGGTTGATGATTGGAAGAATTATTACCATGATGGAAGTGGTTAGCATGATTGGATCGTGAATGGTCATTGTTGTTCTGGCTCCATGAGAAATTAGGGTGATTTCTCCAGCCGGGATTGTACGTTGGAGCGTAAGGATTGTTGTTCGGCCTTGAAAAAGCCGCATTCATCGGTTCGTGATAGGATTGCTGAGCCTGAAACACTGGGCATTCCTCGAATACATGGTTCATGGCTTGACAGTAAGTGCAGCCCGAGGGTGAAAATTGGTTCGGGCTGACTTGATTGACTGGACTTGGTTCTTTCGTCTCTAGAGCCTCCAGTCTTCTAGCTAAATTAGCTAACTTAGCCTCATTAGCGATGGACGATTCTATGGAGTGGAGACCTCCTTTTGAAGAGATGGAGTTAGGATTCTTAGGGGTCTCACTCGCAGATTCCCATTGGATGGTTTTCTCAGCTAAATTTTCATACAAATCACATCCCTCATCTTCATCTTTCTGCAAGAAACCCCCTTGGCACATACTTTCTAAGAGGGTTTTGGTGGAATAGTCTAAACCGTCATAGAGAATTTGGCATTGTCGCCATTTCTCTATTCCATGATGTGGACATTGGACAAGGAGGTCCTTAAAGCGTTCAAAGTACCTTCAGAACGGTTCACTAGGCTCTTGCTTAAATTGCATGATCGTCTTCCTAATGAGAGAGGTTTTATGGATAGGATAGAATTTCTTCAAGAAGACCTTGATGAAACCATCCCAAGATGTGATGGAACCGGCTGCTAAGCTGTAGAGCCACTTTTTTGCTAGGTCCTTAAGTGCAAACGGGATAAATCTCAACCTAATAGCATCGTCTACAAGGTGTGGGATTTTCATCATAAGATATACTTCCTCAAATTCTCTTATGAAGAAGTAGGCATCTTCGGACTCTAGACCATGAAATTTGGGGAGTGTGTTGATGAATTGAGGCTTGAGCTCAAAATTGTATTCACCAACCGATGGAAGTGAGATGCATGATGGAAGTGAGGTCCTAATGGGGTAGAACCTATCCTGTAGTGATGTGGATTGAGCCATTACCGGATCTGGTCTTGGTTCAAACTTAGGTGGTGATGTGTGTCTAGTCAACCTAGATGAATTAGGGTCTCTCGACCACACTTGCATACACAATCACAATCACAATCACAACAAGTTCAAACAGCGGTCAACAATAAAAATCAACCAAGCCTAGTCTAAGGTACCCTTGACCTAGACAACTCCTAACTGGTTGATTGTCCACAAGAGGTAGAATGTAGACCTTGACCACAAGCTAATCAGCCAGGTTGGGGCAAGATTGGTGGGAGGTTTTCCGTCAAAAGACGTTCCTTAATTAAGTAACCACCACTCTTCGGGCTTTCGGCCCTCAATCCCTTTCCTTGACACTGATTTTACAAGAGTCAATTTCCAACACTTTTCCTCTTTAGGATAATCTCCTATTGAGTTCGAGATGTCCCTAAGGCCAACGTCTATCAAATTTTAATTAGGCTTAGGTTGTGCGTGCTTGGAGATGGTTTGTGGGCTAAGGAAGGGTAATGACTTCCCCACCTTATCTTGATTTGGGTTTTTCCCTTAGAATAGATTCGTGCAAGTGTGCAAGATATAGGAAAGTAGCATTCAAAAGCAAAATCACCCAAGAATGTTTCCTAAACTATATGCTATGCATACATACCTTGTCTCCAGCTCTCTTCAACAGTAATGTAAAAGAATTGAAAAGACTTGTGCCTAGAATGCAAATGTCTAATCAATTTTTAACTTTCAACGAATCTTTTACTGTTGACTTAAAAACAGGGATGTTGGATAGAAACACTAGCATAAATATGACATATAAAAACTAAAGTTTTTGCGAGCAATATGTCCTGCAAAACAAAGTTTTTAGTAGTCCCAAAAAATTTCAGATTTGCAAAGCAATTTCTTGAAATTCTGTTTCCTACTTTCGAGAGTAGGGGCACAGAATTTTCAAGTCTTCTTGGCAAAGCTTGAATGCTAGATCTTGATCTTCGAGTCCCTGAAACAAACACACAAAAGTTGTTAAAACAACTACACCGTTCCCCCCGGCAACGGAGCCAAAAATTGATTGCTAAAATAAAGAAACAACCAATGAGTTTAAGAATGTACCGTGTAGCTTGTGGCTAACGGGTCGTGTCCACAAGGAGGGATGCGATGGAAGCTTTTCGATGAGTTGCTTAAAAACAAGGAACTTGTGTTCATTTTTTTTAGGAAAAAGAGAATGGAAGGAAAAGAGATGAAAAAGAGAAATTTCAACTTTCAGAAAAAGATTTGGAGAAGGTGATTTGTAAAAAGCTTTAAGAGTTGTGATGTTGTTTTATAATGTGAAATCAAATCTGGGCTTACTATCTTCCTACTCAATTGTTCATTCTTCTCTTAAAGTATTAAGTCCCTCAAGTTATCATTTGCAAAACTTAAAGTTGCTTTTTTTTTAGAAAGCTTTAAGTAAAGCACATAAGATGCAGAAGGGTTGAGTCTTTTTTCTTCAAGAAAGAATTGGAATCGGATATTAAAACATAAAGCGCGAAGAAGCAAGAATGAATTAAAAACGATTCACAAGAAGTTCAAGAGAGAATTGTGAATTCAACTATCCATACCCATCCTCATGTGCCTTCAAGAACGCTTTCAAAAAGAAAGGCTTTTAAGGGAGGCATGCATATGATTCATCGGGACTTTTTCTTTTAAAAACAGAAGAGAAGAAAACAAAAGAGAGTCGATAGCTAGCCCAGAAAACCTTTTAGTTATCCATGGAAAGCGAAGAAAATAACGACATAATATAAAGCATACCGTACTGCAAGTGAAAGAGAAATCGGCCCGACTTTTGTATTGCTGTCACTTCAACCTTCAAGTACAAGCTCTCAATCCTCTCTCTCACAAGTTTATGAAACTAGACTACAACTTAAAAAGCAAGATTACAACTTTCTTCCTAGCTAACAATGAACCTAGATCCTAAGAAAATAAGTGCAAAATTTAATCCTAGTCTTCGCTGCCTTTTTCTCTGCTGAAAGAGGTATTTATAGCCAAAAAACAAAGAATCAGGATCCCGGGAACGTTGGGGAAGCAAACGCTCCCCCAACAACTTTCAGTTGGCCGCGAAAACGCGGTTTGGGCCGCGTTTCCGCGGCACTGGTGTGGCCACGTGGCCACACCAAAGGGGAGGAGGCTCCTGGTTTGAAGTGGGGCTCGCATCTCCTGCTGGTTTTCCTGTTGCTGCTTCAACCGTTGACTGAATCAGCTTTTGATTTTCTGGCTTCGATTCCTCGATTCAAGTAGGATTTTTCTCAACCCCTTGATATGCCAAGATATAACCCAGATTTCTTCACTTCGAAATTATTCTGAATTAATTCAGAATAAAGTGGGCTTTTGGGCTTATTCCTCATTTATTTCTTTGAGCATTTGGGCCTACATTTAGCAAAGAAAAAAGACACTTATTAATATCATTTATTAGCATACAAGTGTGGTAAAGTGACAACATAAATGCAATGTATGTGACAAATCAACAGCAGAGGATATGTTGGCAGATGTTCTTCGATGGAGCATCACGAATAGGTCCTAAAGGCAGGACCATTGCCGGAGTGGGGGTTGTGTTTATCTCCCCACAGAATCATATCCTTCCCAGAGCATTTTCTCTAACACAATCATGCTCCAACAATGTAGCGGAATATAATGCTCTACTTATTGGCCTCCAGCTCGCCCACAGAATGGGGGTACGCTACCTTGAAGCTTACGGCGATTCAAAACTGATTATCAATCAGGTTAAAGGCGAATATGAGGTCCGCCACGAAGACTTGGTGCCTTATTACCATACAGCCATTGAATTGGCTAATCTGTTTGATGGTTTCTACATCGGGCACGTGTCTCGATCTCAGAATACTAAGGCGGATGTTCTTGCTGCATTAGCAACAACACTAGCCTTGCCAGTCGACACCGAGTATCACCTCATAGTGGCAACTCGACACCTTGTATGCTCTAAGCATATGTTAAGAACCCGAGAAGCCTATAATGTCTCGACGGATCTTGAGCCGAGAGATTGGCAATTTCCTCTCATCGACTATGCCTTACATGGTCTGCTGCCAGACGATCCTAAAGAAGCGGCATCTATAAGACGAAGGTCTCTCCGTTTCTACTACGATCCAACCCTGAAGACACTTTACCGTCATTCATATGACGGTGTCCTCCTCCGTTGCCTTTCCAATTCAGAGGCGTAGGAAGTGCTTAAAGAAGCACGCGACGGCATTTGCGGAGCTCATCAGCCAGGTCCAAAGCTTAAAGACAGATTGCATAGGCTTGGATATTATTGGCCAACCATGATAGTCGATGCCACCCAATATGCACGAAGGTGCAAAGCATGTCAAATTCACGCAGACTTCATACACCAGCCCCCGGAGTTGCTCCACCCAATTGTTGCTTCATGGCCATTTGAAGCATGGGGAATCGATGTCGTAGGGCCGATCAGTCCCTCTTCAACAAGAGGTCACCTGTTTATCCTGGCAATAACCGATTACTTTTCAAAATGGGCAGAAGCTATGCCACTAGTTGAAGTCAAAACCTCTAACGTGGTTAATTTCATCAAACACCATGTCATCCATCGATTTGGTGTCCCTAGGCGGATCATCCATGATAATGGTCCTCAATTCATAAGCCAGATATTCTATCGATTCTGCGATAAATACCGAATTCAGAATGTGGCTTCAACTGCCTATAATCCCGCCGCTAATGGCTTGGCGGAAGCATTCAACAAAACAATCATCAAGTTACTCAAGAAGTTCGTCTCCTCGAATAAGCGAGATTGGGACGAAAAGCTTAGTGAATGTCTTTAGGCCTACCGAACCATAGTTTGGGCCCCGACAGGCAATACGCCTTTTTCCCTGGTGTACGGGTGCGAAGCAGTCATCCCGTTGGAAATTCAGATGCCATCATTGCGAGTCGCTTTAATGACTAAGATCACATCAGAGGACAATGATCGGTTGCGCCTTCAAGAGCTCGAAGCCCTAGATGAGAAGCGACTACAAGCTCAGCAACACATCGAGTTGTATCAAGCTCGAATCTCAAAATCCTTCAATAAGAAGGTCAAACAAAGAGTCTTCCAGAAAGGAGATTTGGTTTTAGCTGTCAGATGACTGATGATTATGACGCATAAGACCAAAGGCAAGTTTCAGCCTAAATGGGAAGGACCGTTTGTAATAGAAACAGTCTATTCAAACGGAGCATACCGCCTTATGATTTCAGACGGTGATTTACTCATGATGCCGATCAATGGCAAGTTATTAAAGAAGTATTATCCCTGATTAAGGATCCTTCTCATGATCAAGTTAACATTACACCTCTGATCAAGACATTCATATCCAAGGTACACGCAAAGAGAGCCTCTCTCTTCCTCCAAACAAGATCATACAACCATAAACCAGTAGGGACCTGGTCACACACTGGTTGTCCCAAAGGAGAATCAAGGTTACACATACGCTAACCAAATGATCCAACACCTTTAACGGTTAAGGATAGAGGAAAATGTTGGCCTTTAAGCCCAACATAAGTCCTCGACAACTCATCATGCAGAGGGGAATAGCATGGCTAGCCCAACTCAAACGGTAGTTGGTAAAGGCATATCAAACCCGTTGACAGCTGGGGATTTGCTAAAAATCCTAAGGGACCTGTTCCCATTTGATTCCCTCTCCAAAATCACTTACCAATTCTCACCCATAGAATGGTAAGGCCACATATACAAATCTCTCCGTCCATTTCGCTGTTACGTTAACATTAAACCTATGACAGTGATTTTTTCGTTTCTCCCCGTGAAAACGAGACCTTTTCCCAAATTCCATCAAAACTTTGAGCTTGGTGGCTTCTCAACCGGTTATATCATTGCGACCTCTGAACCGCCAGATATCCAAGTCTCAATTTCGAGTTTGTTGACATTTACAAAAGATAAGTCTCAATTTTGAGCCTATTGACATTTACAAAAGACAGGTCTCACCTTTTTGCCCGTCAAGGACTAACTTTGAGCTTGGTGGCTTCTCAACCGGTTATGTCATTGTAACCTCTGAACCGGCAGATAGCCAAGTCTCAATTTTGAGCTTGTTGACATTTACAAAAGACAAGTCTCAATTTCGAGCCTGTTGACATTTACAAAAGACCGGTCTCACCTTTTTGTCCGTCAAGGACTAACTTTGAGCTTGGTGGCTTCTCAACCGGTTATATCATTGCAACCTCTGAACCGGCAGATCGCCAAGTCTCAATTTCAAGCTTATTGACTGATTGAGGCTCAACCTGCACACAAAATACGAAATTATAGAACTTAAGAAAAGAAATGTGCAAGTGCTCAATTCTTCCGCTATAGCAAGTGGCTATGCGGGTCGTGATCCACAAGGAGGGTTTGCGATGGAAGCTTTACCGTTCTTTATTGAAATCGTTAAGAAGAAAAGCGAAAGTTCTTCTCTGTTTTTAAGTTAAGAAAATGTGAAAGAATTATGTTAAAGTTAGAAGAAAATGGAAGATGAAGAAGGTGGAAAATTCAGAAAACAATAAAAGCGACTATGCACAAATGGGGTGAGTGGAGAAGAAAGAGTTGGAAGATGTGGTGATTTAATTTACAGAAATGAAAAAGAAAAGAAAACAAATATTTACCTTCTTTTCACCAAAAGCTTACCTTGAGTTCTTAGCTTCAATGTTACCTTGAATTGGAGGCAATTAGCGCATAGCCCATAAGAGTCGAGTGTTGGTCTCTTCCACATTACATCATCAAGATACGCAAGCATGAAATGATACAGAGAGACTCACAATTCCATCGTCATGAGCTATCGGTGGCACTCGCAAAGGCAAGGCTCTTTCGATGCTTTTAGACTCACTTGGAAGACAGTTGTACCAAAAAGAAAGGTAAAATAGAAAAGAAGAAGAGAACTAAAAAGAACATACAAGGAAATAGCATCGATTTGATTTCATAACAATCGAAGAAAAGAAATAAAACCTTACACCAATTGTCACTTTTAGCTCAAGCTTCAGTCTTGTTCTTCGATGAAAGTTGATCTCCTCAGAATTACATAAATGAAAACTAAATTACATGAAAAGGAAAAACAAAACCTAAACTAAGAAATGAAAAACTAGGCTAAATCCTAATCTGCATGGTCGTCCATTTTCAGTGCACATAATGGCCTTTTATAGGCAGAAAACCCAACCACCAAGATCCCGGGGAGGTCGGGGGAGCAAACGCTCCCCCTAACTCCCCAACAAAGCCGCGAAACGCGGCTTGGGCCGCGTTTCCGCGGCCAGGGTGTGGCCATGTGGCCCTGTTGGTGGGTCATCTTGGGATTATTTTCTGACTTTATCCTTTATTAGTTTCTTCGTTTTTGAGCCCCGGATTCTGACGAAATGACCTTGGATTCTTGGCTTTAACCGATTGATTCTGAGAGGATTCTTCTCAACCGGTTTCAACCTCTTGATTTTACCCTGATTTCTTGAGTGCGAATTAATTCTGATTTAATTCAGAATTTTGGTGGGCTTTGGGCTCATTTCTCTTCAACTCCTTAAAGATTGGGCCTGCAAATAAATCAAACAATTAATTAGGACAATGCAGGCTTTTATTCTATAATAAGTATGGACATATGATATTAAATATGCAACATTAGCGACCAATCAGACCCCCATACCTATCTTTTGCTCGTCCTCGAGCAAAACAACTAAACTATACTAAGGATTATTAGACCACTTTCGCAGGTCACGCGATTGCACTGAGCATGTGCAACAAGCCGTTAAACCTCTAGGTTTCCCCTAGAGGACGAGTGTTGTCTCGTGAGGGTTTTCAGCGGATTACACCCACAAAATCCATAAAGAAAGAGAAATAAAGAGTTAGTATTTTCGAAAGGCATTTTGAAAGAGAAAAATATTTGAAATATAATTGTAAGATCTAAGCAATCTATAAGTTATAGGAAGACTGAATTTTTCATTCCTAAACTTAGTCTCTATTCAAAAATTTGTTATCAATTAAAGTAAGGAGTCAAATTGTACTTCTCATCTAGTCTATTACTTTACCCTAAGTCATATGCACTTGTGACTGTGAAAATTTTGACTAAGGGTTCATTAACTCTAACTCTTATGCCTTATATATATATATATATATATATATATATATATATATATATATATATATATATATATATATATATATATATATATATATTTGGTGGTATTATTCCTTAGTCTAGGCTTTCTAATCTGCCCATGTAACGAGCCTTTAATCGATGACTCCCAAACCAGACGGTCTTAGGGCACCAGGTGAGAAGACACCCCTAGGACTTAAGGACTCGAGCAAACAAGGCCACAAAACTAAGGATTTTATTATATGAACCTCTTTTAGGCGTGAATACTTATGCTTTATTAGGCACAAATACCCAGCTTAATCAGAGGATTTTTCTTTTCAAACTTATCTAATCATCTTTCACATAAATACTAAGGCTTGCTTAGGCCAAAGCACCTAGCTAGTCAATAATTAGATTTGTTTGTATATATATATTTTTTATAACTTATCTAATCATCTTTCGCATAAATACTAAGGCTTGCTTAGGCCAAAGCACCTAGCTAATCAATAATTAGATTTGTTTATTTTTTTTTATATATATATTTTTTTATAAGGCATAAGAATCTTTGTTTTTGAACCCTAAGTGTGTAAGTGTATGAAGTGTGCATATTTCATCAAGGTAAAGATCAAGACTAAATTACTTTGACAAATTTTCTTCCTAACCCTAAAAATCAAACAAATAATCTTATTTTGACCAAGTATAAGAAATCCTAATTTAGATTTTCCTATTCCTTAAAATTAACTTAATTTCTTATAAAAATAAGTCAAAATATTGTTTCTATTTTTCAAAAAGTTTTTAAAAGTAAAGAAAAATGTTAATTTTTTTTTTTAAACAAAAAGATAAGTTATGTTAGACCCTCCCCCACACCTATCTCATGCATTGTCCTCAATGTATGAATTAATGCATAGATGCATGAAAAAGAAGAAAGGGAAGGAAAAGGTTACCTTAAGGTGGTGGTTCCGGTGGTGGTCTGATTGGTCCACGAAACGCGGCCCAATCAACTTTTCTTGGGTCTCGGAGGAACCCACCAGAAATATCTTTAATATAACCCATTAAAAAGATGTATCCATCAAGGATCTTTATTAAATATTTTACCCCATCTAATTTCCATATTTCATAATTGATTTCGGAGTCAAATTTATCAACCACCTCGTCCCAGAATGGAGTATGAAATGATAGAATGATTGACTTGGACTCATGAAGGATAGGAACTAATACCGACTCAGGAAGGTGACTTAAATCAAGTAAAGGTTCAAGAGTCGAAATTGATTCAGGAATTGGGTCCAAGTCAAGAAGTTGAAACTCCAGTCCACATGTATTTTCCAACAATGGAATGTGACCTAATATGGGTGATTCCAGTTCAGGAATGATAGGTGGAGGAATCAAAACTGACTCTAAAATATTACTCAAGTTTGGTAACAGAACGCGAGTCAAGACTGATTCAGAAAGTTGAACTGGATCACTGATTTGAGAATCTAGGTCACATATCTCATTGAGTTTAATATCAAAAAATTGAGAACTTGCCAATTTGTCAATAGGATCTTCAAAAGTGTATAATTGGTCAAGTTCAATATGATCCTCAAAGATGGGTGATTCAATTTCATTATGAATTGGGACAGGATCCAATGTCGACTCCGGGAAAAGATTGAAGTCAGGTAAAGATACCGGAGTCATTATTGAATCAGGAAGAAGAATTGAATCACTAAGTTGGGGTTCAAGATCATATTCATTTTCAAGTTCGATTTCAGGAAAAGGATAACTTGCCAAATTATCAATTTCATTTGGAGTTTGGGCAAGTTCAAATGGTTGTGCTTAAATGGAATCTTGATTTCCAAAACTACATGACTCTTCGGCTCTAACAGAATAGTTAGTGACATCAGGACGGTGGGAACGTAGAGATTCGACCATCATATCTATGTCACGATTACGAGTGTTTTGAGCCTGAGTCATGGCTTCAAGCATCTTTTCATAGTTGATAAGTTCATTATTTTGATGAAAAGATGAAAAATTGTCTTGGAAGTGGTAGTGAAATTGTGAGTCCATCAGATTTTGGGATTTGTGTTTGGACTCACGCATACTCATTTCCATAATTGATGGTTTCCTATTTTGGACGGGTAGAACTGAGTATGAATCTTGAACATAATGTGGACTGGGTGGAGAAGGAGGGCAAGGTGGTTGGAAATTATGCTCGAGGGAGGTGAATCCCCACTGACTCGGTGAAGAGTTGAAATCATTATGGAAATTATAGTTATTAGATGGAGGGTATGGGTCATATTGATTCGGATAAGACCAATCCGGCACACTAAGTTGGTCAAAGTTATGATATGCCGGGTTGGTAATATCTGAAAATGAAGTCGGTGTGTAATATGGATTATCATTGTAGTTGAAAAAATTATTATTATAGTCCATATCACACAATAGAATACAAACAAAGAAAAACAAACAAATAAGCAAACAAATAAAAGAAAAAAATTCTAACTAGGTTAGGGTAGACCTATGACCTAGACGACTCCTAACTGATTAGACTGTCCACGGGAGGTCTAATGTAGACTTTGACCACAAGCTAATCAGCCAGGTCAGGGCAAGGTTGGTGGGAGGTTTTCCGTCAAAGACGTTCCTTAATTAAATAACCACCAACCTTCGGGCTTTCGGCCCTCAATCCCTTTCCTAGACACTGATTTTGCAGGAGTCAGATTCTAACATTTTTCCCCCTTAGGATAATCTCCTAATTGAGTCCGAGATGTCCCTAGGGCCAACGTCTACTCAATTTTAGTTAGGCTGGGGTTAGTGAGTGCTTGGAATCTGATTTTTTTTGGGCTAAGGAAGGGTGATTAAATCCCCACCTTATCTTGTTATGGGTTAGTGCCCTTAAAATAATTTTATGCAAGTGTACAAGATATGTAAGATTCACTCAAAGCGATATAAACAACCAAGAAGTGAGTCCTATGCTAAATGCAATGCATACATACCTTGCTCCAGCACTCTTCAACAGTAAAAAATAAAGAAATTAAAAAGACACGTGCCTAAAATGCAAATGTCTAATCAATTTTTTATCTTTTCAACAAATATTTTACTGTTGATTATTAGCAGGCTTATGTTATGGCATATAAGAAAAATTAAAGTTGCAGCAAACTAGAATTTTTTTTAAACTAAGCAGCCCTGCAAAAAGCTGTTAGTAGTCAACTCTTCCTTGCCGCGGATCCGCGGCTTTTGCCATGGAAACGCGGCAATTCAGAGGGCCCTTGGTCTCTGCTTTCTAGAGCAGAGGCCCAAGGCCACTTGTATGTCACTGCAATATTAATTTCCTGCTTTGATTGCCCTGTAACCTGCAACAGAGAAGAAAATTCGTTTAGTTCTAAAAAATTTTCTAAAAAAAATTCAGATTTCAATAAAAAACATGTTACCCTCCCCGGCAACGGCGCCAAAATTTGATTGAGGCTCAACCTGCACACAAAATACGAAATTATAGAACTTAAGAAAAGAAATGTGCAAGTGCTCAATTCTTCCGCTATAGCAAGTGGCTATGCGGGTCGTGATCCACAAAGAGGGTTTGTGATGGAAGCTTTACGGTTCTTTATTGAAATCGTTAAGAAGAAAAGCGAAAGTTCTTCTCTGTTTTTAAGTTAAGAAAATGTGAAAGAATTATGTTAAAGTTAGAAGAAAATGGAAGATGAAGAAGGTGGAAAATTCAGAAAACAATAAAAGCGACTATGTACAAATGGGGTGAGTGGAGAAGAAAGAGTTGGAAGATGTGGTGATTTAATTTACAGAAATGAAAAAGAAAAGAAAACAAATATTTACCTTCTTTTCACCAAAAGCTTACCTTGAGTTCTTAGCTTCAATGTTACCTTGAATTGGAGGCAATTAGCGCATAGCCCATAAGAGTCGAGTGTTGGTCTCTTCCACATTACATCATCAAGATACGCAAGCATGAAATGATACAGAGAGACTCACAATTCCATCATCATGAGCTATCGGTGGCACTCGCAAAGGCAAGGCTCTTTCGATGCTTTTAGACTCACTTGGAAGACAGTTGTACCAAAAAGAAAGGTAAAATAGAAAAGAAGAAGAGAACTAAAAAGAACATACAAGGAAATAGCATCGATTTGATTTCATAACAATCGAAGAAAAGAAATAAAACCTTACACCAATTGTCACTTTTAGCTCAAGCTTCAGTCTTGTTCTTCGATGAAAGTTGATCTCCTCAGAATTACATAAATGAAAACTAAATTACATGAAAAAGAAAAACAAAATCAAAACTAAGAAATGAAAAACTAGGCTAAATCTTAATCTGCTTGGTCGTCCATTTTCAGTGCACATAATGGCCTTTTATAGGCAGAAAACCCAACCACCAAGATCCCGGGGAGGTCGGGGGAGCAAATGCTCCCCCTAACTCCCCAACAAAGCCGCGAAACGCGGCTTGGGCCGCGTTTCCGCGGCCAGGGTGTGGCCATCTGGCCACACCCTGTTGGTGGGTCATCTTGGGATTATTTTCTGACTTTATCCTTTGTTAGTTTCTTCGTTTGAGCCCCGGATTCTTGGCTTTAACCGATTGATTCTGAGAGGATTCTTCTCAACCGGTTTCAACCTCTTGATTTTGCCCTGATTTCTTGAGTGCGAATTAATTTTGATTTAATTCAGAATTTTGGTGGGCTTTGGGCTCATTTCTCTTCAACTCCTTAAAGATTGGGCCTGCAAATAAATCAAACAATTAATTAGGACAATGCAGGCTTTTATTCTATAATAAGTATGGAAATATGATATTAAATATGCAACATTAGAGACCAATCATTGACATTTACAGAAGACAAGTCTCAATTTCGAGCCTGTTGACATTTACAAAAGACAGGTCTCACCTTTTTGTCCGTCAAGGACTAACTTTGAGCTTGGTGGCTTCTCAACCGGTTATGTCATTGCGACCTCTGAACCGGCAGATAGCCAAGTCTCAATTTCGATCTTGTTGACATTTACAAAAGACAAGTCTCAATTTCGAGCCTGTTGACATTTACAAAAGACAGGTCTTACCTTTTTGTCCGTCAAGGACTAACTTTGAGCTTGGTGGCTTCTTAACCGGTTATGTCATTGCGACCTCTGAACCGGCAGATAGCCAAGTCTCAATTTTGAGCTTGTTGACATTTACAAAAGACAAGTCTCAATTTCGAGCCTGTTGACATTTACAAAAGACAGGTCTCACCTTTTTGTCCGTCAAGGACTAACTTTGAACTTGGTGGCTTCTCAACCGGTTATGTCATTGCGACCTCTGAACCGGCAGATAGCCAAGTCTCACCTTTCAGTCCGTCAAGGGCTACTTCGAGCTTGGTGGCGTCTCAATCGGTTACGTCATTGCGACCTCTGAACCGGTAGATAGCCAAGTCTCATTATTCAGTACAGTAAGGATTGTTTTCTCAAATGGCTGCAATACAACTTGCAAGCGACAATTCAAAAGATAAAACAAGTTGGAAATACGATAGGGGAGTCAAAACAAAATTACTTTTATTGATTCCAAAAAGAAGGGATACATGAAGGCACATATATTACAAGCTATGAGGGTGCTTCATAAGATTTGATTCGCCCTTCAAGAATAGCCAGCCTTGTCTTCCTATCATCAGCAGCCCTGACAAGCGCCTGCGACCTCAGCTCAGCCTCATTAAAGCTCACCGTCTGGGCCAAGCGAGCTTCAACTTCAACCAAGGTTGCCCTCTGAGCTAGCTCCTGCCGCGAGAGTTCGTCACTCTGAGCCTTAAGCTGCTCAAGCCGCGCAGTCTCTTCCAGACGTACTGGTTCAGCCTTGGATAAAAGAAGATTAGCCTTCCTGATCATCTCCTTGGCCTTTTCAATTTTATCTTTAGCGTCAAGAAGAGCACTGCTAGAAGCATCCATGGTGTCCCCGAGCTCTACCTTCCTTGTCTCCAAGGATTTCAAGTCAGAAGAAATGGCCTTAGCAGCTTCCTAAGCGGCAAGATGGGCTTCATGCATTTGAGCAACAAGGTGCGCAAGCTACTCGCTAACCAAAGACTCCAGGTCCGAATGGCTAAGACGGCGCCATTCTTCTACATCCCCCTCAAGTTGGTCCACCAGAAGTTCCAATGCAGCGGCCTGGTCATCCCCTCTAAAGTCCCGGATACTCTCAATACTTCGGGAGAGGACCACCTTTAGAGCAGAGAATGAGGTAGTCAAGCCTTTCAAAATCAAATTGATGGATCACTTCAAGCCCTTATAAAAGCTATCGACTAGCTCAGCCACAAATTCATTCTCGGCCTCAATCACTCCTAGCAGACGGGCAGCCTCTGAAGATTCCACTGGCTTTATTGACATTACCGTGGAAGGAATAGTAGAAGCACTGGCTGCAGCAACATGAGAGGTCGTCGGTGATCTCGGCGGAGTCCTCATTGAAACCAGTACACTAGCCACAACCGAGGTCGGACTAGTGACTATTTCTGGAAGAGCAGGCTCAACCACCAGTGTTGGGGAAGTAGGACTAGTAATCACCCTCAGCTTCGCACCTGGCAAGATAGATGGCGCTGGCGAAACTGATGGAACCTCACTCATTGATATAGTTGGAAGTGAGGTTGCCTCCATGACTACCGTCCCCTCAATCTCTGTTCCTCTGACTGGTTCAGGCTGATAAGAGGGCAGGTCACCATACAAAGCATCCAACTCAGCAGCATCTGCCGCGGTCGAAGTGCTTACTTCACCCCTGGATCCCTCAAGAAGACGGGTGGGCTCTCTTGAAGTCGACGCACCCAGAGGCGGAACACCTGCGATAAGACTTTGTTTAGGCAAGGCACAACAAATAGCAAGAGTCAAAAGGTCAAAACCGTACCAAAAGATAATGTCACCTCAATCGTCTTGGCGGCTACATCAGTCTCTACGGGCTCCATCGGAAAATCTTTGGCGGAGTCAACACGAATGGCCGGCCCTCCTTCGCTTGCCGAACCCTCCGTGGTCCACCCAAAGGAGCTAGAAGCTTCGGAACTTCCTTTCGAAGTCCCGGTGCCCGAAGGACCGACATCAGCCGCGTCACCTCCGGATCCTTCTGAGACGGCGAAATAGCCAGCCTCATCGCCCTCCTTCTAAGTAAACAAGGGATCATAATGCTCCCCTTGTTCTCTGACAGCTTCAGCTCTCGGGCTTCTCACCGCCTCAGTTCCTGCATCACAAAGTAAATAATGAGTTGTCCAGAACACATAAAAAGTATATTATAAGGACGAAGCTGATCTTACCCAGGTCCGGAGCGGCTTCGCCAGTAGTCGGTTTAGGAGCCGACAATTCAGTTGCTAATGGGGCAAGAGGAGGAAGCGCTGCAGATGGTTCGCCCTCTACAACAACTGTAGGAGCTTGGCGACGGGGCTTCTTCACCACCCGCTTCCTGCGAGATCCACCCTCCCGCTTTTGTTTGAAGTGGACGTCGGGATCTTCTTCCTCCACTTCTTCAACATCGGCATGTTCTATGGGGGCTGTCCCTACCACGCCAGAAGCAGCTGCTGGAGTCTCAGCACCTGTATCCGCTTCGAAGCGAGGACTTTCTGCATCCGAGGCTTCACTGTCGTCAATAGCAATGAACTCCCCAAGGCCTGGGACGCGAACCCTTTTACCCTCACCTTTCTCAGTGACCTTCCGCTTCAGCCGCTGAGAAATCAACTTCACACCAGAAGAGTTGATAGAGAATCCAGTGGCTGTGGAGTTTGAGGTTGCATACCACTGGCAGAATCCCAGGGTCATTAAAAGGTTCGGAGTTCTTAGCGGCATGCACAGCCGCGCCTCGGTACAGCCTGCAATGAAGAACCGCCAGGCACGGGCTCCATCGATGAGGCTCCCCAAGAAAGCTAGATTGAGGTTTGGGTTGCCCACGTACAGTTGGTCATATCCAAACTGACAGGCAAACCGACTTGGAACATAGGGCTCCAAGTAGCAGGTATCCCCGCTTCTGTACAATAAATGTGAGGGCCGAATGCTGACCAGACACTCAAAAATTCTCCGGCTCAATGATGTCTGCCCTTCCCCCGCGTCTTTGAACTCCTCTCCATAGCCTGCATCCCGAATATAGGGGAAGCAGCGAAAAAGGCTATAGACGTCATAGCGAAGCAACTTACGGACCGCAGCCACGTAAGTCCTCAGCCATGAACATCCTTCGAATCGGCGGAGAAGCGCCGTTCGAACACCTTCTGGGGGGTCTTCTCCGGCTTCAATCAAGGAGGGACAGTGAAGGGAAAACCACGCCATCAAATATGTATACGACAGACCTATTCTGGGGTTCGGTCCGTCGCTGGGAAAACAGTCCCCTTTCCCCGCTTCGTCGAGGGCGGCCTACAGAAAGCCTCCGTCAATGCACGAAGGCCTCTCTGAATACAGCACACCATGGCCGGAAGAAGTCCCAGAGAACAACCATGGACTAGACGAACAGCAGGCAGCAGGACAGTCGGATGAATGACGTCACCCGACGAAGATGGCACCACGCACCTCTTCAACCAGACCATCAAGAAACCAACCAGCAGTGCCTTCCGGGACATCGGCCGACGAGCCTGGTGATGGAAACTCCGAAGGATATCACCTTTCTCATAGGGGCCGTCGTTTTCTTCCACAATTAGATCCCCTTGAGAATGCTTTTGCATCCGGCTAAAGATGTCTTCGTCAGTGACTCCACAAGGAGCCGCTTCAGGAGTGTTTTCCATATCGGGGAACAAATACTCTCCCCAGCTCTTCAAGCTGAATGAAGTTCCTTTATTGCTTCCATGCATACTTGAGCAAATGTACAAATGGCACATTAACTCCCGGTAGGTCTCAAACAAGGCGGGCTCCTGCTTCTCCAGAAGAGCCAATTCTGCCTCGCACGGGAAGTATTCTTCATATGGGAAAGATCCCAAGGGCAGAGCAGAGACTTCTCACATCTCATGCAGAGCCATACCCAATTCACCAATAGGGGTGAAGAAGGTCCCTGTAGCAGGGCAGTATAACTCAAAGATGGCGTAGAAGTTCGCTACGCTCATCTGAATGCCATAGCAGGTCGCCCTGACGGCCTCATAAAGGTTCAGCCTCCCCAGATCCTCCTCAAAATGAGCAAGGACATACAAGGTCAAGTCCTTCCACCATGCCTTCGGAGGGTGAATCCACCCTGGAGTTCTGAAATCAGTGGCGGGATAGTTACCACGAACCTTGAAGAATTGTTTCCCAAAGGTCTGCGCCACCACAGGATTTTCTCCCACTGGGATGTCTCGCGATACATTCCCAGGGTGTAGACCCATTATGCAACGAGGAGGTTCCGCCCTTGTGTAGCCGAGTGAGGAAAGTATCAATTTCCCTACGTGGACAGATTCGGTACTCCGACTCACTTGCCATGGCATCTTCCGAGCCTTCGTCATGTATTGGAAGAAAGACAAAGGAAAATGCCGCTTGCTGGACGGAAGATAAAACTTCTCGCCATCTAATTGGAAAATCCACTGCCCTTCTCTGGCTAGCAGCTGGCGATCATGGTCTGGCGCCGCATCCCCAAACATGAAGTCAGGCTTCCGATAGACTCGTCGGTCAAAATCTTCAAGGGAAGCAGTAGTCAGGATGCTCCTCATGGTGCGTTGATCCCCACCGTAAATAAGCGTGTCTCGAGTAGGAGAGCTCCACTCGCTGAACAGAGAAGCCTGCCCTTGGAACTGCAGGCCAACATTGTCGTCTAATCCCTTGGCCGTCCCAAATAGACTGTTCAAAGGACCAGGAGTGTAGTGCACTGCAAGAACAAAGAAAAACCATGATTAGTTCATCAGCAGAACAAGGGCTAAAATAAGAAAGCAAAATTTGACAAGGCATAGCCTCGCTCTCTGAGCGAAGCTGGCCTAACGATAGCTTCGCCCCGAAGCTTAGCTTCGCAGCTGTAGTGTAACCCCGCATCCCACACGAAGGCAGGATGCAGGAAAATATCCAAGTGTTAGCTTCGCTCTGGAAGCTTAGCTTCGAACAACAGAATGCGACAAAGCCCCAAGGGCTAACTTCGTCAGAAGGGCATTACGGTCCTTTTCTGTCAAATTTCAAAGGCCAGCTTCGTATCCTGTCATTCAACAGGATGTGAACCGCCTAAGGGATAGCTTCGCTTGGAAGCTTAAAGAAGAACTCTTCAGTTCTTGGATTCCTGATCAAGGAATCAAGGAAAATTCAGGGAATCAGACTCCCTAAAATTACAAGATCATAATTGATCTCGTTCTGGATTCATTTAAGGACAACCAGAAATCGGCTTTAAAGGAGAGACGACAGTCCCTAATCAAAAGGAAAAGTTCCCTACCGGCGATTGGTCGTTCGATGACCGAAGGAGGAGAAGGACCCTCCGTTGCAGAGGTTGCGACCTTTTTTCCCGCTCGTCTCTTGGGAGCCATTGAAGAACTGTGGAAGTTCTTAAACTCTTGAATGAAGAGGAAAGAGGAAGAAAAAGAGTCAAGTGCTCTGTAAAAATTTTAAAGAGAAGTGATCCTTTCTCTCTCAGCCCGATCGGGCTTTTATAGGCCGATGAGTGCCTGAAATGACGCCTCGAAAAGAATACAGGCTGTCGTTTCAAATTAATTCGAAACGGCGCCTAAAGCGCCTTCACGAGAAGTGTTGATTCAGCCCCGCTAAGGGCTAACTCCGCCATAAGTCAAGTGCTGACTTAGCGTGACGTATCGATTACTTCGCCGCAAAGCCTGCCTTAGCTTCGCTAAAGGCACAGTCCGAACTTCGCGGAAAATTTATGCTAGCTTCGCTGGAAGCTCATCCCTGATTCAGAAAGGATTGTCCTTAACTTCGCATGGCTCCGCTGAGTCAATTCGAAATGAAGGCCAAGCAAAAATCAGATGGGCAGAAAATAAACTTTCATTAATTTAAAAGGAAGGGTACATTGAAACTACATCAAGGTTGTGTTTCATACAACAGAATCATTTGCTCAAAAGGCATACAAGTGGTCCTATCTACTTTCAAGCATAACCAACTAGACACGAAAGGCCTTCCTCCTGCACAAGGTCGTAATCCTTCACATAATGGCAGATGGTGCCACCAGGACAAGGCCGTGATCCTTCGTATAATGGCAGATTTTGCCATCAAGAAGCTGGATCTTCCTTAAATTGGCAAAGGAAGTTGGATCTTCCTTGATGAAAATTGGCAATGGAGGATCCGAGACCTTACAGGTGACGTTCGCTTTCCCGAAGTGGATCATCTCGGATAAGCGACTACCAGCCTCACCTCGAAATGGATCATCTCGGATAAGCGACTGCCAACCTCTTCTGAGAACACACATCAGCTGCCCTAGTTTGTTCCTCCTGCTTAGGATTAAAGTTTCAACCGAAAAAGCAAGAGGCAACTTCTTTGTCTCTTTCATCAAGTCGAAAGATTGGCGAACATAGCTCACTGCAATGCAAACTGAAACAAGTTACCAGTAAGTCAAAGGAAAAGCTGCAAAAACGCTAAGTCAAGTTCTTTGGGGCGAAGCAATTTATATCCGATTCAGTTAAAGATTGATTTCAGTTAAAGCAGAGGATAGCCTCGCTTGCACAGTGATGATGGGCTAGCTCAGCATAAGCCAAGTCCTAGCCTCGCCTATATGGCTAAGCCAGACTGATCCTGAGGGACGTAGTCTTAGCCCCACCTATATGGCAAGACTGGCTTGATCTTGAAGAGACTAAGTCTCAAATTTTTGCCTAAATGGCAAACTTAACAAGCATGCAATGATCTTTCTTTGATCAAGTCAAGATGATAGCTTGGCCGGGAAGCTGGGCTGAAACCCTTCTCTACAGATCAGTCAATTGCAAAATGAAGAACAAGGAAAATCAATCCCTGAGGCAGCTGTTAAAGCTAAATTAAGGGAGATGAACTCCCTAAAGTTCATTGGTAAAGTCTCTGGATGATCGAGACTTACCGGTCCTTGGCCGGGTATTGACCAGAGTGGGCATCCCCACTAGTTCAGAGATCTGAGTATCTCTCTCTAATAACCAAGAGAAGAGAAGAGCAGACCACTTCTCTTCAGAGGACCTCAGGTGTCATATTTATAGGCCTCATGGCCTGAGCGCTGCCGCTTCAAGCATGGAAGCGCGAGCGGATTTAAGGCATTTATTGAGCCTTGAAAAAGGGAACGGTTTCCCACAAAACCGTGCAAGGAAGAAATGATCTCCCTCATTAAGGCATTTATTAAGCCTTGAGAAAGGGAATATTCTCCCTCGGAAGCGTACAAAGGAGGAATGATCTCCCTCGATTAATGCAAAAGGAGCAGTCCTTCTCGTAACTGGCCAAAAGCAGTTGACCTCGGGAAAGGAACAACATTCCAAAGCAAACTTATTCTGGGAGTTTCAGACGCGGAGCTACCCAGATGCGGAGCTACCAGACGCGAAGCTACTCAGAGTCGCAAATCTATATGATTCTTTGGCGAATATATCCCAAAGCAGGATTAAAAGCAAAGCTAAACTCAACCACCATGGTGGTGTTCGTACTTCACATACCACCGATCAAAGCAATTCAAAGTATTTCGAAGTCTGAGCCATTACAGACTTTCGAAAACTTTGAAGGGGGTCTTGTTGACACTCTAAAAAAGACAAGATTCTGACTGGCCTGAACAATGTCTAAACTTGTTGACATTTACAAAAGACAAGTGAAAGATAGGCTGATTGGTCCGAACAATGTCTAAACTTGTTGACATTTACAAAAGACAAGCAACAGATAAGCTGACGACCAGTTTTCACCCATCTCCGAGGGACAAGGAAGCAACTTGGACTCTACTGATCAGACAGTAAGCCCAGATTGTCTCTAAACAGACCTCAGCAGGTCTAAGATGCTAGCACTTAGCATCACATGAGCCCAAGGGGATAGCCTCACTCGAGAGGCTAAGATCATCCAACTTCGCCTTGAAGCCATTCACAGCTCCGCCAGGAAGCTAACTTACAGCTTCGCCTGAAGTACTTAGTTAACTCCGCAGAGAGTTAGCTCCGCTTGAAGCCACACGCAACCGCGCAGAAGGGTATGCGGTAGCTTCGCCACAGACGATATCTAGCTCCGCTGAAGAGCTGTCTTCTGACTTCGCCATATGGTCCTTCCAGCTCCGCTGCGAGCTCGATGCAGGCAGCGCCGCTGCGGGTCTGCTATGGTCAACCTTTGACCAATTAAATCTCCAGATGAGATCAAATCTATTCAGATCAAGATCAAATCCAATCAAGATCAAATCTGAGATCAAATTTGGCAGTTGATTGCCATAATCTCTTGACTCTCCTAAAACGAGTAAGAGGATCAGAGAAAATCTTCCAACTATATGGAAAGAATCAAAACAGATCAAGAGGATCAACCGACCTGCTACTTCTAGCTTCGCAGAAGCTGATCCTAGCCTCGCAGCAAGGCTACTTTCCAGATTTAAACAGATTTGATTCAATTTGTTTCTATATTTTCAAGGGACAATTATACCCTTACTTTCCCTATAAATAGCCCACCAGGGGCACAAGGAGAGAGGCGCGCACGAAGACCTCCCACACACGCAAAGACTTCTTCTGGACGACTTCACGGGAAGAGACGGCAGACTACTCGAGAGGACGCACCGCGCGTACAAACAGAAATCTATTCTCTTGAATTCAGAGACTTTTAGAGAGCTGCTTCTCTAATCATGGTGCTGATACCCTAATACCTCCCTTCTTCTCAAGGAATCTCCGAAACCAGGCGAGAAGGAATTCTAAGCGAAGGCGATTTTGAGAAGTAACAAGAGGGTTCTACCAACCTTCTGTTCTCTGATTCCCCGAACCAGGCGAGAAGGGAATCTCATCGCTCGCATCGTCAAAGGGACAAAGTGGTCGCGCGCTGACCAGACTCCTATCGGCACACTTCTCTAGAATCTCTGAGGAGATCTACTTGTAATCTTCTGTATTACTTGTAATTTAGCTCCTCAACTTCTCTTTTTTGTATGTTTTCCACTTTGCAAATCAATGGAAAACAATTAGTTTTGATGTTTTGCTCGAGGGCGAGCAAAAGATAAGTATGGGGGTGTGATTGGTCACTGATTTTGCATATATATTTGCCACATTCTCATACTTAATATCAAATAAATTCTGTTATTTAGTCTTATTTTTATTTAATAATGTGTAGGCCTATTACTAATGGAGGTGGAAAAGAAATAACCCTAAAATACACTTTAATTCTGATTTAAATCTTAATTAAAGAGGAGACAAATATTCAGGAGATAGAGATGATTCTAGCTGAAAATCAACGC
Organism: Agave tequilana; assembly: GCA_038442645.1. Lineage (NCBI taxonomy): Eukaryota > Viridiplantae > Streptophyta > Magnoliopsida > Asparagales > Asparagaceae > Agave > Agave tequilana. The sequence goes on along the minus strand of JAVJIF010004408.1, from coordinate 89,486 downwards.
ATATCAGGGAGGATCACATCAAATAAAATTGGTTAATTCAGATTTATATGGATACAAATCGAATAGCTTGAGGATCACTTAAGATCAGATCAGAACTAAAGACCGCACACCAAATCCAGCCAGACAAAAGGGGATAAAAACAAACGTGATATAATCTCCCCCTGGATGTGGCCATATCCAGGCCGCAAAAAGGCGGCTTTTGCCGCGTTTTCGCGGCCAAGTTGTGGAGATAAAGGGAGCGTTTTCTCCCCTTTTCTCCTCACTCCTCTCCCCTCTAGGTTTTTGCCTATAAAAGGCAGAAAGTTTACTAAAGAAAGAGCCGAATACTAGTTTAAGTTTCTTACTTTATTTTTAGGATTTAGGATCATTGCTAGATAGTTTATGAAAAGTTGTATCTCATTTTTCTTTTTGTAGTTCAGTCCAGAAATAAGTGAGAGGAGGAAAAGAGTGTGTTATTGACCGTTGAAGTGGCAATCAAAAAGATTCACCATTTTTTAAACTCGACTCTTCATTACTGGTATGTCTTTCTTTTTATTTCATTTCATTGTTTTCTTTTCCATAGTTATGAGTAGCTAAATCAGTTTTCTGGAGTCACTATTCTTCCTTCTATGATGTTTTTTTTCTTGATCGATCTCTATTAAAAGAACCTAATGAATCATATGGATGCCTAGATTAGGCCTTGCATATTGGAAAATGTTCTCGAAGGCACATGAGGATCGAAAATTATTTGAACTAACTCTTGAAATAGATCTTAAAAAGAACTTTTTTTATTCCATGCTTGCTTTAATGCTTTGATGGTTTAATATTCTATTTAAAGAACGATTTCAAATCTTAAGCTCATTTCTAAAAACTATCTTATGTGTTTTATTTGATCTGTTTTTACATGACTTAAATCGTAGCCTATGATCTCAATGGAGCATTTTAAACTTTCAAGAGAATGACACATGGTTGAACAATAGAATAGTGAGCCCAGAATCTTTATTAAAAATAAACAAACACAATCACTTTTAAAGCGTTTTAAAGATCATCTTCTCCAAAGCCTTCTCCAAGTTTTCAAGTTTTTTTTAAATCACTTCTCTACTCTCCATTCTTTTTTCAACTTAAAAAAATACCAACATCAATCTTTGTTTTTAAAAAAAATCTCAAAACACTTTCATCGCATTCCTCCTCGTGGATACGACCCGTTAGCCCTAAGCTACACAGTAATTTCTTCCACTGTTTCTTCAGTAAAAATTTCTTTTTCTTTAATTTAAGAAGCAAGTCATCTCCAAATCCGATTTTAAATTTGAATTCTCCCTTTTTATCTTTGACTTGGAGCTTAAGCAACTTGAATTTAACTTGATTTTCTCCTTTATCTCCAATTAGTACTGAGATTATCTCTGAATTTCTTTGGCTTGTTAGGTTTTGGGCTTCTTTTCTTTTCTTCTTTTAATTATAGAGGCCTGGACATTACTTAGCAAAAAATACAATTATATAGCATTATTTTATATAAAAAATGAGAAAATATGACTAAAAATTTGCACATTTGATGAACAATCAAACTCTCTATCCCGGATAAAGACATCATTTATTCCCCTTAGGAGCTTCACAGACTGGTCAGCCAATTCGATGGTAACTCAGGTTAGACTAAGCTTGCCCAATCTGAGTTATTGGTATACTGAGAATGAAAGCAGGTTGATACTTGCTCCCAAATCAAGAAGTGCATGACTAATTTCAATCTGTCTTATAGTGCAAGCAATGATAGGATAATCTGGATCCTTATACTTGACAGGGATCGGGCCAGATAGTAGCTTACTAGTATTAGTAGCTTAGAAGACTTTTTTTAACACATTAGTCTTTCTCTTCTTAGTGCACATGTCCTTAAAAAATTTGACAAAGGACGGGACTTGTTAGATTGCATCAAAAAGGGAAACATTAATCTTTACTTAATTGAACATATCAAGTTTTTTTTCTCCATTTGTACAACTTGTTTACTATTTTTCTTAAGCCTATTTTGAAATGAAACTATAGGTTTGTGCACCTGATCAGCTGACTTGTCTTTTTTAGACATGTCATAATTGGAGGGAATGAAACTAGAAGAAGTTGATGCTTGTGTAGGATTGTGCTAAATTGAAGCTGAAGGCATAGACACTTGGTAACAAACTTATTTTCCTTACCTCGATATATGAACAACATTATATTGCTTTATCTGCTGATATTGAGCCAAATGGCTTGACTAGAGTTTCTAGGGTTTGTCAATGGCTGACTAGGCAAAATCCCTTTGGGCATTTCACTTAGTGAACTAGACAACTGACTCATCTGAATCTCTGATCTAGATATGGCTTACGTGTGGTTGCTCAACAGTTGTCCCATATTTTGCATGAATTATGTTTGAGACTTTATCAAAGTTTCCATATTTATCTCCAAATCAGTTAGTTTCTTTTCATCTAGAGGATTTTGGAATGAACAGTGTGAAACTTGGTTGAAAAAATTTTGTTGATAGTTGGAAGGTTGAAAGTGGTTGGGAAAATTGACCTAGGATTGTCATGATTATTTTGGCTCCATGAGAAATTCGGGTGATTTCTCCAGCCAGGATTATACGTTTGAGAGTAAGGATTATTGTGGGGTCTTGAGTAGGCCAAATTCATATGTTCGGGCAACATTTGTTGGGCATGAAAAATGGGACTCTTCAAACACATGGTTCATCGTTTGGCAGTAAGTACAGGCCAGAGTTTGAATTTAGAATGGGCTGACTTGGTTTACTGAAGCCAACTCTTTGATTTCTAGGGCTTTCAGTTTTCTCATTATGCTAGCAATCTTAGGCTCGATAGTTATAGATGATGATTTTATGGAATGGAGACCTCCTTTTGAAGAGATAGGGTTTGTTTTCCTATACTTTTCTGGAATTGGTTTCCATTAGATGTTTTTCTCAGCTAAATCCTCAAATAATTCCCACCTTTGATTTTCATCCTTTGTAAGAATCTTCCTTGGCAAATAGTTTCTAAGAGAGTCTTAGTCTGATAATCAGAATCATCATAGCGAAGTTGGAATTGCCACCACTTCTCTATGTCGTGATGAGGTTATTGGGCAAGGAGATCTTTGAAACATTCAAAGTAGCTGCAAAAAGGTTCACTTTGTCCTTACTTAAACTGCATTATGTTCTTCCTAATGAGAAAGGTTTTGTAGATATGGTAGAATTTCTTTAAGAAAATCTTGACGAAATTATTTCACGATCTGACAGAATCAACCGCTAAACTGTAGAGCCATTCTTAGCTAGGTCCTTGAGGGAGAAAGAAATAAAATGTAACCTAAAAATATTATCTCTTAGTTGGGGTATTCTCATCATAATACATACTTTCTCAAATTTCTTATGAAGAAGTACGCATCCTCATACTCTAGACCATGAAACTTGGAAAGAGTGTTGATAAATTGTGGCTTAAGCTCAAAATTCTTGCCACTGGCTTCGGGGTGCCGAATATAAGATGGAAGGCATGTTCTAATTGTTGGCCCCAAGGCCCTTCACCCTAGTTTTGATGATGATCAACTCATGTAGTTATAGTTACTAATGATCTTGTGTTTAATTAGTGACAGATTCATGATCAAGATCTTAGTAGGTGCATAGCTCAACAAAGGATAAAAGAACAAGATTTGGAGCTTGCATGTTGTGATCCAAGGAGCTTTTGGATCAAGCTTGGACCAAGTCAAGAAGATGAGAAGCCTTCAAGTGAAGACTTCAAGAAGTTGAAGACTTGGGTCTAGGTATAGAATTTGTATTTTTGGTTTAGTAAAAATGTAAAGGATAGATAGTTGGTGGATTGCTCAAGTTATATCACACACACACACTCTTGATAGAACTCTTGATTTAATTGATTTCATAAAAGATTTCTTTTTAGAAAAGAATTTTTATTTAGTAAAAGATTTTCTTTGAGACAAAATATAAAAACTTTGGTTTTGGTATTTCTATCATATATATATCTTTTCAAACCATAACCAAGTTTAGAGCTTTATGATCAAAACATAGATATTTTATTATGATTGTGTAGTGGATCATATCCATACACACTATGCTTTATAAGTTCAAAATATCTTGTTTTTGTATTTGATAAAGATTTAGAAAAACAAGTTTTGGAAAAACATGTTTTGGAAAAATACATTTTGGTTATTGAGCTAATATTTCCAAGTTACAAAAATAGACCAAAACATCTATAACATGTCTTGATTTTGTGCAAGCATGTTTGTTCTTTCAAGTATATTGGTAAAACTATTTTTGTAGAATTTCTATGTATTTTTAGGATTTTATAAAAAGATTTTAAATCCTGTTTTCTGACCTGGAGACTGGCTGACAGGCTAAGTCGGTCGACCGGACCGGTCGACCGATGTGCACGGCCTTGTGCACATTGTCAGCACAGTGGCCGGTCGACCGGGTCGGTCGACCGACCAAGAGAGCTTTGCTCTCTGGAAATATCAGTCGACCGGACCGGTCGACCGATAGAGAGAATGCCCTCTGCTCCAGTGGTCCGGTCGACCGGCGGTCGACCGCTCCAGAGAGTTCTTCTCTCTGGAAATGATCGGTCGACCGAGCCGGTCGACCGGTGGCTGCAACGGTCAGAAAAATGACCGTTGGCCGGTCGACCGGCGGTCGACCGACAGCACTGACAGAACCCCAACGGCTCTATTTCTGGCAGCCTATAAAAGGGGGTCTTGTCAACTGTTTTGAGGTTAAGATTTTTGAGACTTCTTGAGCAGTTTTTCCCACTCATTTCAGAAGTTTTCTCCACAAATTTGAGAGCAAATATTTCCAATCAAAAGGGATTTTATCAAGAGAGTGTAAAAGTGATTTCTTGTGTTTTTCACCATAGTTCTTTTCCTTGATTTCTCACACTACACTTGAGCTTCCATCGTATATCTATCCTATAGGGAGAGTGTTGTAGTGAGTTTGTAATTGGTGATCAAGTGTTAGATCACCAAAGAGATTTCCATTGTATTTTGAGGAGACAGGCAAGTGTGCTCGTGTGGTAGAGTTCTTGTGTGAACTCGGTGGTTTGAGGTGCGCCCTCATTGAGCCGGTGGGCTTGTGGTGTACGGACAAGGGAGTCCGAGAGCTTGTAGGTGTTGCGGCACCGAGGAGAGATCCGGTGGGATCTTGCATAGTGGAAATCCTTCGTGTGTCGAAGGCGGGGATGTAGAGCAAGTGTGCTCGAACCTCGAAACATACCCTTGTGTTTGCGATTGCTATCTCTTGCTCTCTTTCTCTTTTTGCCTCTATTTTATATCTTGCATTCAATTTATTGTGTTCATCTTATATATGCATGATATATTCCCTTGTGCTCATAATTGATATACATACTTGCTTGGGATTGCTTGTTAACACTAGTATTCAACCAAGAGAGCCAACGCGGCACCTCAACCCATTCAAGGGGAATCTAGAGGAGCTTGTCCAGAGCCTCGCAAGGGGAATTCGGCAACACTCTTGAGTTATACATAAGTGTTTAATTAAAAGAAGTTTTAATTTGGTCAACTTAGTTTTTATTCTGCATTATTTGTTCATAAGTGACCTTTAGATTAGCCATCACCTATTCACCCCCCCTCTAGGTGATCTTACAATTGGTATCAGAGCTAGTGCTCTTGATATTGGGTCTAACAACCTAAGAGTTAAAGATCCTCTTTTAGGCTAATCACAAGATTTGTACACACACCATGGACTTCATGTCACCACCCACCTTTGACACTCTTAACATCCAAATTTGGAAGGTTAAGATGTCTTTGTTCCTCAAAGGACTTGGCCTTAGTATATATCTTGCCACAACTAATAAAGAATATTGCTTAAATGGTAAGAACATTGAGGCTAATGCAAAAGCCCTTCATGCTATTAAGTCAACCCTAAATGATGATTATTTATCTAGGGTTTCTAATGTTGAATCGGCTTTTGTAGCTTGGAACATCATCACCTCCCTTGGCGAAAAGGATCTATACTATGCTGGGAGCGATTCGGATGTTGGAAGCGACACCTCCAACAAGTGTTATATGGTCCAAGGGGATGACCCCCTTGAGGTAAATACCGAATCCGATGATGAGGATGCTACTATGTCATATGATGAGCTTAATACACTTTGCCAATTATTGCTTGAGAAATATGACATGATTAAAAAGAATAATAAAAATTTGAAAAAGGAACTTGCTTGCATGCATATAGAACAAGACTCTTTTAGAGATAACATTGCATGCTTAGAAAAAGATAACAAGATTCTGAAAAAGAACATTGATTGCATGCATGTAGAAAATGATTCCTTGAAAAATAAACTTGCATGTTTAGAAAAAGAAAAAGAAGATTTGAAAAATGAGAATGTTTCCTTATTTTCTAAATTGAGTATTTTGTGTGAAGGAAACAATACTTTGAAAGAAAAGATTGACTTGGTGGAAAAACAAAAAGAAGATATTTTGCAAGAAAATATTACTTTGAAAAGAAAATTTGTTGAAAAAGAAAAAGATTTTGTTGCTAAGAAGAAAAAGAAAAATGATTCTTCATCTCATCATGCCTTTCATGCTACCACTAATGAGATTAAGAACTTGAAAAATAAAATGAATAATTTGAGTTCAACTTTGAACTCTTGTGCATTTAATCATTCTAAGTTGGAATCTTTGTTTCAAAAGAAACAAGTTCCCCATGCTCATGCATATACTCATCATGCTCATGCTTATGGTGCAAATCACGATCACAATCACACTCATAAGCATCATGCTAAGGTGTACATTTGTACACATTGTGGCCGCAAAGGCCATCTAGCAAATATTGTTTTGATAAGAAACCATACTTATATTTTGCTAAGTATAATAGATTTTAGGTTCCTTACAACAATGCTAACCCCAAAGGACCCAAGAAAACATGGGTACCAAAACCCCCACCTTTTGATTTTGATGTAGGTGAGGGCTCTCACAAAACGTGAGAGGATTGGTGCCTTGGTAGCCAATGCAATGGACATGATGGACAAACATTGGGATGCATTGCTATCAAGGAATCTTGGTGGGAAAGGCCACCATATTTGGAGCTTTAGAGTTGGTAATAATTTCTAAACTCCTACCTTTTATGTACATGCTTTTACATATGTCATACTCATAGCATGTTCATGATTTTATTTGATTTGTGCTTCATGTGGTATTTACATGCTTAGATGTAGATTTGTCAAACTTGTATGTATACATATACAAATAGTGAATTACAATTGACTCTTAAATAATTTGAACTTCATGCTCACTTGTATCCACTTTATGCATATGTATAATCTAGTTTTGATAATTCTCATATATACATGTTTTGCCAATTTTTGTGATTTACTTCATGTATATGCATGCTTAATTCAAATCTAATAAATATACATGTATACCCGTGAGTCTCTTGCCTTCATGCAAACATTTAATAGACTCTTTTATTTTTGGGATATGTATGCATATTGTTAGATTTGTATAAACCATACATATACCATGAAAATTGTTGATTTTAGTGAAAAATGATTTTTCATGATTTGTTGTTAAAAATTTGACTTATGATCGTTTTGGGCTTCAATGACTATTTTCATGAAGATACTATTTACATAACCTTTGAACACTCATCTTTAAGAAAACATATAATTTGGAGCTTTATGGACTATGAGTGCTTGAACTTTTATGTACTTAGTAGTATTTATGAAAAACATTTGAATTTGATGTATTTGAAGGATCTTTAACTAGTTTTTCAAAAACAATTTATACTAGTTAGTTATTCTTCAAATAGCCTTTGAGATTTACACATGATCCTATTTTACAATTGGTATTTTACAATTATATGGATAAATTCTTTTATATTTTCAAAATTTTGATGCTTCATTGTATTGAATATTAGTTTAGATGTTAGTATTTGTCAACACTTGGATTTATACTTGTACACCTTATGGACCACAAATAAATCTATATATGATTGGGTTGAATGCTTATTTGTGCCTATTAGATGTACTAGTATAGCCTTATGTTGATGATCATTACATTCTTAAACTTGTATTCCCATTTGGATTTATGTTATGATCATGTGATTTCATTTCATGTATATGGTTATTTTGCCAAAACATTAAGATATACATGGATACCTCTTGAGTCATTTGCCTTTCATGCAAATCTATATATATGGACTCAATTGTGTTAGAGATATGTATGTATGCTTCTTGTATTGACAAAACATACATATATTATGAAACATTTTTTTTTAATAAAATTTTTTTTGATTTTCAAGGTTTTAAAAGTTATGATAATTCAAAATTTAAAGGAATATTGAGTTTTATTGTAATTTTCATGATGCCATGCTTCACATAACATTAGTACACTCACATCTCTTGAAAACATTATATGGACTTTATGGATTAGAGTGTTTTAGTGCCTTGTGTTTCATTGATATTTCATGAAAAACCTTTGATTTATTCCTTGATTGAAGGATTCCGTACTAGTTGTTAAACACCTTCATTTAACTAGTTCGAATTCTTCATGTGGTAGATTATATGATATATACACTTAAGCTTAATTTTCAATTGGTATCATTGGATATTTTCAATTGGTATCAATTTGACCTCTTATGTATATACTCATATTTTTGCTTTCCCATATATGTATGTATCACCTTCAATTGATATTAGTTCTTCATACATATATATGATTTGTTGTGTGCTTGTATCTAAATGGACTTATATTTTTAAAGCACAAAGTTGTTAATGCTAAGCTTACTTCAAATCTTATTTATCTTCAAGCTTATGCATTGTATTTCATAATTGGTATCAAAATTCAAAATTTGGTTGTTCTACATTTGGTACCTTAAAAGAAAATATTGTATTTTAAGATATTTCAAAATTTTGTTTTCATAAGAAAATTTCAAAATTTTTAATTTGTATTGCCTATATGCAAGGAGAGCTTAACATCTCTTCTACATATAGATTCATGTTGAGTATATTATAATTTGAGGAGCTTGACAACTCTTCTTTTCATGATATACGTGTGTAGGGGGAGCTTCACATCTCCTCTTATGCATGACATATTATACGTTATGTGAATTAGGGCTTGTCATCCCTCTTTCATGTAATGTATATGTGTCGGGAAGCTAACTTAACGTCTTCCTCTTCATGAATTTATATCGCATATAAATTTTATTGATTGATTTGTATTTACCCTCCTTGATCTCTTTGTTTTTAACAAAAAGGGGGAGAAAATTTGTTTGATGTATTTTTACTTTGAACCCTTTGTTGATGATTGACAAAAAGGGGGAGAAGTATTTGAGATTGTATTGTATATGCATGTTTTCTTTACTTAAGGGGGAGAAGTATTTGTCTTCCTGTTAGTTATGCATATATGTTTTTTTTGTATTGGTTTGCAAATAATAGGAGAAAAAGATTTGTTTTTGTGTTATCTCCATTCATTTGCATACATGTCATGTGCTTCATTGTCATATCTTTATCATTTATTTGATATGCATGAGTTAAGGGGGAGCTTCTTTGAAGCTTTACTTTAATCCATGCATATATAACTTCATGAGTTTTGTCATCATCAAAAAGGGGGAGATTGTTGGCCCCAAGGCCCTTCACCCTAGTTTTGATGATGATCAACTCATGTAGTTATAGTTACTAATGATCTTGTGTTTAATTAGTGACAGATTCATGATCAAGATCTTAGTAGGTGCATAGCTCAACAAAGGATAAAAGAACAAGATTTGGAGCTTGCATGTTGTGATCCAAGGAGCTTTTGGATCAAGCTTGGACCAAGTCAAGAAGATGAGAAGCCTTCAAGTGAAGACTTCAAGAAGTTGAAGACTTGGGTCTAGGTATAGAATTTGTATTTTTGGTTTAGTAAAAATGTAAAGGATAGATAGTTGGTGGATTGCTCAAGTTATATCACACACACACACTCTTGATAGAACTCTTGATTTAATTGATTTCATAAAAGATTTCTTTTTAGAAAAGAATTTTTATTTAGTAAAAGATTTTCTTTGAGACAAAATATAAAAACTTTGGGTTTTGGTATTTCTATCATATATATATCTTTTCAAACCATAACCAAGTTTAGAGCTTTATGATCAAAACATAGATATTTTATTATGATTGTGTAGTGGATCATATCCATACACACTATGCTTTATAAGTTCAAAATATCTTGTTTTTGTATTTGATAAAGATTTAGAAAAACAAGTTTTGGAAAAACATGTTTTGGAAAAATACATTTTGGTTATTGAGCTAATATTTCCAAGTTACAAAAATAGACCAAAACATCTATAACATGTCTTGATTTTGTGCAAGCATGTTTGTTCTTTCAAGTATATTGGTAAAACTATTTTTGTAGAATTTCTATGTATTTTTAGGATTTTATAAAAAGATTTTAAATCCTATTTTCTGACCTGGAGACTGGCTGACAGGCTAAGTCGGTCGACCGGACCGGTCGACCGATGTGCACGGCCTTGTGCACATTGTCAGCACAGTGGCCGGTCGACCGGGTCGGTCGACCGACCAAGAGAGCTTTGCTCTCTGGAAATATCAGTCGACCGGACCGGTCGACCGATAGAGAGAATGCCCTCTGCTCCAGTGGTCCGGTCGACCGGCGGTCGACCGCTCCAGAGAGTTCTGCTCTCTAGAAATGATCGGTCGACCGAGCCGGTCGACCGGTGGCTGCAACGGTCAGAAAAATGACCGTTGGCCGGTCGACCGGCGGTCGACCGACAGCACTGACAGAACCCCAACGGCTCTATTTCTGGCTGCCTATAAAAGGGGGTCTTGTCAACTGTTTTGAGGTTAAGATTTTTGAGACTTCTTGAGCAGTTTTTTCCACTCATTTCAGAAGTTTTCTCCACAAATTTGAGAGCAAATATTTCCAATCAAAAGGGATTTTATCAAGAGAGTGTAAAAGTGATTTCTTGTGTTTTTCACCATAGTTCTTTTCCTTGATTTCTCACACTACACTTGAGCTTCCATCGTATATCTATCCTATAGGGAGAGTGTTGTAGTGAGTTTGTAATTGGTGATCAAGTGTTAGATCACCAAAGAGATTTCCATTGTATTTTGAGGAGACAGGCAAGTGTGCTCGTGTGGTAGAGTTCTTGTGTGAACTCGATGGTTTGAGGTGCGCCCTCATTGAGCCGGTGGGCTTGTGGTGTACGGACAAGGGAGTCCGAGAGCTTGTAGGTGTTGCGGCACCGAGGAGAGATCCGGTGGGATCTTGCATAGTGGAAATCCTTCGTGTGTCGAAGGCGGGGATGTAGAGCAAGTGTGCTCGAACCTCGAAACATACCCTTGTGTTTGCGATTGCTATCTCTTGCTCTCTTTCTCTTTTTGTCTCTATTTTATATCTTGCATTCAATTTATTGTGTTCATCTTATATATGCATGATATATTCCCTTGTGCTCATAATTGATATACATACTTGCTTGGGATTGCTTGTTAACACTAGTATTCAACCAAGAGAGCCAACGCGGCACCTCAACCCATTCAAGGGGAATCTAGAGGAGCTTGTCTAGAGCCTCGCAAGGGGAATTCGGCAACACTCTTGAGTTATACATAAGTGTTTAATTAAAAGAAGTTTTAATTTGGTCAACTTAGTTTTTATTCCGCATTATTTGTTCATAAGTGACCTTTAGATTAGCCATCACCTATTCACCCCCCCTCTAGGTGATCTTACACTAATAGGGTAGAACCTATCCTGCAGAGATGAAGTTTGGGCCATGATTGGATCTGTATTGGGCGGTGTAGTGGATGTGTGCAAGGTGTACCTAACTAATCGAGATGAAATTGGGTCCCTTGACCACACTTGCATAAATGTTCACACCACAAAACAAGGTAACAAAGCAAACAAAGAAACAAAGAAAAAGAAAAGGTCAACCAAGCCTTAACTAAGGTAACCCTAGACCTAGACAATTCCTAGCTGTGTGACTGTCTAGGAGAGGGACATTGCAGTAATTGGACTACAGGCTAATCGGTCAGGTAGGGACAAGATTCAGTAGGAGGTATCCATGCCTGAGCAACCGGCTTAATTATATCAAATCACTGATCTTTGAAGTTTTGCCTCTTAATCCCCACTCCTTAGACACTAATTTTACACGAGTCAAATTTTAACAATTTCCTCCCGAGGTTAATCTCCTATTGAGTTTGAGATGTCCCTAGGGTCAACGTCTATTCAGTTTTAATTAGGCTTGGGTGTGAGTGTAGTAGAGATTGTTTTTGACCTAAGAAAGAGTAATGACTCCCTCACCTTATTTTGTTTATTGGGTTATGCCCTTAAGTTTTTTTTTTAGCAAAAATTTAGCAAAAAATCAAAACCCAAAGTAATGTAAATCACTCAAATATTTTCCCTTTGCTAAATGCATGCAAATGTACCTTACTCCAGCGCTCATCAATAGTATTGAAAATAAACAGAATTAGATGAATGCCTAGATGTAGTCTAACTGTTTTTAAACAATTTTCAAATGATGGTTTACTATTGATTTATAAAAATGAGCATAATCAAACAATCAGGAAATATTAATAATAGTGTTTGGACACATATATTGCATATTTGTTATTACATTCCTACACCCATTCTGTAATAAATCCTATAATTATACTATCATAATACCTAATTTGTGCAGGATATGATAGGAGAAGATATATCACAAATCCAAGCCAATTAAATCAGATTCTTGGGGGATTTAAATCACAACTGAAGATTGAGCATATCAAAGATGATAAATCTAGATCTAATTCAGTTAAAATCAAATTTTTGAAGAGCCAGTTGGTTAGCTTGGAGAATCAACGAGGATAAAGGCAAATGTAGAAGTTCAAAAGCAACCCTATTAATATACAAAAAGATATCTAAAGGATTGGGACGTATATTTAAAAGATTTAGAGAGATAAGACAAAATCCAACTAAAGATCAAGGGATAAACAAATATTTATTTTCAACATTATCTCCAACCTTATCAAAAGATCTTTTCTATTGGCAAGCGATTTTGTCAATATCTCAAACCTTATATCCAATCTTATCAGAAGATCTTTTTTTTATTGAGATAGCGATTTGGTCTCATCCTCAGGCGCGCTCTCCCTCCCCATTTCTTCTATAAATACATGCAAATTCAAAGGCAAAATGAACAAAAAAGCAGAGAATAGAAAAGAATTTTATATAGGTTTAACTTAGGTTTTTCTTTTTCTTTTAAATATAATTTTTATTGTTTTATGTAACTGAGACCGAAGAATAGTTTCATAGGAGAGCAAGAGTGATGCTTGTACTGAGAGTGACACTGGTGTAAGTATTCTTTCTTTTTTTCATTATTATTTAATTCAATCGAAGTTTCTACTCTTATTTTTGTTGCTTCTCTCTTCAGTGCTTGTGAATCCAAATGACTCTAATAGCTTTGAAGTTGCCTCACCCTTGTAAATACCTTTGATGGCCTATGGTGATGAACAACCATTTCTATGGTAGTATAGCTTGAACCTTCATATCGTAGTATAGATCAGGAATGAGAAAGATCTCATCTGTCATGTTTCGCTCACCTTCAAGTAAAGATACATCGTTGACAAGGATTCTAGGTAAGTCATCAACCAGAAGAGGTAGGTAAGTTCTTTAGTTTTCTTTTCCTTTCTTTTAATCGTTAGTTTCGATCGTCATCAACTCTCAATTCTATTCACTTTTTCACTTTTTTTGTATAATTTCATTTTCTATTTTCTCCACCTTCTCAATCTACCATTTTCTTCTTAACTATAACTCTTTTTTATTTTCTTTTCAAGAACTAAAAGAAGAACTTTAACCATTTTTTATGAACTAAAGAGACTTGCAAAATGCTTCCATCCCTAGTCCCTCCTTGTGGATCATGACTCGCATAGCCACTAGCTATAGTGGTAATATTGAGCACTTGCATACTTCTATTATAAAGTTCTAAAATTCTGTATTTTCTGTGCAGGTTTGAACTCAATCAAATTTTGGTGCTGTTACTGGGGAGGGCCGGTAAGTAACTCATTTTTTTTTTTACTTTATTGATTAAGTTTCTTCTCTGTTCTTGGTGTACAGGTTTAACAACAAAGAAATTTTTGTTGCAGTGGACATATAAGTGGCTCTAGACTCTGCTCAAAAAAGCAGAGCTTAGAAGTCCTAAGTTTTGCTGCATTACCGTGGCAACCTGAGTGAACTACTAAGCTGTATTTTTTGCAGGTTGGCAGAATTGCAAAATTTAAAAATCTATAGCTATTTATTTTTTTATTTAACTCACTATACTTACATATCTAATTCAACAGTAAAAGGTTGATTGTAAATGCTAAAAATAGTTTAGACTTTGCATTTAGGCATGCGTCTATTTCGTTACATTTTCTATTTACTGTTGAAGAGTATTAGAGCTAAGGTATGTGTGCATAGCATTTAGTATAAGGTTCATTCTTGTATGAAATATTTCTTGAGTGTTACTTTTTCTATATACTTGTACACTGCACTAAACTGAATTAAGGGCTTGTACTATAAACAAGATAAGGTGGGGAAGTCATTACCCTCCCTTAGCCCACAAATAATCTCCTCACTCACTAACCCGATCCTAACTAAAACTGAGTAGAGGTTTCCCTAGGGACATCTCGGACTCAAATAGGACACTGACCTAAGGGGAAAGTTGATTAGAATTTGACTCTTACTAAATCGGTGTCAAAGGTTGAGGATTGATGAGTAAAAACCTCGAAGAATAGTGGTTTGGCATAATTAGGCCCGCTGCTTAGGTACGAATACCTCCCACTGATCTTGCCCCTACCTCACCGATTAACTTGTGTTCAGATTCTATAATTACCCCCCATGGATAATCTAACCAGTTAGGAGTCGTTTAGGTCTAAGGTCTACCCTAACTTATGCTAGATTTTTTTTGTTTATTTTTCTTTGTTTATTTTTGACATTTCTTGTGTGATATGACTTATAACAGCAAATTTTCCATTTTAATGGTAATTCATATTATACCTCGACCTCTTTTTCAGATATTACCACCCGGCATATCATAACTTTAACCAACCAAGTGTACCAGATTGGTCTTATTCGAATCAGAACATGCTCTGTCCCAATACTATGAACAAGACTGGAATAATCATCACTACCTTCACAGAGTCAATGGGGATACAACTCCTCCGAGTCATATTGTCAACCACCGTTCCAACATTCAGCCTATTATTTTCCTTGTCATGATTAACCAATAGAAGAAAAATCTAAGGCTATGAAAATTATAGAAGCCATGATTGAGTCCCAAGAATAAAAGCTGAAATGATGGACTCACAATTCTCACAAGACTCCCAAATCCAAAATCCTTACTCCATGTTCCAAGTCCCATACAAGAAGAAAAACCTATGGACTCAGATAGGAGTATGGAAAATCTGATTCAGTCTGAAAATAAATTTAACCAATCTGTTAATAGGCTAGAAGCACAAATGAGTCATTTGATCATCATAATGAATGAAAGAAATGAGAAAACTCTGCCTAACACATGTTCGACCATTCCCGATTGCGCTAGTCACATTGATAGGAACGAAGAATCTTTGTGCCTTGGAGACATTGATCAAGACTCAATTTCATCACACAAATTTGAACTTGACCAATTCCAAACCTTAGACAATTGACAAGTTTTTCATTCAATGAGATTAAACTTGAATGTGAACGTGACACCGATCCCCAACCTTGTGATTCAGTTATCATCTTCGAATCCATGTTGATTCCGGTATCATTACCCAATTTGGACCACTTTTCGGAGCCAACATTTATTCCCATACCTATAAATCTATAAATTGAATCACCAAATTTGGATTGTCACATTCCATTGATGGGAGAAGAATGTGAATTTCAATTCTTTGATTTGGACTCAACTCTTGAACAAAAACTGATTTTCGAACCTAAAGTTGATTTTCTCGAGTTAGTATTGGTTCCTGAACCTATCACTCTTTGAATCTAAGTCAACCATTCCATCAAGTCACATTCTTTTGCTAGACATAGGTATAGACCATATTGACTCCGTGATGATTTTTCAAGACTGGTCATGTAAAGGGATTGAGTTTTATAATAGGGTCTTTCATGATCTTATTCATATTAGAGATTATAATTATGTACATAGAAAAGAAGTCAATAAAGGTAGATTCCGTGGACCACCACATTATCTTAATTGGGTCGCAATGCTTAGCCCAATCTGACCACCACTGGAACTACCACCTTAAGGTAATATTTTGTTCTCTTTTTTTTTCATGTATTTATGCATTCATTTATATATTGAGGACAATGCATGAGATAAGTATGGGGGAGGGTTTTAACATAACATAGTTTTTCTATTTAAAAATAAAAAATAAAAAATTAACATTTTCTTTGCCTTTAAAAACTTTGAAAAGAAGAACAATATTTTGACATATTTTTGTAAGAAATTAAGTCAATTTTAAGGAATAGGAAAATCATAATTAAGATTTCTTATACTTGATCAAAATAAGATTATTAGTTTGATTTCTAGTGTTAGGAAGAAAACTTGAAAAAGTAATTTAGTCTTGATCTTTACCTTGATGAAATATGTAACTTCATAACTGAAAGTACACCTAGAGGAGGTCAATAGGTGTATGGCTAATCTAATGACAAATAATGCGGAATTAAAAATAAATTGCAACACACTTAGTGTAACCAAAGAGTGTAGCCGAATTCCCGGTGAAGGGCTCTGAACTAACTCCTCTAAATTCCTCTAAATAAGAGTTGAGGTGCTATGTAAAGCTCTCTTGGTTTAACACATGTATGATAACACAATCAACACCAAGCATATATATATGATATGAGCAATATGAATCAATGCTAGATATTAAAGAGAGAGAGTTTAGAGAAGTTGATCAAATGCAAACGCCGAGATGTGTTTCGAGGTTCGAGCCACCGCTCTACGTCCCCGCCTTCACACAGAAGGATTTCCACTAATGCGTCTACAAAGGACTTTCCACACAGGGAACCTCCACCAAGGATTTGGGTAATACAATACAAGGAGAACACACCACATCT